>VYXF01011055.1:0-83874 GCA_013397295.1 Polioptila caerulea
AAATCCCTAAACTGGAAAGCATTTACCAAGTTCAGAATTATTTTACTGTTGTTCTTAATAAAGAAATCTAAATCCAGCATGGTGTTTTTATGAACTGCTTGTCAGCCTGGGTGAACCTTCTTCTGAAATACTGCAGCTGCATGAAAAACTCGTGTGCAGGAAAATGAAGCAGATGGCTTTTGAAAGTAGCAGCTGGTATATAAAATACGAGGCCAGTGATAGATCTCTCCTTAAATCATAGCATAGGGCTGTTCTCTAATTTCTTCATCTTCACAAACATGGGCTTTCCTCTGTTTTCAATTTTTATTTCAAATTGTTCTGTCTGGAATTTGCAGTCCATTTCTGTTGCTGGGAAGCTGCCCCATTATTTTCTAGTAAATGTTGAGAAGTTAGAAGTGACAGCATCAGTAATTTCCCTGTTCAAGTCAAAGAACAAATATTTTATAAATCTTGATGTCAAAAATGAAACTGGGCTTGTGTTTCTGTGCCCACCTTCCATGAGGGAAAAGCCTTTTAGTTCATGGTGTGTTCATCTCCTTTCTTTTGCTGTGATTTAAGAATATCTTGGAACTTTGTATGTCCAAAATACTGGAGACAGAGATTTCTGTTCTGGCTAAAAGAAGAAGAGTGATTAAAAAATAATTAAAATATTGTTAAGAATAAAAAGTATTTTAAATAAAGTGAATTGTTGCTGAATATCATGGCAGTAATAGATCAGAAAATATGTTGTAGGATTGTGTTAGATTTCAAAATCCTTTTTTGCTTTGGATATTTCTGCCCTATCCAAGCATTTATTCACTAATACTGGGTGATGTGTATTCTGTGTGGGGGGGAAATGACAATTTTGTTTCTTTTTTTTTTTTGTCAGAACATGTGAAAAGCTTCTTTTTCCTACCTCTGGGAAATGCCTTTATGCTTGGTATTCCTATTTTCCCCACACTACAGCCCTTCTTTGTATCAGACTGTTTGTAGCTGTTGTGGCCAAGAAGTCAGCTCCAAATGTGAAGTTCAGGTCACACTTTAATTCTGATTTCCCACCCTGTGAATGATAAATTTTGGTAGAGTTGCTTCCTCTGACACTGGCACTGCTGTAGTAGTCGCCTGGAAGCCTGGAGCAGTTTTTATTTCCATTATTCCATGTTTAATGGAATTTATTCCATGTTTAATGGAATTAATCCTTTCCCCCCAAAGCGTGCACCTGCTTGACTGTAAATCTGACTTAAACTTGTTAGAACATACTAAAAAAAAATCCAAGGGAAAATGTTCTTGAAATCAGCACAGCAGTTTGCAGCAATAAATTACTTTTGTCTCTTATCCTCCTTGAAACTGTTTTCCAATATATTTTTCTCAGGGAGTTGAGATAAGCACATTATGTGGGAATACAAAATGAGTAAATCAGTGGAAGCAAATTTGTTATAAGCAACATACACCCAAGTGACTCACTTCAGAGATCATGTTTTGGGTTTTCATTGTTACCAAATAAAAAGGATATAGGATTTTAGCAGTGTTGACACTTGAATTCTTAATCCCGGTGTCAGTCCAAGTGTTTGCCTTGTTGATCTTTTTGCATTTTTATTGCTGTAACATTGTGACCATAAAGTGTTGGAGTTAAGTACAGACTTCATGTAATTTTATCATTGCCAGAGCATCTGGTCTCTAGTATGGGGTATAAATGATGTAATGGCACAGGTTTAGCAGGAGCACCTTAAAGTCTTGTTGGGCTTGAGAAAGAGATCAAGGGTTGCTGTTTTGGGTTCTTGTTTGGCCCCTTGGGTTTTTGGGGTGGCTTTTTCAAAACCAGATTTGTGTGACAAGTTTATATTAATCAGCTTTGTCTTACAAACTCGGTAAAATTAAGGTGTATTAAATAGCATCCTGTGGGTTTTTTTTCTGGTTTAGCCTTTGGAGAGATCCCATTCTGAACAATTAAGTTGCAGAGATTATGGCAGTGGTGCTTGATCTGCTTGAAAAGGGGGTGTGTGTTTATATATCTGTGTATATATAGATAGATAGATGTGTTCTTCAGCTTCTCCAGGTATTGTAAACTGTTACCTGAATTTCCAAGGAAATTCCACTTGCAAGGAAGTGCAGCCAAAGGTCTGCACACACTGCCAGGGACACAGGGCCCACAGGTAACAGGATCTCCAGACCCCACAGAGCAGTATTCATCCTCTCTCCTAACATACTTCTGGATTTATAGTCAGCAGAAAAAGCTGATAGGTTTTGTTAGATTTCTAAGAGTTCAGTTTTTGTACCTTTGTATGTATATAGGCTTTGTGCTCTTGAAGATGGGGCCTTTGTTTGTCTAACCCAGAAAATATTCTCATTTCTCTCATTTAATTATGTTAGCAATAATAATAATAATAATAAAAGTTATAATTGAGCAAACACAAAAGACTTCTTGGAAAACTATTCAATTGCCTTGTGACAGTGCATTTAATTACCATTAAATTATCTCTTATGTCTCTTCCACTTAATATTTGCTCAGGCTTTTTCCTTAGGAGGTTGTGCTGAGCCTCCTGTGAAATTCTTATCTAATCTCTGCACAGGCATTAGTTCATGCATTGATCTGATGCCATCTCAAAGAGAATAGTCAAGCAAAATTAAAGGTGATAAGAGAAGTTCTCATTGGTATTCTGGGAGTAGAAATTGAATCTGCTCTTTTTTTTCCTTGCTGAAATTGAAAAAGGAATGTGTGCAGGCAGGTTTATGAAAAAAGGGAAAAAACAAGTACCTTTGACCATCCATAGCAGGACACTGTTAAATCCAGACCACTCGATTGTCACCACAGGTTTCCTGAAACTTATAATCTCTTTTTATAACTCACAGAATTTAAACACTATAATAGGTAGGTGTATATAATGTAAAATACTTCTTTTTCCCCTTCAATTTTGTTGGAATGGGGGATGGTCTTTTACATTTTCTTAGTCAAGATCTGATGTCTGTAGTTGCAGAGTCAGACTGGGAACATGACTGGAATTTGTGAACGCTCACAAGCTGCAGGGCAAGAGGAGATAAACCCCAAACTTTAAATATTTGGGTAATGTTGCTTATTTATTTATGGAGTAGGAGGCTAGCAGCATTTTAAAATCATGTTTGCATGAAACTGGAGATGTTCTTAAGCTGTTTAGTTTAACAAATCAAGCACTGGAGCACTGGGATCCACAAGGCAAAGAGCTGTGAAGATAAATGAATCCACATTTGATCATAATACACTGGGCCTTAAATGAGCATCATTCCTGCAAGTGGAAGTTTTCTGTGTCAGGACTGAAAAACTGCTTAGCTACAGCCAGTTCTTCTTGGTGTCTGAATACCTCAAGTAATAGGATAACAGGTTTGAAATTCCCTGGTGATGCAAAATGTTGAAATGGTTAAAAAAATTGAATCTTTTCTAGTTTCAAAAAGAAAAAAAACCAGTTTAATGAGATATAATTGAGCAGTCAATGGGTATTTGATTTGGGTGGATGTGAGGCAGGTTAGCCAAGGGGTTTTGTGGACAGGTTTGCTTGTTAGGTGAAGTAGTTCAGGCTGTACATGAAGGTGAATTCTCAGAAAAAGGACAGGAGAATTTCTGGAATTTGGGTATCCATATATGATCTGACCTCATGTTCAACACTTTTTTTCATTTTGAGGTATCCCCACATAGGCCTGAGGGTGAGGAGGGCTGTGCTGTTGTTCACCACCCACGTGTGTTTGCAGAGCTCATTTCTGGCAGCTCGTGCAGCCTGAAACTCCATTCCTGATTTACCTGCCCTGAGCTTCTGGCTGACAGTTTTAGTGCAGGGCCAGTCCAAAGCCCTCTCTCATGAAGAGAGATCCTGGTGTAATTTATTACATTTTGCTGTTTAGAGGATCATAGAACCATTTAGGTTGTAAAAGACTTGGAATATCAACCACTAGCCCAGCACTGCCACATGCAAACTGAGCCATGTCCCCAAGGGCTGCATCCATCCTTCGAATGGCTCCAGGGATGGTGATTCCACCACCTTCCTGCACAGTCTGTTTCCAATCCCTGACCACCCTTTCAGTGGAGAAATCATCCTAATATCCCATCTAAATCCAATTATTTAAAATTGTGAGCATAATGAAGAGGAGAATTATTAATTCATATTGTGTATACTACTACTCTGGGAATACAGAATTATTATTTCCATATGTGTGTACAAATAGCACACTACATGATGCTGAAGGGCAATTATTCTCCTGTCTCATTAGTATTTGTAGGAATTGAATTGAGAAGAGTTAAAAGCTCATAATTTTGTCATATTGAGTGCCTGTATGAATTCAAGTGCAAGAAGCTTTTTTCTCATGTTTCAGCTATTGTAATAATTCATTTTCTCACTCTTGTACAGTTTATTATATTTCTCATTCGTATCTTTCAGTAACAAATTAAAACTTCTCATGCAGTTCAGATCCAGGAAGTTTTTAGGGATTTGTTTGTAATTTGGAGCAGGAGCTGGCTGCCACCGTGGTGCTGAGGGAATGCTGAGTGGAGAACACCTCCAGCTGTTGATCCACTGCTGTACTTCCTTATCTCCTAAATTATGCATTTCACAGCAGTAGTAGTTTGAAATAGTTGTTCCTACAACTTGTCATCACTCAACAGACCCACTTGGTGAAGTGTGTTGCTTTCATAGTGCATCATCTCCTCTTTGATCTGCAAGTCAGTCACATGGATCTTTGGGGTATTTTGGGACTTGCTGTAACTTTAGGATCTCAATAGCAATTTGATGTTTCCATAAGAGGATAGCAGGAGCTGTTAAGGAAAAGCTGGTGGGATTTGTTACTGGTGCAAGGTTTGCAGACTGAAGTTCTTGGGCTCTGCTTCTGTTCTCTCTAATTGCCTTATTGAGTTTTTTGTTGTTAGTTATGTTTTAAATTGCTTACTCCAGTGTGGTGAAAGTATTAACTAAAAAAGAGGATTCTGCCCACATCCATGTTGGTAAATAAAACAAGTCCAGGACGTGATGAAGATTTGAAATGTCTCCTACTGTAGGTGGTCACCACCTGGTTTCACTCTTGGTTCTTCTTGCTGGTTCAGCATTATTTTATGCCAGTGTGCAGCCAATTCACACATTCTTCTCTGTTTACTTCTGGGTTTATTTTCACTGTAATTCCCAGGCATTTATCAGTTCTATTTGCATGATTAGATCTGCCAAGACAATTAAATGCTGTTGACCAGGGTTGTTCAAGAATACAGCCTGCCTCCCCTGGCTGGAATGCAGGTGTAACCATCTGCTCAGTCCTCTGGGAATCTTCATTATATTTAATAAAACAAAGCCAGTATTGACATAGATAAGGATTTTTTCAATCAAGTTCATTGTGGTTGAAGTGTGTTTCTTACCAAAGTGCAGCTCATTTGTGGAGAATATGAACACAGACTCTTCTTCCTCTTCCTGGACTGTGAATTGTCATTCCACAAAATTAAGATGCATTCATCTGAAGTTTGTTTGGGGGAGTATTTTATTCTGTGTTGGCACTGAACTGATCTTTCTGTGATGCCTACCTGCTTCTTTTGCTGTAGGTGAAAAATGACTATATGTTAGAAATAGCAGATCAAGTGGACCAGGAAATTGCTTTGAAACTAGGTTGCCTTGAAATCCGGTAAGCTGATAATTTAATTTATTATTCAGCATCTTTCTGACAGAATATATACATTAATTTTGAAACTGCTTAAGTTCATCAATTTCTGACCAGCAGAGTTGAATAAAACATCATAAGACCTTTCTTTTGCTACAAAGCAATTTGAAGAAAAACTGAATAGACTGTATTGTAATTCATTTCTAGTGATTTTTAAATTAACATTATTTTAAAATTTTAATTAATTACATCTTGATACTGCCTTTTGGGTGAATTCTTCATCTGAATAATTCAAAGGCCTGTGGAGTACATTGAAGTATGCTTAAAAAAAAATGCATCTGTGGTGTTATTTAGTAAATAGTCTTGTGATTCTGCATATATAAATCCTACAGCTAAAGAATGTAATTATAGATAAATGCTGCTACCTTTCCTCTCTGTATTTACTCAATTTTTAATGTGCTGTTTTGAAATGATTAAATCTTAAGGATCCTTTTGGGTGTTTTTGGTGTTCTGTCAACTGTATAGACAGCTGGAAAATAAAGATAAATATATCAGATTAAGAGATCCTTGAGAGAGTTCCCAGCTTTGAAATGCATGTGTTGGGTTTTGCTAATTTATGGAGAATTTCCAGCCTGAAACATTTGCTTTAGTTATGCTGATGTCTCACACAGGGAGATTAGGGAAGAAGTAAAATTGATAAGAAATGAATGACACATGTAAACTTGTTAGGAGAGAATAAAAGTGTCCTTTGAACAGTACTTTCCAAATTAAAACAAAATTTAGGCTTATGAAATTTCCCAGGTATCACAGGAGAACCTGATGCCTTTGTTATAAGTTTTGCTGGTAGCCCCAGAGAAAACAGAAATTCTTTGTGTAACCGCGAACTCCTTATGCACTTACAAAATCATTGTGCCTTATTTCAAAACTTGTGATGAATATAATAATCTGTGATTATGTTGTCAGCCACGTCCTGCCTTCCCTGGTTCTCAGGCTGTGGCTTTTCAGAGCACTTTGATGAGATATTTCTCTCAGATGAACTACTGAGACTCTCAGAATGAGCATTACTGCTGCATTTTCTCTGTGAAAACGACAACCTCAGCCCCCTCCTGACAAAGCTTTCCTATTTATTCATTTACTTGTTAATGTGAGCATGTCTGGGTTGAAGCAGTTTGCAGCATTCCCTGCCTCCCCTGGTTCTCCCTGTTGTAGTTACAGAGGGCTCTCACGAGGAGGTGCAGTGGGAGGTAGGAAGGAGCTGCTGAAGGCCAGGTTCTTTTGGTAGCAGCAGTGGTTTAAAGTGGTTCTGAAAATGCACTTAATTTATAAAATAAAAATCTGATCTCTTGAGGTAGAATAATAATGTACTCAATACTTACCTTTGAATTCATTCTGCTAATGTTTTCTGATGCCAAATGGAAGTCTTGGTTATGTTGATGTTGTAGTTTTAGGCTGAATTATCCAATAATTGTTACTTTCAAATATTTTTCCTGACTTCAGGAGATCCTACGGAGAGATGAGAGGCAATGCATTAGAAAAGAAGTCCAACTATGAAGTGTTAGAGTAAGTATTTTGCTCAAGCTTGAGCTTTGAACTGTCCCTTCTCTGTATCAGGAACAATAAATTCAGTTCAGTGACAGAATGTTTCTGTTGTAATTTTTCTATTCCATCATGGCTGTTAAGATGCTTTAATGTAAGAAAAGGATGATGAAACCCATTGAGATGTAGAAGTAGGAAAAGTGCCTTTAATTCTGGTCCAGAGAAACAGGTTTGGAGTAGTTTAAACTTGATCAGGAGGCTTACTGTGGTTTTTAGCAATTTTGCTAATGTTTATGGGGTTTGCCAGCTCTGGTTGTGAGGTGATTTTATTCCTCAGTGTTCTTCTGTGCCCGGTTGCATTCTTCAGTTGTGACTCATTTGTGCTAAAGTTTGTGTTATTGAAAATGTTTGTGGTGTTGTTTTTGTTTCTGTTTGCTCAGCATGGGCATTCTCTGAGTTGTGACCTTGCAATTAACAATTATTGTTTATCTGTGTATCACAAATTTTACGAAAACCAAGGACCATCCTTGTACTGAAATATTTTGTTTACTTATTCATGTTGTACAGGAGATGGCTTCAGTTCAAACAAGCCAAAATCCTTCAGCTTTTTCAGCAAAAACCTGAACACTGGTTTTATTTGTATTTATATGGTGGGTAAAGTTTCAGACATACTTGCATCAGTGATATGCTCACCTCTACTAATCACCCCTGTAAAAAGATCCTGTACAGTTTAACACAAAACTGGGATAAAAGGTTTTGCAGCTGTGAAGTCTCGATTTTTAAATCTTATTTTTAATGACAAATGGGTCCTAACTTTTAGAGATGTGAAATTAGAGCATTTGGAGGAGACAGGTAAGATTTTATACAACAATGAACAGGTTTACAAGGATTTTTGAGGGATCTATGATATTACTAGGTAAAGATAACTTTGAGGAATAGCCTGCTTATTTGATGTTTCTGTAGTGCTCCTATATTTATCCAATTAAAAAAAAAGTTTAGTTTTGTTCAAATTAGGGATTTTTTTAAAAAATTTTTTAAGGACTTCAGGCTTTTGTCTGTAGGAACATTAATAGAATGTTGGTTGAGGAAACACATCACAACTGAAAGAACTAATAAGGAAGATGAGCAGATAGACAAGAATAAAAGGGGATATAAAAAAAGATTTGAAAGTATGTGAGTTATGGTTGGTGTAGTTTACATACATATGGTTCCAGTAAGAATTTGACTGAAGTATTTTTAAGTCAGTTTTTTGGCAAGTCAGAAGCTACAAGACTTAGTAATTAGGTTAATGACTTTGGAAACAGTGAGACAAAGGAAAGCAGGGTCATAGCAGGTCATACAAAGTATAAATTAATAATTGTAACAGGTGAGTGTTCCAGGAGGACTCTGTGTGGTGCTGCTTCCAGTTTAGCAGTGGTTTCTTTCTTTCAGCCTGTGTTTTCCAACCAGTGAATGCTTTGGTAGGAAATAATGAATTGCTGCTGGGAAAGGCAAAGTGAAGCAAAACCCTGATAATGCAAAATGTAACAGCTTAATGCCATGTAGAATTGGATGTGGAGAATTGTGCAGTTTTTAATTTTTTTTTTTTTGAACCAAGATGTGATTGGTATGGGTTTTAGCTGGGAGAGATAAAGGATAAAACCACCTTAAACTGACTGTGCTATAGATAATTACAAGCTGGAAAGGGTCTGCAAAAAGTGCCAGTGATCCCCAAAATGCATTAATTTGATCTTAACACCTTAATAGCCCATACATATTTAACTGCACAAGTAATATTTATTGCTCAAGTGAGGCTTTTTGGTATTTTTTGCAGGGGATTGCTGGTTTTAGTGCATCATGAGGCACTTAACCAGCTGAGAGCAATTTTTCAATGGCCTTTTTTTGCACTGGGTGTGATTGCTCCTTGCCTGCCTTTGTCAGATGTCTATTTGGTGTATATTTGTCTTTGATCAGATTGTCATACAAGAATAGATCAGGATGGGAAATAGGAGATGGGATCAAATTGTTAAGTAGCCTTTAATAGTTGGGCCTTCATGGAGTGAAAGAAGAATTTTTTCATAATAAATGTGAAGCCTGTTAGCAAGCACAGAGATAATTACAAGTACAGAAATGGGAGCTGTAGGGAGGAACAGGTGCAGCCACAATTTGGTAAAAGGCATTTTAAAGTCTATTATGTTAATCTAACATTACTTTTCTTGTTGCAACTTGAATTGAGGTGGAAAATACATGATATATGCTGCCTAAAGCTGCTTATCATTGTAAGCCAAGCAGTATCACCTATCTGTAGTTGGTGTTTCATTAATCCAATTGAAATTTGTACATTAAAAAAATGGAATTTAGGTTTAAGCCCACAAGTAGGCTGGAGTAGATGAGGTTAAGTACAAAGCTGTAGTAGAACTGTCTGAACCAGGCTCTCAGTGCTGGTTATCTCATGTTGGAAATCAGAAACCAAATACCTGAGTCCTTCATCCAGAGCCCTGAGTTGGTGTCTCCCTTGTTGGCTGTTCCACCCCCACACAGCACAGCTGGGGAGGAGTTTGTAGGGCTGTGTGTGTAAAACTGGATGTTCCAATTTCCAATATTTATAAGTATCCATATGTTGTTGTTGGCCAAGGCATTAAGTCTGGGTGGTTCTTTTGTTAAATTCTCCTCCAGTAAATAAATTTACCATCTCAGCTAAACACAGGAAATGTTTTATTAACAAGCTTTGTTAAGAGTTTTGGTCTGTTGTACCCTGCATAAGAACTTCCTCTCAGTTTGTTGCACCCAGATCTGTACAAAAGCCCTA
Organism: Polioptila caerulea; assembly: GCA_013397295.1. Taxonomy (NCBI): domain Eukaryota; kingdom Metazoa; phylum Chordata; class Aves; order Passeriformes; family Certhiidae; genus Polioptila; species Polioptila caerulea. The sequence continues at coordinate 9,905 of VYXF01011055.1, forward strand.
CAGCTTGTCCTAGTAATGAATCAAATGAGGCTGTGGCAGCTGTGTGCTACAGGATGAGGGACACCAGGGTGATGGAAGGTGCTTCGTTTCAGAAGCACCAACTTTCTCTCAAAATGCTTAATGTTAAACTAATATATCCCTGTCAAAATGTCTTTGCATATTATTTAGATGGTAAGAGTGTGTTAGATTCATTTAACTGTGTGGGATGATAAACTGAGTATCATTTGCATTTGAGAAGAAATGCATGGAAGGAATTAACATTTATGAAGTTTTATAATCCTGCAGCTTACTGTCATTGCACAGATGCCAGTGGTGCACATGAACGTTCTGCTCCTCCTGGTTGAAGATGTTTTTAGTATGAGATTGTATTCTACTCATCTTCAGAGGGCTTTAAAAATACCCTGATTTATTCTTCTGAGGGAGCTTTTTATACTGACTTTACTGTTGGCTTTGTTCTTGTGCCGTTAGGTAGCAGTAAATAAATCCTGAATATCTCCCTTGCTAACAGCTTCTCCTTGCTTTGCCAAGTGTGAGAATTCCAGATGTATTTCTGTGTGTGTTCAAAGCATGCAGCCATGGGAAGCTCGCTTTCATACTTGTTCCAGAAGCAGATAAGAACATTTGAAAGAGATGGCAACATCCTAAATTTAAAGAAAAAAAGTCAGTAACATCTTTGAGCTATAAAGCTTTTCCTATCTATACTTCTCATTTTTCCTTTTTTTATGTGCAGGTTTTTTGTGCTTGGTTGTACAGTGGTGTCTTCTGCACTAATATCATTGGCAACTTCTCAAGCACCTTTTTTTGAGGCTGATGTTCAGTTGTAGTGGCACAAGCACATGTCAGACATAAGCTACATGCAGCACATCAGAGCATAGAAATGTTTACTGGCCCTGGTTTTTAAACCAGGGCTACAACCCAATTTATAAGTGTGAACGTGAGCTTGATAAATTCAGTTTGCAAAATCTAAGCTCACAGTCACCTGATTTACAGTTGCAAAATGTGAGATTGCTTGCAAGGAAAGGTTGGTAATTTTAATTTGCTCAGTGTGAGGAAAAGACAATAGTAGAAATTTAAACAACCCCTTAATTATAGTGCTTCAAAGGCAAAGCAGTAGTGGAAGTGCTTGGTGAGGTGATACCATGAGTATTCCTTTATGGATTCCTGGATTCCTTAGGCCAAGCTGGGGCTCTGAGCCAACCTGGTCTAGTGGAAGGTGTCCCTGCCCATGGCAACTGGATGGTCATTAAGGTCTCTCCAAACCCAAACCATTCTATAATTCTTTATTGTGTCTTCTGCTCCATTCCAATACAGATTTATCAGGATTTTTCATTTTCATGTTGCTCCCTTCTCACCTGACTACATGCTCTAAGAATACTTTTTCTATATCCTTGAAATCATTAAACCATGTTCAAATAACAGGTTTTATTCTCAAAACTCCCCTGTGCCCAGGCCACCATTTCAAATCACAGACTTTCCACACAGGTACCTGGTTAAATGCAATATCCTTTGGGGTTTAAGCTGGAGGATGCTGCTGTGCAGCATTTGATGTGGAGTGGCCCTAGTTAGAATTTTAATGGTAATCTGTTTGTTACTCGTAAATTTTCTCTGAGACCTTGTTAGGAAAATGATTTAGTAATTGTATATTCTAGTTAAAAAACAAAACAGAAAATAGACCCAAAGCACCACCCTGAAAAGAGAAATATGATACTACACAATGTTTTTGGTATTAATGCTGTGTGTGTTTTTCCTTTCAGGAAAGATGTTGGTTTGAGACGTTTCTTCCCGAAGAGTTTACTGGATTCAGTGAAGGTAATTACAGTCCCAATCAATCCTATACTGCTGTAAAGAAAAGAGTGTCAGAAATCTGAAAATGGCATTATCCTTTTCACTGTACAGTCCTGAGGGAATTGCTGTGCAGTTTTGCTTTGTCTCTATCAGATTGGTGGGGTCCAAATCCCAGTCATGCAGCTGGCAGGACAAGGATAAAGAGATTCACACGGCCTTGCTGGGAGAGGGGCACAGCTCTGCCTCTCAAACCTTGGGGGAAAAAGCACAAAACAAGTCCTTGGATCCTCTTGTACCAAATAACTTCTTTTTTTTTTTTTTTCTTCCTTCCCTAAAAGAAAAGTGAGACTTCTGGAGAAAGAGGAAGGGAGCATGTAAGAAAAGGAATATTTTACTGGGAACTTGATAAACTTGATGCCTTCCTTGCTCAAGACTGTATCCAGCTTATTCAAGAAAAATTTCCAGTAATTTCTGCTTATGTTAATCCAAGCTAAGATTATAAACGTTATTTGAATCTCACTCCCATTGAAGTCCATATGTTCTCAGAGTAAAAAATGCAAATTTTTCTTACCATGTGTTGAAAAGGGGGATTAAGGATGGTCACCAAGTATTTTACATTTATAGCCGCTTCAATATGAATGTCCTGGTAAAATGTCTCTTACAATTCATACATGAAAGTATAAATCATAAATTGCTATTTTGGAGCTGGTTTTGGTAAGCAGTGGAGCTTTATAGAAAGAAAAGAATTCAACTTGAGATTTGGAAAGAATCAGCATTGTGATTTAAATGGGTAAACACAAAAGGTCTGTCATGACTAGGTTTTGTTTCAAAAGACTTTTGAAAATCAGAAGCTAATGAAGTCAAGTGGATTTAAGTAATCCCTTCTGCATTTTAATTTAAGCAATTATCTGAAACTGTTTTTTCTGCTAATGGGAAAAAGTGTGGTAAAAGGCTCCAGACATAAAAGTATGAATAACTGTCTCAAAAATAATATTATGGAGCCAGAAAACTGACTGACCAAGTAAACTGCACTTTGGAAATCCTGAAGTGGGGAGAATAGCAGAAAGAAGTAGCAGGAGTTGCCAGAAGGTGAAGCTGAGTGGAACCTTGTAAAGATGTGAAAAAAAATGTTGGATATATGAAGAAGAAAAACAAGGGAAGGAGAAGTGTGTCTGCTTTTTAATGAAAATGCAGACATTTTCTATTCAAAATAGTACAGGATCAGTCCAAATCCTTAAATTGCTCATCCACTTTGTGAAAACCAGGGAATTTGAACTGGCAGGCGAAGAAGGGTTCCCAATAGCCGTGGAATATAAAATTATTTCTTTCTCTCAATTCTCTCTGCTTTGAGCAAACACAGATGGGGAACAGTGGTTCTTAAAAATGCTTTTAAGAGCAAATTTTCAGTGCATTTCACTTGAAGTTGCTATTTCTGATAGATGCTTCTGGTATGGAAAAGGTGTGTTTTTGGGGGCTGTTCAGCCTGGAGAAGAGAAGGCTCTGGGCAGACCTGAGAGCTCCTTCCAGTGCTGAAAGAGAACTGGGGAGGGACTTTGGTCAAGGGATGGAGTGACAGGACACCAGGACTGGCTTCACACTGGCAGAGGGTGGGGCTGGATGGGATCTGGGGAAGGAATCCTTCCCTGTGAGGGTGGGGAGGCCCTGGCACAGGGTACCCAGAAAGCTGTGGCTGCCCCATCCCTGGAAGTGTCCAAGGCCAGGCTGGAAGGGGATTGGAGCAGCCTGGGACAGAGGAAGGTGTCCCTGCCCATGGCAGGGGGGTGGAACAAGATGGGCTTTAAAGTCCCATCCAACCCAAACCAGCCTGTGATTCTAATGGGCTTTCTGTCTTTACACCTTGCTCTTTGATCTTAAAATTTAAAGTGACCAATTCTTGGTGGACTGAAAAGAGCCAGATAACATATGCCAGTATTCCTGGCAGTAAATGTGATGCTGGAATTGGTCAGGAGAACAAACCATGGGCAGAAGAAAATATCTTCCATCAACTGAGTGCCTGAAAGACTTGGGACACCTTGAGCTGGCAAATGCTTTTTCAGTTTTGTTGTGTCTTGCTCCTGGTATTTGCCAGTGATAAGCTAAGGCTGAGCTTTGCAGTTGCCTTGAAGTTGGCTTTCTCTGTAAAAATAAAGATAACAGGGAGGTCCATGTGGAGAGGCTTCTAACAAAGCCTGAGGCAGCTCTGGGTGCACAAGGGAAGTTTCCTGGCTGCCAAAGGCCTTCTTACCCTGTCCAGCTCTGCAACCTCCTTAATGATCCACCTGGTAGTAGGTTCTGCTAAATTGACAAAGTAATTTGAAATTACACCAAAGTCACAGATCCTTTGTTAATTTGACAATACAGTATGTGCTGAGAGGGCTTTTTTTCCAACCTATATATGCATCATTGCAAAACTGATCATTTTGTGAACATGCAACACTCTTGGATTACTGCTACTGGACTAACTCCTCCTCAACACTCCACATAAACATTTCTGGCTGTTTTGACTTCTGAACGTTCTGTGAAGGCTTTCTAAAAATGAGTGTCTAATCTGGCTGGAAGTGCTAATGACAAAAGGAAGTTGTTATTTGTGTCATGCCTGGGGCTGTTAACAGGCAGTGTGGGAGAATAAAGAGTTCTACTGCTGTTAAAATGGGGCATTCAGATATGTTTGTGTGGAGGAACAGTGGTCATTCCTGTCTTAACCTTGACATATTGCAAAGATGAGCAGGGTTTTGCTTTCTGTCATTTGTTGGATTTGATTAGAAATGAAATTTTTTAAGGCCATTCAGTCACTTTAGACAGATGTTTTTATTCACAATTCTTGATGGCTTGTTCAGATTGGGGGGCATCTTAGAGATGCTGCTTCTCAGGCCCTGTTTTTATTTTCATATGAGTGGCTGCCTTTCAGGGATCTTTCATTATGTACAGGCAGATAATTAATTTTTTAAAAGTATTAGTTTAGCCATCCTTTGTGCTGCTCTAAGTGGTTATTTGTACCCTGAAAACAGTTATTAAAGTGCTAGACAACATTGTTAATATAGTTTTAATTTAAATGTTTGGTTTGCTTTTTACATTCAGTCTGCTATTTAAATTTATCTTTTTAAATTAAAGGGGTTTTTGCTTATTATCAGACTGAAAGAATCCATGTTATTAGGGATAGTCTAGTTATTGTTTGCAGAGATTAAGATGCTCCAGCTGGCTTGTTACTGCCAGGTAAGAGAGAGAATGGTGATTTAGGTTTCAAAGCTCATATGAAGGTATAAATTACTGGGTATTTTTGTATTAGGACACAGCTCAGAACTTGAGGGAAATGAGGAACTTAGAATAAATATTCCTGGAAGGGTTAACATGTGATCTTTTATTATAATTCATTCAAAATGTTATTACTTAGATATCCTCTCTATAATGTAGCAGAAAGAATGTTGATCCTAAGCAGAAGTTAAAAGGCAGAACTGCTGCTTACATTTTGAGGCATTTTTTATTCCTTAAGAATTGTCTGCATTTCACTGATGACACTGTAAGTGCTACTAAGTAACCAAAACTCTTAAAATGTCCCTCAGCTTTAAACTTATAATAATTGCTCTCCAAATGTTTTAATACACAGGCCAAAACACTACGGAAATTGATCCAACAAACATTTCGACAATTTGCCAACCTCAACAGAGAAGAAAGTATTTTGAAGTTCTTTGAGATCCTCTCTCCAGTGTACAGATTTGACAAGGAATGCTTCAAGTGTGCTCTCGGTGTAAGTAGAGGAATGTGACAGTCACCAGAATGCATTCTGGAGTTTTCAGTCCAATTGCTTTTGCTTGGTTCTGCAAGAATTTTTTGCTTACATCTTGTTTTCATGTAGAGACAGTTGGATTTCATTAGCCACAAATTGTATTTCTTGATTTTATTTAGAACTTTTGCCATTAAAAAAAAAATCATCATTCATTCCTTGGGTAAGAATTGTATGTAAACTAAAATATTTTTATAGGTGCTTGCTTTGTGAAAGTCAAGCAGTTTTTAGCTGTTTCTACAAGGAAATGAAACTTCTCCATTTCTCTTAGTAAATTTTCATCTAATACCTGTTAATCTCTACCTATTTCAAGCAAATTTTGAGAAAGGGCCCCAAGTCTGGAAGATGTGTGAAAATGGAGATTCTAGCAGAAATTAGGACTTGAATATCAATGTTCATGAGAAGAGGAAATACAGGAAGTCCATGGTTCTCATGTAGACCTAAGATAAAACACATGGAGATGCAGTTGGAGTAGCAGAGATCCCCAGGAAGCCAGTCATGAGGGGTTTTGCCACTTATAGAATTACTTGATTTTAGTATAAATTTGTTTTAAGAGTTGAAAAGCTTCTTGATATTAATTACTAAAACCTGTAATTATTACATTGGATGATAGTGTTCCATAGCAAGGCCTTGTCTTACTGCTGAAATTCTGCTCTTTCTCCTTTGACTCCCAAGTCAAGCTGGATTATTTCAGTGGAACTGGCAATTGGCCCAGAAGAAGGAATCAGTTACCTGACAGACAAGGGTGCAAATGTAAGTCTGCCTCTGTTTTGGGGGGGTTTTCTCAGTCACTGAGTCAACAACCATGACCTGTTATGAACTGGTTGCCACAGAAAGGAGAGTGACCAGTCTGATCTCTGGGTTAAACACAGCAGAGCTGGGAGCTCTCAGCATGTACAGCTCTTAGTCAGATATTTATTTGTGATTTGAGATCAGAGCAGAGGCACTGGTGGTAGGTACAGAGACACAGTCAGTTTTAGCACTGAATTTGTTGGCTTTTCTACCCAGTGAAGTGCTCACTTGCAGAATTTGAAGCATCAGTGGGGACTTTTACCAAGGAAATGTGAATTATTCTGAATTGTTCTCTTTCTTAGGCATGTGTAAATGCAGAGCTTGTCTAATCAGTTGGTGAGCACGTTTGTGCAGGCACTGCTTATTTCCTTTCTTCATACCCTTCACAGCCTTTTCCTTACTTGATTCCAGCTGTATTTCAGTATTTCCTGTGCACCCCCATGGTGCAAGGGAGCTCTGTCCAGACAGATCCTTCAGCCAAATGTTTGAGAACTTTACAGTCACAGCTTAAGCTGAGCCCATGTCCAGCTTTCTATTGAAATGAATTCAAAAGCAGTGAAAAGATGGGGAAATCAGGAATACACAGCTCAGAACATACCTTTTCCAGCAGTCTGGAGGGATGTTGGGAATGTGTCAGTGCGGGTTCTGTGTGGTTTTTACCTGTTGAGTTTTCTCAGTTGACATCCAAGAGGTTGTTCCCACTTCAGTGCGTGCCTGGTGTTACTCAACAGTGACCTCTGTGGGCACAGTGGAGCTGGATTCCTTTTCCAGAAACTCTGGATGTTTGTGTGTGTTGTGAGTGAGTGAGTGATAATGAAAATGTAGAAAGAAACAGAGAACGGATTTCTGCACGTGTGGCTTGGGGATCAAAGTCTCCCTGTGCTTTTGCAACAATAAAGGCAGGCTATTTTGCTGTAATTTTGATTTTTTTTTTCCTCTTTTTTTTTCCTCTGCTGTTTTTCTGCAGCCAACCCATCTAGCAGACTTCAATCAAGTGCAAACTATTCAGTATTCAAACAGTGAAGACAAGGACAGAAAAGGGATGTTGCAACTGAAGATAGCAGGTGCACCTGAGGTATGTTATTGATACTGTGTGTGGTGATAAACTTACTATTTTGTTTTTCCTTGCTAGGAATGGGGTATAGCATCCTCCTAATGTGGATATTCTCTGTATTGGACTTTTGTTCTGGGTTTGGTTTTAAAATAGATTTAAAGTTAGTTACATATTTTACATTTTGCATCTGGTGCTTGTAGACTTTGAGATTCATAGAAGCTTAATATAAAAACAGCTCTTGAATGCAATGTAATAACAGGCTGTGCACATGTACTGTATCCTAGAGAGGAAACAGAGCAATTCCACTCTTATGTAAAGGAGAAATGTGAAAGAAGGAAAATTTGTTCCTTTGTATTACATGGGAGCAGTTCTGGAAATAAATCAAATCTTTTCCTTGGTCCAGTGCACCAGAGAACAGTGGTAGAGCAGAATTGAGGGAGGGTGGCAGATCTGTGCAGAGGATGATAAATGTTGGTGGTATTAACAGCTTGTCTGTATGTCTCTCATCTCTTTTTCCACTGTATATATTTTATTTTTTAAATCTTTTTTGAAATTGGAGAGGGCTGTTTTTAGGCAAAGAATAAATTGCTGCAGTGGATGGGAAAAAAGAGACCACCTGTGAGAGCTTTAAGGAATAGGCAACTTCTTCAGAATTGTCTTAATTATAACCCTGAAAGTCATAGCAGTTGTATTCAACAGTGGTTCACACTTCATAAGCCCAAATTAACAGTACATTTAGGTGGAGGGTTTTACCAGCTGTGCTTTCTGAGCCTGCTGTTGGAGATTTGCTGCACAAAAGTCAGAGCAAGAATCTCCCTGCTCACCCACATTCTTCTGTTTACGCTTTGCAGGCGTGTGTAAAGTTCTGATGCAATGACACAGCTGCTCCACTCAGTGTTTGCAACTACAATAATTCCTCTTTGTTGGTGCCTTGTTTTTTTCCCTTCTGTAGCCTCTGACAGTGACAGCACCATCCTTAACCATTGCAGAGAACATGGCTGACCTGATCGACGGCTACTGCCGGCTGGTGAACGGGGCCACGCAGTCCTTCATCATCAGGCCTCAGAAAGGTAAGGACCCTCCCTCTCAGAGCTGCTCAGGGGTTATTTTGCATTTCAACACAAGACACGAGGTAGCAGAAAAAACCTTGCTTGGAGGCTCTTTTCTTTCAGGGAGGAGCCATGAGAAGCACTGATAGTAAATTGTTGCTGCATCAAAATTTGCTTAGTGGCTGATAATTAAGACTGATGTCTGTAATCACTGCTTTATACTAATTCCAAATTTAACTAGCAGAGGTGATTTGTAATTATTAAAGGCACTCCTAACAAGGGTGTGTTATCTTTATAACAGGATTGCCACTATAGAAGTGGAAATTCAGTGAGGTTGATTCGGATGCATTTGGATAAGGTTCTGACTGGTGGTAATTTTTTAGTTTCTGCCTTTCTCCTAGATACTCAAATATCTGCATTTAAAAAATAAAAATCTTGAGAGATCTCATGAGTATCTCTCATAAAACAGAACTAAAGCAGAGATACTTTTTATAGTGTCTATCAGTTGTTTTTGTAGCATCCTGCAAACTTCAAGCAGTGAGATAAGGTTGTAGGTACACCTCGTTCTAGAGAGAATTTATTAAATTTTGTTAGAATTTTTTCCAGTTCCAGACAACTTTAATTATTGAAAAACATGCAAGCAAAGCTGCTTAAGAATGATGTTTTTCTTCTTCCATGTTCTCATCTTTACCCATGGAAATTCATCCAACTTTCCTGCTTTCTGAAACAGTAAAACTATTTCCTTCTTCTGCGTTTGTAATACAGGAAAGTACACAAAGTATCCCAGCATCTCTCCAATGTGAAACTGAGTCTCTTTTAGCCACATTCTTGCTTTTTTCAGCCCCAGGTTTTCCCTGGGGTGATGTTGTTGACATAATTAGGTCTTTTCCAGGTCCATCTATAACATCCTACCTGTGCGTGGCTGAAAAAATCCCCAGGCTTAAACTTGGTCATTCAGTAATACAAAAATATGATCTTAGGGTTAGATGCTTTGGCAGCCATGGTAATTATTCTTAATGAATTCTTCTTAAATTTCCATGTTTTTTGTTATTTCTGACCCTTAGTGTGTGTGAGTGACCTTTAGCTCCAACACCAGCAGCTTTGTTAGAACATGTGTGAGTTGTGCAGCCTTATCTCCACACAAATGAAGATCTTCCCTCAACACAAACTCAGCTCTCCAAGCCAGCCTGGTGCACAACTTGGTGATGATGAATCACTGGCCCCAAAATCAGACACTAAAAGGATAAGCTAGCATCAGAGATAATAATAGTTTATTGTTCTAAAAATAAAATAGGTGTCACAATCCAAGATTTCCCTGTCTCTAGACTAGTGTGTGCCTGTGAGTGGAGGTCTTTTGTGCCTCTTCTTTGCTGACAAATCATGGTTTGGGGTTTGCTGCAATCCTTATTATTCAGTCCCAAAACTTTCCTTCTAATACCAGTGGATTGGCTGTTTTCCAGCCTGAACTGTTGTAGCCACACCTGATCTTCTAAAACTTCTTCATGTCTACACATGACCTGTTCCCTGATTTAATGGATAGCTCTGACTCTGTCTCTGCTTTTCCTTTAGGGGCACATGTGGATTTTGTCCAGTTATTGCCACTTCCACACTGGTGGTTGTGTCCATCAGAACTGACCTGTTCTCTTTGCAGTTTTTCTTTCTAATTCCTGGCTTGCTCTGACCTGGCTTTCTGAGCAGCAGCTGCTACATCTCCTAGGCTGACTGAGCTCTCTGAGGGGCAACATCTCTGGTTTTCCTGTGCCCTACACTGAGGTTTCTGGTAGTGTGGAGGCAGGATAAATCAATGCTTCTAATGCAGGGTGTTTATTTGTGTGCTATTATAACCCAGAATTTTAGCACAGAGCAGGTGAGCAGTGACTGAACAGGAACATCAGGTAGCACTTTGGGAACACTCCTCTTTATGCATACAGGAAGAGAGCCCCTCTAGTTAAAATAAATTCTGGGTTTCTTTTGTCTGAGGTTTCTTTTTCTGAAGTTCATAGCAATACCCACCATAATCATTAAACATTTCACAGGAGAGCTGTCTCCATCATGATCTGCCTTCCCAAATCCCCCCTACAGTGAGCTTTGATTGTGCAAGACACATCAGAAACAAATCATGGAGCAACTCTTGATCCCACGAGTGTGTTTTATCCGCCTTCTGAGCTTTCCCATCCTTTGTTGTAAATTTACTTTCATTGCAAGCCTCTTCATAAATTGTCCTTCTTGATTACTACCAGAGCCTGGTTTTGTGATATCTGTCATGCTATCCATTCATGATCCAAATCCTCCTAATTTGGGGAGAGCACTTGATAATGTTTTAAGACAGGGATGGTATCTGACATTTTTCCATTCAGTTTGTTTTATTTTTCATAAATATTTTGATAGACAGGTCCCTTTAGACTAATGTGAAAATGTTGCACTTTATATCTGTGTTTCCACTATCACACTTACCTTTTACAGGCTGAGAGCACAAAGGAAAAAAATCATAAAAAGTTGAACTGTTTATCAGCTTTTATATTATGGGGTGTTTATCACTTTCCACAACCACTTAAAAGAAGGTTGTAGCCAGATGAGGGTTTGCTTCTTCTCCCAGGTAACAAGTAACAGGACAAACAGCCCCAGGTTGCTCCAGAAGAGCTTTAAATTGGATGTTGAGAAAATTTCTTCCCCAAAAGGATGGTTAGGCATTGGAACAAGCTGCCCAGGGAAGTGTTCAAAAATACCAAATCTAAATAGTTTATGAAGTTCTCCTCTTAAATGATTTTTGTTTTCACCCAGATTTACCCTGGACATCAGTTTCATTTTAATGGAATGGTAACGTGTTCCCATTCTTGGGATATTGTTACCTCTTTAGTTTGGCCCCTCACTGATTTTTGCTTTCACAATAATTTCAGTCAGGTGAGGACAAGTTTCATTCCCCCTGGCCCCCCCAGCCTGGCTGGGGCCTCTGGAGCTGTCTGGGTTCTGTTGTGTCCAACGTGGAGCTCTGCTCAGTGTGGAAACACCTGGGCAATCCAATGGAAACCCACTCCAGCCATGCCTATCCCATTTCTTTAAAGAATATAGAATTGGGCAAAATGTTGTGGGTTTCAACTTGTGAAAAACAACATATGCCTTAACTGGGATGCTGTTAGTAAGAAATTTTGACTTCAGACCTGCAGGGGTACTAATGAATATTTGGTATTTTATTTGGGGTATAAACTGTAAAAGGGTGAGCATCAGCTTGAGCAGCAGTGCCTGGAGTGAGCAGTTTGTATCCAGAGAGCTTGTGGGCGTCTGCAAGATCAGGAGTTCCATGCAGATTAGTTTTTTCTTTAATTATATCCAGTGATAGAGGAGGCATAGAATCACAGAATCACAGAATAGTTGGGGTTTGCTCTTACCTTTAAAAGTCATCTGGTTCCAACCCCCTAGTACTACAACCCCTGTGCACCTCTGGTACTACTTAGCAGTGTATGTATTTTTTTGATGCCTGGATACCTTTTTGTGTTTCTATTTTCTAAACATCTACTTGCTTTTCCAGCTTCCCCTGTCCATTTACAGCCCTGCACTTGACACAGCACACAAGTTGGGGTGTGTTGTCCCTGTAGCCAGTCCCTTCAGGCACCAGACTGGGGCTCCCAGGCAGTTCTGGGTGCTCCTTCCTTCTTCCCAGGGCTGAGCCTGCCTTGTCCACATCTCCCAGCCCCATCAGCCCAGAGGACAAGGGTCCAGATCTCTTGCTCTGATGCAAATGAGCACAAAGCCAGTTCTGTCCTCTGGAATTCAGCAGGGGACAGTGAAAAGGGGGATGATCAGATGGAAGTTTTGGGTATGGTGGATCCATGTGTGCTGCTTGATTTCCCAGTGGATCTGGAAGCAAGTACTCATTTAAATTGGGTCAGAGTCTCTGCTTTTCTCTGTCTATCCCCATCTTTTCCTCACAGTTTTCCAGACTGCTTCAATTCTTCTCACCTTTCCTTCACTTTCCCTTCGATTCCTTCACCTTTCTTCAGCTCATTTCCTTCTTCTTTGAGCTCTTTGACTACACCATACTGCTGCTGACCTTGCTGTGTAAGACCACTTCTACTCACATTCTCCCTATCTCACAAAGGGCTGAGAAAGGATTTGCCATTACAATGGAATCAGGATTTTGTTTTGTTATGATTTATTAGGTTTTATTATGACTCTTGCTTTGCACTTTGCACTGATAGGAAGTTGGTCAAAACATGGAACAGAGGCTTGCAGTAACAGAATGAGATTCTCTTCCTTAAGGAAATATAATACCACAGTGGAAAGTCAGGTTCTTTCTTTATCTCCTTTAGATCCTCTTTGATAGGTAGTATTTGACTTCAGCATCCACTAGCAGTTGCCACTTGTGGTATTTCTCACTTTCTCAGGAGGTTGGAGGAGGGAAAATCAGTCACATCTGATCTGAGCTCAGTACCTTGAACATATGAAGCATTGTGGCCCTGCAAGTATTATGAAATCATTCCTATCGAGTCTAATGAAATCATGCACTGATCTTTCAGAAGGCCCCAAATATGATACTCTACAAGAAAAAAAGCCCTAGGGGAAATTAAAATTCCATCTTTAGAATGCAGTTTGAATAGTATGCAGTTAACATGCAATGGAGCTACATATTAAAGAGCAAGGAGAATTATTTTGAATAGCTGCTTATTAATTGTGCATCCATTACCTTGATTTAAAAATGCAGAATGACGAGGTTAACTGTGCAATTTAGTGAAGTTCTTTTAACACAGAGGAAGACTGTGTGTTCCAGCAGTAACATGTGGGATTAATCAGCACCATCTAAGCTTTAAATCCATTGCCAAGTGTAAGAGCAGTGTTGGAACAACCAGCAGTAGCAGCATAAATTGGTGTAAAGCAGAACCCAGGATGATTTCACAACTGATGCTGACAGCTGTAGGTGTCATGTGAAAATTAAGGTTCTTTTGAGTGTTCTTTACAGCCCTGGGGAGGCCTGCATAGCAGTGGGCAGGACTCTTGTGCATGTTCCTTCAAGCTTGGTGTCTTTTGCCCAGTTTCATCCAGGTTGAACCTCTCATGCCCATTACATTCTCTTTTTTGGGTACCTGTCCCCCAGTCTTTTACTGCCAGGCTGCACCTCTACACCACTGCTCTCATATTTGTTACTCCACACTATTTCTGAGGATCCTTGCCTTTTGTTTCCTCCCTGAAATATATCATTTGCCCTAACATATCACAGTATCCTTGTGTCCCACCTGCTTATATAATCTTACTGTCCTTGCTCTGCCCCCCAGTTCCAGGTGCTTGCTCTTGTCACTTTGCTGAGCTGCTCCAGGGCTTCAAAATTGCACCTTCTGGTTTCGCTTCTTTTCTGCAACTTCCTTTTCAACATCCTCCATCAGATGAAAACAGACTGATGTTGCTGAGCCAAATGGAGCTTTTCTACCTGTAGGCAGCAGAAAAAATGAACCAAAATAGAGTATTTTGCCATGTTGAGTGTGGTTTTTGGGTACTGGGCATTTCTCTGCTCAGTCCCTTAACACATAAAGGTGAGACTGTTGTTTACACCTATAATTCCTGGAAATTTAAACATGGGAGAAAAACAAATGAGAATTTACAGGATTTTGTTAAACAGTGTATGTCACTGTTTTCTGCAAGTGTGGCCATTCTCTCAGGTCACTTTATCAGAGCTACACTGATTTAGAGAGTGAAACACTCTTTATTACTCATCTTCTCTCCTTCCCTGCATACTCCAATCTACTGAAAAGGTGTTTTGGTAAAGGATTAATAACTTTCCCACAGGAAAACCAAGGGTTTCATCAAATGCAGCAGGAAAAAAACCCTTGAATATGTACATCCAAGCTCTTATACACATTACCATTTTCAGAGAAAGACTGACAAGGATTTGAATATAGTGTACAAAAAGCTGACTTACTCTCTGGCACAAAACATAATTATTGTATAGTCTCAAGGCAGTGTGAAATCAATGTGATAATATGTGCTTTAATGATTTATTTCAGTTGTCTTACTTGGAAATTCAAGTTGGATTCGATTGTTTTATTTATATGTTAGCACTTGGGACATCTTGGAGATAAAAGAAAAGCATTTCTTACCAGAGAGATGAGATAGTGTCACACCTTCTGCAAGTGATTTATTGGAGTTATTTGTTAAGAATAAAAAAAAGCTTTTATATTCTGTGTACGTTGTTTCCTCAGATGAGAGTTTGCCTAAAGGTTTGTATGAGTGGGTAGAAGGAGTTGTTGATTTGCTGCTCTTTGTATATGTATAGAACATTCTTTTGAGTCACCTCAGATTCCCTGAGAGATTGTGATGATTATTGTTTCAGGCATGTATATATTTCACTTTGAGAGAGGTTATTTGAAAACTTGAAAAAGCTTTAATCCTGTTTTCTTCTTGTTTACACAGAAGGTGAAAGAGCTTTACCATCAATACCAAAGTAAGTTTTGTGCTTTATTTTCTTATATATTAAAAAAGTATATTTTGAAAAATAGCAATGCTTTTGAGATTTCTTGCACATGCCTAGTTTTTGTTGTTGCTTTTGGATTCCAGGACAAATAGCAGGTAGGGCATAAAAAGCTCACAGTAGTATTAAACTACAAAGATACCAGAAAGAAAATCTGAGAGCAAAAGTCCATAATGCATCCATCGTATTTGACAATAACAAAACCAGGATGTTTTAGAAAAGACTTGACTGGGCTTCAGGCTATTTCTTGAGTAGATTTGATTATAGGAGTGGTGCTAAACATTAGTTTGTGAATTGTGGTTTCAATCTGTGAGTCAGTCTGTGGTCTTCTTTTTCCTGATTGTCCCTTTTTTGGCTTATGTGAAATACAGAAAACACACACACTTTTTGCTGCTATCATAAATCTGTCACATCACCTTTTCCTAATAAAACTTCCTTAATGGAGCCAGTTGAAGTTGGGATTTAGGTTCAGTGTAATAAAGAATAGCAGTTATTGATTTAAATATTAATATTGCATTGTAAAGACCTCTTTATTGTTTTAGATATAGAAAAATTACTCTCCAGTAATAATTGTGGATGCCTAGAAAACAACAATCCTATTTCAGGCAAACAGAGATGCATTTTTTCCCCTGGTTGGTTTTACTTTATTAAAGGTGCCCTGAGACAAGTTATCTGCATCTAATAATTCTTACAAAGTGTGCTAAGATACCTCTCTGCATTTTTCTTCTTCCCAAGCTTTAAGATAAATAATAAACTTCTGATTTAGCTCTGATTCAGACTATTCCATATGTTGTTGGAGTTGGTGGTGTCTAATGTAAGCAAACCTTTAATTCTTCCTGAGGATTCTCTGCTCCCCTGGTGTCAGTGGCTGGGTCTCCATCCTCTCTGGAGCTTTTCATGGTTGTCTCAACTTTCCATGGGCACTTCCTTGTTGTGACCTCCTAAAGTTCAGTCTTTAAAACAAGACACTTTTGGGGGTTATGTTCCCCAATTTTTGGAACCTGCCTGTTCTCAGTGGCCACATCCAGACCCAGTTCAGAGTCACAAACCAGCAGTGTCCTCCTTGAGCTGTATCAGGCAGTGCCACCCCTGTCCAGCAGCACGAGGTGACTGCTGGAAGACCCAATGACATTCAGTGGGTGATGGTTTTACCTCCTCCTTTTTATTTTGGACAAAGCGCCTGCTTTGACCCAGCCACCTCATTCTGTTTCTTCCTTTATTTCTAGAAGGAGTCCAGAACTACTTTTATTACTTTCTCAACTACTGGATGGAGCATGGAATACAATTTGTTCCTGAATTAGTCATTACACACAGGTTCTGCTGCAGCCCTCACTATCAGGCAGCTTTCTCATGCTGAAGAAAGAGAGAAGTTAAAATTCAGGAGAGAAAAGTTGAGGCTGTAAGCAGTAAAATCAGTAAATTTAGTGTGCACTCAACGAAACAGGAAAATTTCTTTTTACTTAAATAGACACAAATGAGAAACACAGAATGACATTCTAATTACATAAAGCTGAACTGTTTTTTATTTGTAAGGATTTCTGGGGTAAAATACAGTTTGAAGGAAAAGCTTCTCATTTTTGGGGCAGTTTACCAAAACTAAATTTGTACACTTGTGTGTTTAACAAGGGCACCAAGGGCACCACACATGCTGCAAATCTGGCAGCAGAGCTTTGATCAAATACACAGAACTGCCAGCCAAGAGCATCTTGCACCTGGGAAGAATTGTCTTTGCCAGCTGAAATTCCTGGTTTCTGAAGGCATGAAGTGCAGTGCTCTCTTGATCATTAAAATAGTGGTTATACATGTAAGAGATGAAAAGTTGAGAATTTGTTAGAATTTCTGATCCTTATGAATGTGTAACATAACATATACATAATATATACATAACATAATGAGCATTTATATGTGATGAGCAATACATTTATACACAATGAACAATATATAATATATATATAATGAACATTTATGTACAATGGGCAATACATTTATACATGATGAATATATAATATATACATAGCATAGTGAACATTTATAAATAACTGCATTTACATGCAATTAGTTTTCTATGTTTGATATGTAAATTAATTCAAAATAGTACAGGATAAGTCTTTTTACAGACAGAAACCCAATTCATACTCCATTTCCCACAGATCACACAGAAGGCATAAACACAGTCAGGTTACACACACCTTAAAAGGGTGCACAATTTAGGTTTTGTGTTTCCCCTCAAATTCACCAGGTTTCTGTGAATCGTTGTGCTGATTAAAGCCCACTCTTGCTCCCCCAGATGGGATGAAGTGGTAGATTCCTCTCTGGCTTCTCTCCCCCTGCTCATCCTGTGGCTGGGGAGGTGGCTCAGCCCTGCTAATTGCAGTAGGTGCCTCTTGGGCTGAATTCCCAGTGTTGGTGAAGAATGTACAGCATTCAGCGCTTCCAACTTCTGTTTTCCAGGCTGGCCAACAATGAGAAGCAAGGAGTGAGGTCTCACACAGTCTCTGTGTCAGGTAAGGCTCATCCAAACCCAGGACCCGAGTTTATTTCTGGAGCTGGCAGATGTGCAGGCAGCTTTTCCTCTCACTGCTGCTCCAGGGCTGCTGACTGCCCCAAACTGGAGCTGGGCTGCCTCCCTAGAGCAGTTTCTAAAGAGAAACTTTAATGCAACAGCCACATCTGTGCAGTTACTTCAAAGCCAGGCTGCCTGTCAGAATTTCCATTGAACTTTGTGATGTAGTAGAATGTCGTCGGCTAGACCTGGAATTACCTGAGTATGTGCTAATTGTGAGGGAGCAGCTTTAAAAAGGGAAAATAGGCAATTAAATATTAATCATTGCTTTACAGAAAGGAGAAACGTAATGGCTGTTTTTTGTAGCTGTTTAGATAAAAGCATTTAAATTTTGCTATTGAAAATGACAAGTTAATTGAAGGATGGGTATGTGAGGTAATACTCGTTGTTTCTGTTCTTTATAGGCTTCTAAGAATTCTCTAAATTAACATGAAGTTTTTAAAGTTCTAGTGCTTAAGAGAGAACATGTTCCTGTTACAGAATCTTAAATAATATTGAAGGATTGATTCTTAGTAGTGTCTTAGTAGAAAATTTACTTCTAAATCAGTATACATAATATTTATTAAGGGGATTTTAATGCAAAAATGTATTGATATTATGATCTGTTCCAATAGGTTTCTGGTATTTGATCACAAACTTGAGGAAACAATACTGTGACTTAGTGGATTTCCCACCCCTGACTTAGAGGGAGGCTTCAGCCCCACTGTAACATTTATGTGAGCTCTTAGTGGCAAATGCTCAAAACCCCAAAATATTTCCTACAATAAGGAGGAAAGATATGTAGACATTTGATTCATTTCCTACTTCTCAGATTCCTTTCCCCGCCCTTACCCACTTCTTTTCGACTTTTGAGATTCACTGCTTGGCACAGGAAGCCCAAATAGACACTGCAAGAAAACAGGTGAGAGGATTTGAGTTAAAATGAGGATAAAGCTGCAGTGGGGTAATAGAGCTTCACCAGTGACTGTGGCCTCTCAGAGTCAAATAGCAGCTCTTCTTCCTTCAGTGCCAGGCAAGCAAGCAGGGTAGGTCAGGTAGATAAGCATGAAGCACGGTCAGCACGTTCTCTTTTGATTCTTGTGGGGCTCATTTTAGCTGTTAAAAAAGTTGAAATTTCTGCAGTGACTAGCTAGCACTGTGCTTTTAAATTATTCCACTCACCCTCAAAAAGGGTAGTCTCCAGGACAGAAAAGGCTATGTGCAGCCTCACATTTTCACTCACTCAGTTTTTCTGAGAATGCCAATAATACTTTAATGATAAAAACAATAATACATGCTGACTTCATGATCCTGTCTTTCTGTCACTCTGACTTTGCAAATTTAGGTATCTTCTGCTGAAGTTCTTTGGTGTTTCAGAGCAAAATGCTTCTTTTTTAAAGCAGCACTTTGAAATTAGTGTAGGGAGTTAGGTGTAATACCCCCAGCTCTGGCATTGAGGGCATCCCATGAAGGTGGCACAGGGGGCAATGAGAGCTTTGCTGTAGCCCCACAGAAGTAGCAGTGCTGGAGGTGAGCTGGAGGTTCAGGTGAATGTCAGGGACACTGAGATGCAAAGCTGGCTCCTGTGAGCAGTGCAGTAAAATTAAACCAGAAAATATCATCCTCCTTCTTGCCAATACCAAAACCAATTAGGTATTATTCTATTGTATTGTAGGGATATTTAGGGTATTGTAGGAATGTTTTATATCTTTCCACAGTTAAAATCATTGATGCTTGTTTTTATACCATGTTACAAACCACTGGAAGTGCTGACATAATGCTGGAATGGTTTAGGCCAATGCATTTAATATTCAGTCCCAAGGGTTTGTTCTTGTTGTAATATAAGGACACAGAACACATAAACACTTTCTTTTTTGTTGTGTTTTCTCCCCCAAAGTTATTTGAAATGTGCTGAGTATTAAATTTAAATTTTCATCGTATTAAATTTAACCCAGAGGCAGATAGCTGAGATGAGCCCACATGACAGGGGTTGTTCTCAGGAGCTGCTCTCTGTAAGAATCTCTGGAATCCCCAAAGGAATCAGTTTGCTGTACCTGACGTGGTACTGGGTGTAGGTGTGGAGAAGTGTCACTCCTGTGTCAGATGGAACGTGTCCATCAGTGTGGGACCAGAGAGGCACCAGCTGAACACCTGCCAGGGCAGAGCCAGCTGTGGGGTGCTGCAGAACAGGAGCTTTTCTCTGCTGACATTGCAGTGGCTCAGAGCCAAAGGTTTCAGATAAGATGAGCTTTTGTAGCTCAGTGACATCTGTAATTGCTCCATGCCTTTGATGGTTTAAATTGTAAATTAACTCTGCTGTCTGTTTGATTTCACTGACGCTGCTCCCCTTTGTTTAGACCTATCCCAATGCTAAAGATAAATAGCAAAAATCTAAAACAGAGATTCAGCAAAAAAATTAAGAAGTCAGATATATTAATAGTGTTAACACAGTTCAAAAGGGAAGTTTTACAGTGAGTCCCCCCCCAAACTGGGATAAACCAGCAATATCCAAACCCAGTGTGAAACATGATTTGGTGATTTGAAAGGTCAGCTATTTGTCTGAAGCTTTGCAGGTTTAAAAAGAAACCTGTTAATGAAAGACACCTTGTCATTTTGAAATATTTATTATCATGCCTTGGAATATTTCTGGTCTAGTGAAGTGAAAACTTTGTTTTTTCCAAGTGCTCCAGTATTCCAAAGCACACAAAGATAGAAGGTTTGTAAATACTTAGGATTTTTTTTCTCTTCTAAAAAAAGGCCTTTTCAAACTAGTGAGGGATGAAGTTGGTTTCAGGAATCCAAAGCAGCAAATTATTGGATCTGGGAGCCTGTGTGTCACTGAACCAGGTTTTACCACACACCTCTTGCTGCTTCTGTTTCTTCTGGTGGTGTCTGCCTTGATTGCTCAAATTCTCTGTTTCTTGCACTGGACACTGTGCCTGCCAGATTCCCCTCCTTTTTAAAAGCATAGTAATTTTATGCCTCAACACATTTGTGTAAGATTGTAAATAATTGTGAATAAGCTAAATTAAATTCGTTGGATTTTAGGTTTCTTTGGTTGTCATCTGACGTTTTGGCTGAAGTTGTTGTGATTCACTAGAAACAATGAGGGTTTTAGCTAATAGGTAATAGCAGCTTTTTCCTTCTTCTCCCTCTGCATCTGCATTAAAAAGAGTTCTTTGTACTTAGCCAAGAGTGTACACTCAGGAAATGGTAAGGCTAAATTATTTGCTCTGTGCAAATAGTACCTCAAATGTGCAAGAAGCAGCACACCAGTTAACTCTAATTTTATTGACTATATTTCTTCTGTTTGACTTGGAAACACCTTATTAAAATGCTCTGCTGAAGTCTAAAGGAACTTACTTTGGCCAGCAGTTTGTTTTTAAACAGCAAACATTAGCCTTGCTAAGGTGATTTTGTATTTCCAGATACACATATTTCCAACAATAATATCTTATCTGGTCAATTATATATTACATAAAGCTTTTCATAAGATGAAATCAGTACAGCAGTAGCTGCTTTTTCCCTTTTTACATAAATTCATTTTGACACCGAGTTCTTTGGTTTCTTCTGCCCCTTCCTTGCTTGGGTAAATAAGACTAAGAAGAATAAATATGCTTTTGCATCCCTTGGCTAATCTCCGTGCCTCCTTTACCCTGGAGAATTCATGAATTTTTCAATCCTAGCTCAAATGCCACTTTCCATGCAGTGCCACAGAATCTGACATTTCAGGCCCTGTGTGTTTCAGTGAGCACTGAACAGGCAGAGTATTGAGCAAGTCTTGGCAAGTTCTTGGCAGTGCTGGGTTAATGGTTGGACTCGAGGATCTTAAGGGTCTTTTTCAACCTAAAGGCTCCTGTGATTCCAAGCAGTCCCTCCTGGCATTTGGATATTCAGGTACTGCTGTAAAATGTTTTTGTGGGGAGGGAGCTGCGTGTGGGAAGATGACAGGAAGGGAGAGAGGAGCTGTCCTGCAGTAGCCAGCACAAAGGATGGGTCTGAAGGGGATTTTAGGATGTCCCACAGGGTTGGTCTAGCTTAAAGCAGGTGCTGGTTTTGCAGCTTTAGTGTGAGCTTATATGGTGAAGGAAATTAAGAGGTCTCTGAAAATATGGTCCCTGTTTCAGCTGATGAGGCAAAGTGTTCAAGGCACCTGAGTAGCAAACCTCAGGACACAAACCTTTAAGAGGGAAATAAGAATGTTAAAGAGAAACTGGTTTGTTATCCTGTTCCCCAGCTGGTGCAGCTGCTGTCAGTAACACAAGCAGCATTTTAAACTCAAAGGGGTGCAGCTCTAAGTGCATCATGAAATGATGGCAGGAGTTTTTAATAATTCTGGTTGTGCCATTGCCTCTCTATCCCATGTTTTGGATGTATTCAGTAACATGGCCCATGCAGGATTTGATCTCTTGGAGCAAATATCTGTATAGGAGCTAAAGGATGTTAGTAAAGAAAGAGAGCACATTTCCAGGTTGTGCTTTAAAATCACAAATTTATAACACAACATTGTTAGATTTAATCACTGTAATTAACTCCTGATCATGGCAGTGGAATGGGAGCTCTTCTCTAAGGTGCTGCTTAGGAGCAGATCCTGTTTGAGGGAGCTGCCACTGAAGTCATGCCATTCAGCAGAAATTTTGATTTGAATGGAAAAAAAAACTGTTTTGAAGGAGGTAAGCCTGATTTAAGTGAGATTTTATCATGAAGGGAAAAAAAACCTCTATGGTATAGTTTGTGACTAAAAGAGACTTTCAGGAGATTTCCTATGGAGCAGAAGCCAAATGTGAAAACACAACAAACAGGAGAGGAACAAAATAATCAATCTATTCACCTGATGTCAGTGTGACACCACTTCAAAGTGCTCTGAATGAAGGAGGTGTTGTCTTGTGAAAGGACCTGTCTGTCCTGGGTTGAGGCTGATCACCAGCAAAGCTTGTGAGCAGGATGGAAAGACAAATTCAATTTTATTGAATCACTTCTGCTAGCAGAGCACAGTGCTGACTCTGTGTCATGATTCCTGTGCTCCACATAAAGGTCTGCCCTGTGCCCAGGTCTGAAAGAGTTTCTTGTGTAGGACTTGTATTTCTGAGCTCCTTTTGAGTTAGTTGGTGGGGAAAAAGGAGGCCTTTGCTTGAGGTTGAAAAATTGGCACTTTTTAAATGTCCATTTTGTCAATACACTCTAAAAAGACAAAGCTGAGAAGTGTAAGTAAACTTCCAGAAGAAAAATGCAGCACTTAGGACTGTGTCACAGCTCAGCTGTGTTGTACTCCACAGCTCCCTTCTGAGAAGAAAAACTGAGTCTTGCCATAAATTACATAGTTATAAATTCAAATTAAGTAATTATTAAGTAATTTGAGGAATATAAAGACTTTGTTCTGCCATATGGTCACAGCACTGGGAGACATTCAAGCTTAAAGTTTACTGCAGGTTGATTTTACAAACCTTGAATAAGTCATTAGTCTCCAGGTTCATGGAGGAGGGAGTTGCTTCTTAACTCACTCAGCTATTTCACTGATTAATAAGATAATATAGTTGAAAATGCCATTAAATGCTAATAAATTGCAGTATTTCAGACTCCCATCACAGTTGAATAGACTGGTGCTGTTATCTTTTCCTATTTTAGCCTGACTGACTAAAAGGCCTCTTTTCAAGCGTAGAAAGACCAGAATGAATTGTGGTGACACCCTGAAGAGATTTCTTCCATATCAGTGTCCAGGAAGTTCCTGCATTGATTCCATCAGCCTGTGGTGCTGGTTAAGGAGTTCTTACTCTCCTGTGCTCCTCCTTTGTGAGCCTCTCATTGGATTTGAGCAGACACTTCTGCTGTGCAGATAGGAACAGTGGGGTATGACTGGAGAAATATTCATGCAGGTTTGGAGGTTTGTTGTTTATGTAGAAACATATTTGATGTGCCAACCCTATGGTGCTTATTTGAGTTGAAAAGCTCAAAAATCAATAGATTTATTCTCTCTGTAGGTTTTTTTCCCCAGGGTTTTTCCTCAGACCAGTTCAAGAATGTACAACCAAAATAAAATGGGATATTATCAGGTTCAGTTTTCCAGTATTTGCTATCTGCTCATACATACTACAAGGAGCTCCAGTAGTAATTGCCCTGTAAGAAAAGGACAGTAAAAGCTTTGTCTCTTTCTTTCTAATATAGTTACTCCACAGCAAGTGATTTTTTTCCTTATTTTTGCCTTTTTAATTTTTTTCACTATAATTTTAGTGAATACTGAGTAGAGGAACCAAGTAAATAAGGGAGTCCTGTGCAGTTTTCAGCAGCATTCTTGAGCACCAGTGATACCCTGGCTGGAAGCTGCTGTGACGTGCTGGAAATCCTTCTATCCTTCTAAATCCTTCTAAATGCTGGATTCATTTCATTTAGATATTCTCTAGACTCCTGGGAAAGTGTTAGAATCTCTATTTTTTAAAGATTTAGAATCAACTTCCTTTTGTAGACAGACTTGCAGATGTAGTGAGTTTAAGACAAAGCATCTTCCATTTAGTGTGGCAGAACAGTTGAACAAACTTTAGACAGCAAATCATAGAGGCAGCATTGGAACCACAAGGGAAGAGTTGGACCATCACAGGGCAGCAGGGCCTGCACAGGAGCAATGAAAAACACCTTTACCTTTGCAATGTGCCCTTCATTTGAAATAGGTTTGGTCAGGTTTCAGCGGCTTCTGCCACCCACCTGTCAGTGTGAGGGGGAGCAGCATTTCAGCACTTCAGGCTTAAATTAGCTCTGTAGCCTGAGCAGGCAGGTCAGGAGTGAAGCATCTCTTCCTTTTCAGATGGCTTGGGTTGCCTGCAGTGACTCTATACCTGCTCTTCTGTTTCAGTGCAGTGTTGGGTTCCCTCATTCTCATGTCAACACCTCTTCAGTAGTCACTTAAACCAGCTGCAGTTTTTTTTCCTTTTCTTTCATAGTATGTCTGAAGCTTTTTATGAGTGTTACCTGAGGTTTGTGGCAGAATGACAGTGCTGAAAATTGTCTGTCATGTGATGTTAGGAAGAGAAGTCTCTTGGGAATATCAAAGGGGGAAAGCTCAGAGTGTTTCCCTTTAAATTGTCTTAAACCAAGGTAAATGGAAATACTGATACACTGACTTAGTCAAGAATTTTGCCCTCTCCCTGCCCTTCTTTTAGTTTATAGCACTGAATCTGATTAATGTTCTGTCTTGCTCTCTGATATGTGCATTTTCCCAATAGATTAATGGTTCCTGTTTGCTCAGTCACCCAGCAGTTTTTATGATGGCAGTTTTTGTTGATTGTAGAAGTTACTTTTACTAAAATATAATTCTGTTTTTTACCCTTCCTCCACCTCTCCCACCACTGACTGGTTCACTGTCCCAGTAGCTGCTGCTGTGGGACTGGGCTTCTCTTTTAACACCTGCATCCCCAGCCTGTGTAGCTCCAGGTGGCTGGACCTCACTCCTGGGTTTTGTCTGTGAAGAGCTACCAGCAGCAAGATGCAGATTTTTTATTTAACTGGCTTTTTAAACAACTTCTCACATTTCCTTGAAGAGAGGAAAGAGGGGGAAGCAGAGAGGAGCAAGAGTAACAAGAGAGATAAAAGGAGCAGGTATCCTCAGGTGCCAAGTGTCATCTTGTGTCCTTCTTTCTCACCTTGTGTGGCTTCTTAGTATTTTTTCCTACTCCAAAATCTCCCTCGTCCTGATAAGTACTCCTGATAAGCACTTAGCTAAAAAATGCAGTGGGGTGACTGGGAAGGGAGGCAGTGAGGGTGCCATGGGCTGTTCACTCAGAGATCCTTGCAGAGCTGGAATATCCATTAGCAAGGCAGGTCTGCACTGGGAATAAGACTCTGGTGGCAGATTTGAGATCATAAAATCTGTCAATGCTGTATTTCAGGAGATAGGGAAACCACGTCTTTCCTTGTTCTGTGTAACTCTGCAATGTGAAATACTTCTTTTGTGTTGTTTTAAGGGTTCAGAGAGTCAATTCATACATGTTTAGGTCTGGTGACTGCCACTTAAGCTGGAGGATAGCTGTCACACAAGTCTGACAGAACGTAGATGGCAAACTTGGAAAAGCAGGTTGCACTCTGGGATAGACAGTGTTCTTTCTGTTGTTAATGAATGGTGTACATAGCTGGCATAATCTGACTTTTTTTTCTAAAAACTGAAATCTGAATTATTGTAGAAAAGAATTTGAAGGAAAATACAAAAAATGCTTTAGAGTTTCGGAGACATTTGTATTTTCGTTTGGGTATACAGAATTGTAATGTAAACCTTTATTTTTATGTTCGTTGGTTGTAGATGTTCTCTTCAGTCTCTTTTCTTTTATTTCCAAATAATTTGTTTCTGTTTTTTTTTTCTCTTTCCTTTTCTTGCCTCTTTGTAAAGGAGTCAATCACTGTCAGCATAAAGTAAAGAAAGCTAGACGCTTTCTGCCTTTCGTCTTCTGTGCCCATGAGTCGCCGCCCAAGGGTACTGCTCTGCTCTTTGTCTAGGCTGCCTTATTAACCCAAAAGCTGAATATACTAACTTAGTTACTGTTTGTAAACTACTTTAGCCTCAGGTAAACAGAGTTCCAAGAATAATTTTGTTGTTTTTCTCCTGTTGAATTGGATTTTCATGCAGCATCACCAGCTTGCTGGCCCCTGTTTTTATGGGGACCATGTTTTCGAGCATCATATGCTACAGTGACAAACATATTAAATTATTTTATTTATGCAGTTATGCAGCCCTTGTCTGCCATCTTTTATTTTTGTAAATATATTTTGACTTCATTCTTGGACCCCTGAACACAGCATGCTTATGGATGAAACAGAATAGCAACAATAAGCATCAGCTGAGCTCACTCTGAATTAAACACAGACTACAGCGATGCTTTTGGCTGCGTACTGGTCCAGCACTGATCTAGACCAGTTTGGCTTTATTAGGGGTAAGAAGAATTTCCTGTTATCTGTAAGAACTGTCTGAAATATTTGCCTTAGCTTGTGCTGTGGGGTTTGGTGTGCAGTAGGGCTGCTTTGGTACACGTGGAATCCGGTTTGTGTGAATCTCCCCCGCAGAGTCGCTCTCTTTGCCACTCGTTTAAATTTCAGCCTTGTACAAGTGCACAATGCTCTGTGTCATTAAAACTTAGATGGTTCTCACTCATGTCTTGGTGATAGCTCAGGAGTACATTTCTTCTGGAAGGGTGAACACCAGCTCTGTTTATCCAAAGCCCTCAGTGTGTGTGCAGAGTCAAGTTGAGCCGACTCCTCTGGCTGTAGGAGAACTGCTTCTAAGTATTGGATAAACCCAGAAATTTACTTTTCTTAACAATGCATTAAAAGAACTAGTTCCAGTTCCAAATTCAATTTTTGTGTACCTTTGTGTTTGAAAGTCATTAACTCTGTTTCATCATAAAAGCTTCTTAGAGCATATCTCTGTCCCTTGGGTTTTAGGTGAGAAGTCTTAAATTCTGCTGCTTTTCTGGTTTCTCTTGAGTCAGGTATATAAGATAACTACAGTCTGAATACTTTTGGATTACTCATGAATTTAATAGTATATTTTCCCCTCCCCCTTCTCTGTCCCCTCTCTCTCCCCCTCTTTTTTCTCTCTCCTTGCATGCCACCTGGATCTGCAGATGAAATTAGTGGGGACGGTAATACATTTTCTAGTCTGTGTGTTACTAACGTGCAATATGCAACTCTTCTCTCCATATGCCACTTAATGCACATTTCAGTACTACGTTTTACACAGCTTTTAGTGTTCCAAAGTGGCTTGCTTTGGGTATTAGCTGATAAATACTGTACTTTACAGGCTGTGCAACTGATGCTTTCTGCTAAACTGGAATTGGAAAAGGAAAAAATTCTATTTCAAACACACAGGGATGTGGTGGTGCATGTGTTTGCAATGAGACTTGTGGCATGATGCAAAGAAGGTTTAGAGGTTTGCAAGTGTCCAGTTTGATTGAAATGGTTACATCATCATTAATTTGGTCAGTGGGAGAGATCAGTGGGTGTAACACCTGAGAAATGAGTCTACTGAGTAATGCTTGAAAGGCATCCAAAAGAGCAAGATAGATTAATGTAGATTGAATACATGAATATTAACCATGTTTCAGCCATTCAAACTAATGATTTTTAAAGACAGATTTTAATGTTTGGGGTTTCGTTTTAAAAACTTCGAAGCTTACTACAAAATATTTGACTTCTGCAGACTTTTTAAGTCTTTTTTTTTTCCTCTGAAAGAAGTTGTGATTTGGTTTTTTAAAAGAGTTCTTAAGCTATTTTTCTAAAGGATTCCATCTGATGTTGGGAAATAATCAAACTGCTGCTACTGATAGTGTGTGTATCTTTATTCTTCTAAATAGGAGGCACTGAAAGGGCATCAAAGCAATATGCAAAGGAGGGTGATAAGAGGGAATAGAGATCACATCTTGTGACCTTCCTTTCAGTAAAATGGGAAGGGGCTCTATTAACTTTTCATCTCCTTCCCTTCAGATATTAAGCTAAAGATAATATCACACAATTTTCTTTCTTTTCTTAAACATCAAAAGGACATTTTTTCTGTCATAAATTTTTAAATTATATTTCAGATACTACCCCTACATAGCTTTTTATTGGAACTTACCTTCTTTTATAAATTACAAGCTCTGATAAATGGGAAAAATGAAAAAGGGAAGTTCAAACATGTGCCTAAGGTCATGGATTAGCTATTATGGATTTAATACCCTGGGATGTTTCTCCCTACAGTTTAATAAATGCATTCAGATTTAGTAAAGCTCAAATTGGCTCAGTGATGTGTGTGACCATCACTACCTTTTCCTGAAAAACAACTTGTTCATTTTGCCATCTCCAAGAATCATAACAAGTGATGGTGCTGGGTTTAAAAATGTGCAGGAAGGCAGCATGATGAGTCCTCTTATTAAATCTGAGTTTTTCCAGACTTACCAAGGACCCCAAAGAAATGTGGGATCACTGCTTTGCTGGGAGTGTTCAGCTCCTTTGTGGAGCAGCCTGCAGAGCCCTGCCCAGCTCAGATTTGCTTTAGGCTCCACAAAGCTTCTGGAATATCTCTTAGCAGACACAGTTCTGGGAGATTTGGTACCAGTGATTAATTCTGGGCTCAAGCCCCTCTGAGAGGGAGGTCAGTTCTATTTGTTCCAGACCACTTTGAGCCCATCAGTGTTGATGCCTTGACTGAATTTTCCTCTTTTTCCCAGAAACAATGCCAGATGTGTATAGGAATTATTTTTTAATATATTCCTCTCCAGAGTGTTAAATGTGGAACAAGAAATATTTGTGTAGTTAATTGCATACATGTAATTTATTTGGATTGAATATGAAGACACTTCTGGTTTCATGATGGTTTTGAGCAATGTATCAAAACCATGTAAAGTGCTCTGTGCTGTTCTGAAAATCCTTTTACTGTGAATTAGATCATTAATTTAAAATAGAGAGATGAACAAGCCCTGCCATTGATCACATTCTGAAAGCACTGTTCTGGAACCTAGTGTGACAAGTGGTTGGGATCTTTAAAGTGGCACCAGTTAAGTGGCACCAGTTTGGTTTCCAAACTTTAAATATTTTTCTTCAGTATGTTTAAAATATTTCTCATCCAATCTATTTTCTAACAGATTAAGAACTTTCTGTTATCTTCAACAAAATCCCACCACAATATTAGAAGGAAACAGAGTGACTTATCTCCATCATGTTGGGGATTTTTTTTAAAGGTTATTTTTTAAATCAAACTGAAGCTTATTTTTACAAAAACATTAGTTTATAATGTAGGGAGGAAAATAAAATACCAAGAAAGAGATAAGTGCTTCTGGAGTGTTCTGCCTGTTCAGAATTGTGCACTGTCTTTATAATTTATTGCTTTTTCATTAGGTGACTGTGTTTTGCTATGTCCCAAATAGAAATTGCCTAGCAAAATCTAAAATTACATGGAATTTCCCATTTCTGCTTTTACAACACCTGGCATATTCCTCCAGGAGTTCAAAAGAAAAAACAGCTTTAATTTTCTTTAAGTAGTAGGAAACTAGGGTCATAAAATTACACTTACTCCCTGAAGTGTGTTGAACTTCAAAGGTTATAGGCAACCTGTAGTTTCCTCATTGTTGAATATTGAGTTTGCCTGAAAACTGAGCCTCTTGCTTATCTGTGTGTGTAATATTGATGAGCCTTGCTCTGGTTTCAGGGTTGAGCTGAGGGATCATCCCATCCTTCTTCCCACTCACTGTGACTTTGTCCCAGTCCAAGCCATTGCTCCAGAAATGATGCCAGGGAGCTGTAGGGCTGTGTCCATCTGCTCCAGGGCAGATGGGGGAACAGGGAGAGGAAATCCTGACTTCCAGAGGCTTTCCAGTGTGTGATCACCTGAAATCAACCACAAAAACTGCACAATGGGTTTGCAAATTACTCAGTTTTGAGAACCTCTCTGTGTTTAAAGTTGGTGAGTAGAATTTGACAGCCTTGAAGTAAGAAATTAATTCCCTGTTGTGAACTGGCTTTAAAACCCCTGGAGGAATCAATCTGGCCCTTAGGAAGTGACCTGCACACACTGGAAGTTCTTTAGGGCAAGGGAAGGAGCTTCTATTATGACTTGACACCATTTAAACCATTTTGAGAACAGATGATGTAGAAGTTGCAAGTTTGAAACAAAGGAAGAAGTGCACTGTCATTTTTCTGAAATTTTTGGGAAGTTGTTTTCAAAACCTGTCCATGAAATCTTGAGTCTTGACAGCAAAACTAATGATGAATTTCCACTAAACAAGGAAAATTGTAAGAAAAATGGGGAAGAGAGTGTGGTTTAAAAAGGTCTTTGTGCTCTAGAAGATTCTATGGTGAATAACTCACCTGGCCACACTGACAGTAGGGGGAAGCTGCCCTGGAATATCATTGGTGTCTTCTGCCTGTTTGACATAAAAAATACCAAACTGTTATTCACACTTTATAGAAGGTAAAGCAATTTAATTAGTTAATATTTTTTTCTCTTTGCTGCAATGGAATTTGCTGTTAAAAAGGTTTTAAATCAACCCTTTAGATGGGTCCCAGTTGCAAAACTAGAGCTTTTTTGAATACAAACATATCTTCCTTTTCTTCTTTGTTGAGTGCTTCTCTGTGATGCAATGCAATTGGCACTGAGGTCATTATCATACCATGAATTATGCATGAGCAAGTTTTAGTCATGCTGTATTAAATGTGACCCAGCAATGCTGAACTTGGGGTTTGGGGCATATCAGCCTTGGTACATTGGAGATGTTGTTCTGGAGAATTGTTTTCATCTGCTTTTCCCGAAACTCTTCAATTCCTCCCTTTGCAGAGACTGATGACTATGCAGAGATTATAGATGAAGAAGACACTTATACAATGCCCTCAAGTAAGTGCCATGGTTAACTTGGGACATTTCCTATCCAAAAGCTTCCTTGGTTTAGCAGGAACTGAAATTCAGCCTTATTTTATAAATGTGCAAAGAAAATGTTCTGGTTTCCTGCTCTCTGTGATTTCACAGAGAAATTCTTTGGTTTTTTGTCTCAAAATGTGAATTTCTTTTGGTTGTGATGCTGAACATAACACTTAAAGATTGGATAAGATCTCTGTGATGAGAGCAAAGGATGTCCAAGCTCTGTGGGCTGCTGCCTGGCTGTATGTCACCTTGCTCTGTGACAGATGTGGTGCTCTCCAGTTCCAGGAGAGAGGAACACTCAACTGTACCACGTGCAATTTTGTTAAAGATGAAAGACTGCAGGAACAACAACAAAAATTCCAAGTTCTGCTGAGTCTTCATCTTTAGAGTAAAAATAGTGGTGCTGTAGCCACCACAAGGATTTTGTGTTACAGCCTGTTTGAATTGTGATATAATCCTAAACTGTCAAGGCCAATTCATTCAATGTGAAAGTCCAATATTCTGATTTGAAAAGCTGCATCTGGGAAATTCCAGTTGCATTTGGGCAACCAAGGATTTCTCTGGAAGCAGACAATCCATTGGTGCAGAATCCTGTCAAAAACACCAGGTTTGGTCAGTGTGAGAGGGGAGGATGGTGCTGAGCTGGGGCCACATTCTGCTGAAGGACCATGGACTTGTGTAGAGTTCTGAGCTCACCATGGGGCAGAATGTTTCATGATCACTTCAGTGTTCATAGCATTATTTCCACAGCTGTGGAAAACCTTTGAAAAGCAAGAATATATGTTTTGCAAAACATATATATATATTTGAACATCAGTATTTGAAAAGCAAGAATATATGTTTTCCAGAAATAAACTGAGCATTTTTGATGTCTTGCAGTTAAGTCACAATGTATTCTATTAACATAGTTTCAGGATCCAAACATACTGTGAGAAATTGTATCCTTTGTTTTTGTTAACAGATAAACTTTGGGTAATTTATTTCCCCCCACCCACCCCCAACCTTTTTATGTAAATTCTCGTGGAAGTAATTTCTTGTGGGCCCAGCCCTGGATGTGCTGAACACTTGAATATGGGTTCAATGCCAAACCCATGAGATTGGCTGTGGAGGGAAATTCAGGAATTGCTTTGCTGGATTGAAGGGGACTCAAGTGTTCAGCTCCCAGAGGACTGAGTCAGTAAAAATCACAAGGCCTTTGACTTCTGCTAATGTAACTTTAAATTGCATTAGTATATGTCTTCTTTTTTTTTTTTTTGTTGAAAAATGTTTGTCCTGTTTTGATTTCAAGAAGCTCTATCTAAGTAAGCATTTGATTTTTCTCTTAATTGCACTGCAGAAAGCTATGGAATAGATGAAGGTAACAGGAGACCCTTTACCCATCCCTGTATGCTTGCAGTTTGGAATGATGTGGAATTTTTAAGCTTACTATTCACTTTCATTTAATAAACATTATTTATTTATAGTTAAACCAGTTAGCTTTGGGATTTTAAAGAGGAAAATGCAGTACTTAAAAAAGAGATGAAAAAGGCATTTACCACCTTGTTAGCCAGCTCTACATGACATTACTTCTGTAGTGTTAATCATGGCAAAGTCAAGGTTATGAAGTTCTAAGCTGGTTGGTTATAAATTTTTCTCTGAATAATATAAGTAGAGGTGAAAACATATACTGTGCATGCTTTTCTGCTATTCCTGAAATATTTTTCCATGTCTGCTAGAAATTAAATTGCAAATGAAATAATTCAATTGCAATTGATTAAATGTTTTGCTGAAGTGCTGAGCCATTTTTATCAGTAATATTCTCAGCCTGTTAAACTGTGATGTTAACAAAATTGCATAAGGCCACCAAACATCTCAATTTTACTTCAGTTACACACTGGCAGAGGTGTAGTGAACTCAAAATTTTGCTCTTTCATTTTGTCTTTATTTGCCATGCTCTTGATTCCTGTATTTTTTTCTTGCAGTTACCTCTTTAAAAGTTCTCCAGGCTTTTTTTTGGTGGTTCCAAAATCTAAAATAGCACGTGGTGGAGTCCTCTTAAACAGCCAAAGGGATGTGTGCTGAGGCTGTGTTTAACATCCTTGGTCTTGCCTTAAACTGTTTGAGTGCTTTGTCTTTCACCAACTGTAATTAAAAAGGATTTAATTATGTTTATTGCACTGAAATAAGTGCATTGTAGTTAATTCAACAATGCAGATCTCACACTTCTTTTCCTGTTGCTTTGGTTCAAACTGTTGAGAGGTTTGAGAGGTCTCCACTGTGTGTGTGCAGCATCTCTATAGGTTGGTGTGCAGCAAATGTTAATCTTAGTTATTCATATGTGAGACATTTGAGTGACTTACTTTGAGTTTTGTGTCTTGTGGATTATTTCCTTGCCCTTCAGCAGAAACTTAATATTTCAAGTGCATTATATTCTTGTAGCCAGAGATTATGAAATTCAGAGGGAGAGGATTGAGCTGGGGCGCTGCATTGGGGAAGGACAGTTTGGAGATGTGCACCAAGGAGTTTACATGAGCCCGGTAAGCCTCACTTCTCAAACAAAAATTACCAGTACAGCTCTCCTAGGCCAAAAAAATAAGAGTATTCCTTAGAGGTCTTGGTCTGAGTCTTCCAGAACAATGAAAAATCTGGTCCAGTGGCAATCTCACTGTCTCTCTCCCCACCAAGGCTAATAAAGTTCCTATGTTTTCCTGAAATACAAAATACTTGGATGCTGATCCAGTAAAATCCTAATGCACAAGGGTCACTTCAGTGAAACCAGAGAGGGGTGGCAGGACTTGTGTAATTTAGGATGGTGCTTATGAATTTTTCTAGAAAGACTTAAGATTTCAGTTTAAATAGATCAAAAATTTTGTGTAAAATAACAAGAGAAAGCTGCAAAAAATAGTTAATGTCAACAAATTTCAGGCTTAAAATAAAATAAAAATTTTATATTAGAAGAAATTGTTGGAATTTTTATTAGCTTATACAAGAATTCTTGTGGACAATAATCTGGTTCTAACTTCAGAAGCAACTGGTTAGCATCCTGGGCTTGGTGGTTTAAATAATCTTCAGTGCAATATTTAAGTAAATAAGGATAAATGTTCTGTTTCAGACAAGTTTGGAGTCTGGTCTGATATCCTTGTTTAGAAAGCTCATCTGATAATGCTTTGCATTTAGAGAGATTGTTATTTTTCATTGAATTCTGTCCAAGTTAACAGGAGTACCAGGGAGTAATTGTTCACTCAGGGCATGGTGGATAAATCTAGAGCTCTGTACAACTAATTAAGACTCTTTTCTTATGGATTGTTGTTTTGAAAATATTGGCTGTGAATTGGAAAATGGATTTTACTCAGGCATCCTTTGTTGAGATTTTTAAACAACCACCTGTGGATTTATTTTATTAATAAGAATTTACTTCATTTAAGACACTGAGACATGTGAAGGTGAAAAAGAACAGTGAGGTCATTAAATTTTGATGTTCTGGTCGCAGAATAACTTACACTCTGGGAAGAAATCTTAATGTTTAGTTCTAAAACATGGTAGTGTACCCTTTTATATCTTCAGCTTGAGTGCAAAAATACAGGGGATATTCCTTGCCTTTTGTTCTGCTAGCTCAAAGCTGAATCTCCAAGATTCCTTTTCTCCTTGTTCATTGCACTTGTAAAGTCCTGATTCCAGTGGCTGTGCAGCATCCACCCCTCCCAGGTATTCCTGAAGGGTCACAGCCAGGCTCTGAGTGTAGGGGACTGGATGGAAAATTGCTTTACAGATACAGGATCCTATTGCTCAGCTGTAAGCAATCCCAGTAAGATTGTCTTTAAAGGCTGTTTAACTGTGGAATTAATCCCCAAGTGTTATTTAAAATACCATTTCCTTCTCAGTACAGAAGATGTATCCAGTCTGACACACTCTCACTGCTTTGTCTCCTTATCTAAAACCAAAAGATCAACAAAACCCCAATAGGAGGCCTTTTCCAACATTTATTCTTCAAAATCTCTTTGCTGGTTGCAGACACTGAGGTTCTTCCTTTTGAAGCTCCTGTTGGTTAAAGGATATTTCAAAAATGTGATGTGTACCACTGGGAGAGGGATGGGCCTGGCAGGCACCCAGAGGTCTCATCCCCAGGCTGACTGTTCAATCCTGGTTTCATAAGGCAATAAAATCATGATTTACCATCAGTTTTCTTAGTTGGTTTATGGACATTTGAGGTGGGAGAGGAGGATTAGATCAATATTTTCCTACAAAGTCAACTTGAAGATCTCTTTTGTGAGCAACTTCAAAAATAAGACACTTCAGCCTGCAATATATAAATACTATTCTAATTCCAGTAATTTTTGTCAGTAAATAGATTTAAAATAGACCAGGCATGAGCAGAGATGGAACATAACTCTGAATCTTCATCTCCTACTGGCCTTAAAAATTGGATGAGGATATTCATCCTTGCTGTAGCATTTTGAGGAAAGGTTTGTGTGTAAACTACCCATGAAACAATGGACAATTCCCAGTTTCCCCCTTTGAAGGAGGACATACAGGTCTTTGAACAAGCCCATACCTAAGGTAGAAGCTTAGTTTTAAAACACTTCAGCTGCTCTCAACCCATCAAGAACTTCTCCTTTTTGGGTATTCAGAGGATGAGAAATCAGATGGAAAATCCATTTGATTTTAAATGCATGTGCTCTGTGGAACCTGGTTTTAAAGCCTTGATCCCACTGATTGTGAAGATTATATGTAAAAATCTTTGTTTTACTTCCCTCTGTAGTCTGAGCTCACAACTACAGCCGGTCTGTCCTCTGAAAGAGCCACAAAAAGTCCTTAATTTGGTTTTCTGGGTTGCTTGCTTATATAAGCCAAGTGTGGTTTTTAAGGCACATGTCTCTTTTTTTCCTCTATTTTTACTGAATATCACCAAGAGTTTACCTTCTTCAATAGCACAAAAAGCTTATAGTACTATTCAGTTAAACTTACCATCTTTTGGCATGATTCTTCCACAATTTAACATTGTTTAAAATAGATTAAATATTTCCAAAACACATTAGATGTAAATGTTGTGTGCAAGGTATCTTGATTATAATGGTATTTTAACACTGAAGCTTTCAACATGTAGTTTCTCAACTAAAGGTATTTTATTTAATAGTATTTTTTTCAAAAGTAGTTTTGCCAGAATTTTAAGGCCCAGCTTTTGCTGAGCTGTTTTTGGTGAGTTGTGTTTCAGCTATTTCTCAATAATGTTTTTCAGGAAAATCCAAATATGGCTGTTGCAATCAAAACGTGTAAAAACTGCACTTCAGACAGTGTTAGAGAAAAATTCTTACAAGAAGCCTGTGAGTATTAAGCAACTTCTTTTGGGATCACTTCTGTAACTGCTCCTTGCACAGACTGTGGCCACCTGTGCCAGAAACTTCTTACTCTGATGTAAATATTTTATTAATATATGCATAGCCTGATGTTTTCTCCTCCTACATGTGCCAGGGGACTGCTTTACATCCTTGCATTGCCCATGTGTGTGATTGGATGTGGGTTCTTTGATTTTCCAGATTGAGTGGAGATGTCTGACTCCTGTGGGGCTTTAGAACCAATTTTGGAGCATTAGATCTGATCCTCTTTTTCCTCAATGAATTAAAAACCAGCACTTTCTCCAGTTTATTGCTTTGGAAGGTCAGGTAGTTGTCCTTGCTAGAAATGTTGTGTCTAAGAGAGGTCAGAATTCAAGTCTGGGCTAGAATAGGCCATTTTTTTAAATGATTGCCCACTAATGTTGCATTCCCCAGATAGCACATTTCGTGTGTGGAGGAAGGTTTTTTTGGGGTGAATAGGAACAGAAACTTTGTAAAGAATATTAAAGTTCCTGATTCCTCTATTGTTTGGTTTTGCAAGCAAATTAAGATATGGCACTTAGGCCTTAATTTTTGCCTGTTTTCCCATGCTATTGTATACCTCTAAATGTTGTAAAGGTATTCCATTTCATCAATAATTGGTTGTGGTCAGATGTTACAGGATATTTCATTCACTATTCCTTTATTCAAGGAATTTTTTCAATGCATTCAGAAGACCTGTGTTAATAGCTAATGGATTCTTATTTTTGAATGGCAGATTTTTTTGTAAATTACTGTAATCTTCTTCATTGCAATTCTATCTGTTGGAACAGTAAATGCATTGCTTACAGTAATAACTCAGCAGTCACAAGGTAGGCTGCTGTCTCCTGGCAGTGTAGAAAATAATTACTCTTTGAATGCTCCTTATTATGCTTCAAGTTTGGCAGATTAGGAAATACCACTGTAATCAACACATAAATAGTACTTTTCAATTTTGATTTAATAGTTTAGCCATTTCTTCTGCCTCTTTTTTATTCTAATTCCCATCTGTTGCCTTTGTCTTGTGTTCAGATTGCAAATTGGCTCAGCACAGTTGCTTAGTTCACTGAATTAATACATTTATTTCCTAATTTTTTAATATTAGGAATATTAAGATACTTTGAATTTTGCCTATAGTGGAGTTTTCAACGCTGAAAAGATTTAGCAGCTGTTACTGCCTGTATGACATTTCACCATGTTCTTTATTCCCTTTTATTAATGTTTTTAGCTATGTCAATGATAGGGATGTTTGCTTTATTGCATTTTCCCCTTTATTATTCATAACATTAATATTTTAAAGAATATATTATCTTAAGTTTGCCCATATAGTTTGTTTTCAGGGAGATATGTTATTAAACTCTTATAACTTCTGGTCTTAGAAACACAATTGTCCGAGAATGTTTTGGGAGTTGCTGTGTATTCATGTACAGAAGCAGAATTCAGAGCTCATCAGAATAGAAATCCAGAAGCAGCTCCTGGTTTTAGCTTGTGGTTAGTGTAAACAGAAGAAAATGGGGTTTATTCTTGCCTGACTTGAGGCAGACTGAAGCAGACTTTGCAGTTTGGTAGTTCCTGTGTATTCCTGCTGACACCCTGTTGGACAAGTGTGGTGGGTCAAGTGCTGCTGGAGGGTCAAGTGAAGGATGTTTGTCAGGGACACATAAAATGTTTTTGCCACATCTGTGATGGAGGAGATTCTGCTCCACCTGTAGAGCTGCATCCAGGTCTGGGATCCCCAGCCCAGGAAGGACCTGGAGCTGTTGGAGTGAGACCAGAGGAGGTCACAGAGATGCTCCAAGGGCTGCAGCATCTCTGCTCTGGAGCCAGGCTGGGAGAGGTGAGGTTGTTGGACCTGCAGAAGGGAAGGCTTTGGGGAGACCTTGGAACACCTTCCAGTGCCTAAAGGATGCCCCCAGGAAAGATAGGGAGGGACTCTTTATCAGGGAAGGCAGGGATAGGACCAAGGGTGATGGATTTACCTGAAAGAGGGCAAGTTAAAGTAGATTTTAGGATAAATTCTTTAATGAGGGTGGTGAGGCCATGGCACAGAGAAGCTGTGGCTGCCCCATCCCTGGAGGTGTTCAAGACCAGGATGGATGGGGCTTGGGGCCAGCAAGCTGGAGGCTGTCCCTGCCCAAGGCAGGGGGGTTGGAACTGCTTGGTCTTGATGGTCCCTTCCAACCCAAACCATTCTGTGATTCTGTGATTCATATGTCATACTGCATAAACAGTGTGACTGAACTGCTGGGACTAAAATGAACTCATGGGAAATAAAATGATGTAATGATTAAATAAGATTGTTTGTCTATGTCATAATCTGGCAAACGTATTTTCTCTGGTAATTGAATTATACAGACTGTTTTTACCTCCTCTTCCAGTGGAAAGGCACAGCTTATCTGGTTGTGCACTGGTTTGACAGGTTATTTATTAACTTAGGTTATGTTCATAACCAGATCCGGGGCTGAGGGGCAGAGCTTGACCTGACTGGCCCCTTCCACAGCAATTTCCATTTTTGTTCGTGGAGAACAGCTCAGCTCAGTGTGTCCACCTGCCCTCAGCACACAGAATGACCAGACATTACTGCTTGCAAGAGTTGTTTGCAGTCCTGTGACCTTCTCTGCTCATGGGCTAAACGCTTAACCAGCAGCTTTCTTTTTACTTTTAAAAAGGTTTTATGTAACACACTGAATTCTTTGATTTCCTTTCAGTAACAATGCGTCAGTTTGATCACCCTCACATTGTGAAGCTCATTGGGGTTATTACAGAAAACCCAGTCTGGATAATCATGGAGCTCTGTACACTTGGAGAGGTATGAGAAACCCTCGTGCAGCTCTGGCCTCCTCTCTTCTAGCTCACAGAAAAGGCTGAAAAAACACCTCACCATACTAACACATGTTATCAAGCATGATATCATCCTCCTTTGCAGAGTTATGGGCTCAGAATCAGGAGTGGCAGCTTTTGACCTTCTCCTCCACCGGGGGAACTGCATCACCTCATTCCAGAGTGATTTAGTCAGAGTTTTCAGAGCATTCAATTGCAGTTTCAGAGTGAGAGCATGGCCTCTGTCAAGATGATGATAATGTGGTAATCAGTTAAACAGCATTTGCAAACATACCTTCCAGAAGTGAAACTGTACATCTTTTATTCTTCCTGAGTAATGCTGCATTTTCCCTTGAAACATTGAATTTCTTACCTTTTTTTTTCCTCTAGAATATCTGCAGCAGAGGCCCTAGATGACTTCTCTCATTATTATGTTTTTTGGATGAATGCTTTAAAGAAAATGAGATCTCACTTTTTGTAATCAATTAGTTTTCTTTGAGCCACGTTTCTGGAAATGTGAGCTGCAGTAATATTTCATACAACATTATATGATTGTCATTGCAATTATCAAACTGCAGTACATTTTCAAAAAAAAAAAAAAAGGAGGGATTAATAGAAAAACCTGTCGTGGAGAAGTCATTTTCTGTCAATAGATTCCTTTCCAGTGCCCAAATCTCTTTTCAAAGCCTTGTTTTGATGTATAAGGACACTCTGGTGCCACCTTGCAGTAGGTCCTGCCTGCCTTATACTGGGAATAGAGCTGACAAATATTCTGCACTGAGATATTGGCCACTCTGAGCTAAACACTCAGACAACCTACATTGTTTCAACACATGTTGGTTAAAATTAATTTTTAAAATGAATGCTTCTAAAACAATCCTGATCAATCTGGGTTTGAGTTGGCCAGGTCCTGTTCAGTTCTGAAGTGATTTAGGCCATGAATGGAGGCTGCATTCAAGGGTAGAAACAACCAAAAAGTCCAAGAGTGCTTCACTCTGGAGCAGCTACAGTAGATGCTTTTCAGAAGGAGACTCAAAGGAATGCACAAAATTACAGTTTTTTTTTTTTTTTTTAATTTAACAGCTTTCATGTAGAAAAACTGCTTGAATTCTAATGCAGAGTCCCAGTTCTCCATGGGAAGTGGTTTGCTTTTCTTCATCCAGCCTCTAAGGCAAGGAAGTCATGCCCATTGATACTCATGTAAACGCCACAATTTGAAATATGCCTTTTTCAGCTTTGTTATTTTCCTGTCCTAATTTCTTTCTCTTTTCTCCTCCTTGGTGCAAAAAGCTGAGGTCGTTTTTGCAAGTAAGGAAGTACAGCTTGGACCTGGCCTCTCTGATACTCTATGCTTACCAGCTTAGCACAGCTCTTGCCTACTTAGAGAGCAAAAGATTTGTACATAGGTAAGATTTCATACATATTTATCTATACCTGTCCATTTTTTATGTGTTACTGCTTGAGATTTTAGGGAGTGTCAGTTTTGCAGAGGTTTCCACTGAAGTTACACCCTTTTCAAGGGTGACACCTGCTGGTTCTCTCCTGGATTGACTTGGAGCTGGTGCCAGATTTCCATCAGAATCGCTTTCAGTTGTTGCTTTGTGGTTACAGTCTTTTTTCAAGCTGTGAGTCAACTGTAACCATTCAAATATAGAAAAGCAAAACAAGGGCAGATGGCTTCTTAAGTAAAGAGGAGGGGAGATAAAATATTTATAAAATACAAGTACTTGCATAACCAGAAAATGAACCTTAACTTCCTTCACGGTGTGTTTTGAATTTTGTTCCCTTGAATGTGAACCTGAGTTTCTGGGGGGAAGAGACTGGCTTCAGCCTCTTATTTTGTGCAACTAAGTTGCAAAACTCCAGTTACTAAGTACAATTAATTTTGAACTTTAGCAATTCACTGGTGTTCAGATACTGACTATCAAATTCTGTGTATGTGTTGTGATAATGTGTACACAAACACTTGCATGTAAAGTAATAGCTATGCATAGATACATAGATATTTATATTAAAACATCATAATTAAGAATGGGGGAGAAAAGGAGGCTCGGGGTGTGGGGGGGGATCATGTTGTTCTTTACAATAAGAACTTGATCTTCTTACTAGGAAACCTCATATGAGACTGAGATCTTAAATCAATTCCTTACCTTTGCAGGGCAGGAGGTAAATTTTCTTCAGATGATGATACTTCACCACTTTATGTTTTAAAGTTACTAGAAATACTGTTTCTTCTGTTTGGCAGGGATATTGCTGCTAGAAATGTGCTGGTATCTACCACTGACTGTGTGAAATTGGGTGACTTTGGTTTATCCCGATACATGGAAGACAGTACTTACTACAAAGGTGAGGTGGCCTCTGGATCCTTTGTGCAGACCAGTGAGAACACAGTTGCTTCTCACATGATTGAGGAATTAATCAGAGCTCCTTGGTCTAGCTGGTGCATTTGTATAGAAAGGCAAGTTACTCAGCAGTTTAATAATGGCAGTAAATTCCTGTGTGTGCCTAAGAAAAAGGATCACAAGGTGTGATTTAAGGTGCAGAAAGTACCAAATTCACAGGTAGGTCCAGATGAATACTGAGTTTGTGTTGTCATTGTATGCTGCACACTTCAGATGCCAGTGGTCTAG
The DNA here is from genome assembly GCA_013397295.1 of Polioptila caerulea. NCBI lineage: Eukaryota > Metazoa > Chordata > Aves > Passeriformes > Certhiidae > Polioptila > Polioptila caerulea. The sequence continues at coordinate 51,514 of VYXF01011055.1, forward strand.
GGAGATTGAGTACAAACCTGGCTATGAAGCTCCTTTTTGCCCCATTTTGGATGGAATGCTGAGCTTTGGTGTCTCCAGCAGCCCAGAGATGTCCTGCAGTGCCTGCTAGATGGGAAATGCAGCAGGAAAATAAAAGATTGCATGTTGGGTACCAAACAGAAGCATTCCAAAGCTGGTTTATATTATTAAACCATGAGGACATAAATCTCATCTTTAATATTTTTCTGGTTTTATATATTTTAAATTATCCATTATCTGTCCCCTTACACTCTGTTGTGTTTCCTTATTTCATTTGTCTCACTTCACCGAGTTGCATTTTATCTTTTTAATTGCTAAGAGGGGAAATAATTTCGACTTGATCATTTCTTGGTATATTTTGGGGTTTGTTATTGGGGTCTTTAAGGGAGGTTTGGGGGATTATTATTATTGTTTTGGGTTTTGTTTGTTCATTTCCCTGTTTCATGTAAAGCCAAACAGCCTTGTATATTGATATTTGAAGTACTTCACTGGAGATTGGTTTTGCCTGTGAATTATTTCACTGGGAACAGAATCTATTTTTGAGCTCTGTAGTGGGGATAACAGCCTGCTCTTTCTTGCCTTCCCTGTAGCTTCCAAAGGAAAATTACCCATCAAGTGGATGGCTCCAGAGTCCATCAATTTCCGACGGTTTACCTCAGCTAGCGATGTGTGGATGTTTGGTGAGTGAGAACCAGCTGGGGAGACTTCTTTGTGTCCTCTTGGACAAGTCCAGTGTTTCATTTTGACTGTTTTAAAAGACTAATTTCCAAATATTTGTCATAGTTTCTACTGTGCGTTGTGAAAATCCAGTTTTTTTCCAGCATGTTTTCCACCTGTATTTTTCTTTCCTCTTCCTGCTCAATAAGCCTTAATTTTCATGGGCCTTTTTGTCTTTAGTAAGAAGCTGACAGAAATGAAGGTGCAAGGAAATTAACTTAATGACAGAGATTATTTTTGTCTGTTGGTTTTGGTTTGGGTTTTTTTTGTGTTACACCATTGTCATTTGCTGTTTTTCTTATATTACGTTATATTTCTTATATATATGTTTTTGTTATATTTTGACCTTTTTTTATTTATGTTGATATACATTTCCTTGCTTAATGTGCAGATCATCCTATGAGATACCAAATTTCCAGACTCTTAATACTAGATTCCCACTTACCTAGTCTTTTGTAGCTCCTGGCCTCCTACAAAATACAACCAGAAGCTCATTCAATAAAAGGGTAAATGNTGTTACACCATTGTCATTTGCTGTTTTTCTGTTATATTTGACCTTTTTTTATTTATGTTGATATACATTTCCTTGCTTAATGTGCAGATCATCCTATGAGATACCAAATTTCCAGACTCTTAATACTAGATTCCCACTTACCTAGTCTTTTGTAGCTCCTGGCCTCCTACAAAATACAACCAGAAGCTCATTCAATAAAAGGGTAAATGGACATATCCTGAAACCTCAATCTTTTTTCCCAAATATACATTTTATATGAATCTGATGTCCTGTGCAAACTGGTGCTGACTGCCAGCCTGTACATAGAATACACAAGCTGTGTTAGGGAACAAAACTGATGAGACTTGAAATAAGAGCAGGACAGTCAAGTATGAGTTCACCTTCTTTACAATTTTAAATTTGAATGTTTTTAAGTGAAGAGTTTGTAATAGTTTGCAGAAAACTGATACTGTCAGAGTTAAAAAAATGAAGCCTATGGAACATTTTGGCCAGTTCTAAAATGACAGACCATGTTCTTTTAATGCAGTTTCAATAGAAACTGCTTTGTTACACGTTTTCAGCACAAAAAATGTGGATCAGTGCCAAGACTATAAACCCTCAAAGTGAAAATGCACTCTACATGTCGAAACAAGCCAGCTGGAAGGAGTCAGAGGGAAAAGCAAACACATTCTACCTCATAAGGGAAGATATTTGAATCTGAGCAAGCTCTGGTTTAGGGCAGGTAAAAAGGACTGTGTGAGCCAGCTGTGGGTCACTGTGCCTCATCAGTAGGTGAGGCTGGTGCTGTGTGTGTGATCCTGCTGCAGTCACTCCTCTGCTGCAGGTAAGTCCAAACCAATTCCCTGGTTATGTCTTCTGGAAGAAATTGCATTGTTAGTACGAACCCAGGGTTTGTTTCTCATTTGACAGGTCTCATTGTTTGCTCAGAGTGAAGAAAACAGTGTTTCTGTGTGTGTTCCTCAGGTGTGTGTATGTGGGAGATCCTCATGCACGGGGTGAAGCCCTTCCAGGGAGTGAAGAACAACGATGTGATTGGGCGGATCGAGAACGGCGAGCGGCTCCCGATGCCTCCAAACTGCCCTCCCACCCTCTACAGCCTTATGACCAAGTGCTGGGCCTACGACCCCAGCAGGAGACCCAGGTTTACTGAACTTAAAGCACAACTCAGGTAGGGTTTGACTTCTGAGAGGTCATTTCCTGTGTTCACAAATACTTCTTTTTGCTTAATCTTCTGTTACAGGGTTTTGGTTCTGTGGAAAATACGAGGCAAGGTGTTTTGAGTTTTTATCTTCAGATGGTCAGATTGTTGCTGGTCTTTGGGAAAACTGGGTAGAGAAAATGAGATTAGGTAATAAATTCAAATAACTGGAAATATGAATCGCCTCCTTTCTCTCCCAAGAAAAACTCAACGTTTTATTAGAATTTGTTTATAATTTTAGCTACAATCCTTGGGGAAGGAGGTAGAAAGAATTTAGAGTCATTATCTAAACAAGCATGCTGTGTCTTCTGGGGTAGAGATGTATCTTAAATGAATGAAGTGTCAGATGAGTGCTGTTGGAAGTTATTTTCATGACATGTAGCACAGTAGTTGCACAGCCACAGCTGTCACAGGGCAATTGCAGAGCCTGCAGTAAATGCAGCACCATAGACAGAAATTCCTTTGCCCTCTGTAAACCAGGATATAAACTACCTTTGTGTTTATCTTGGAATGAGTGTGAGCACACACCTTGCAGACCAGTCTAAATTCACACCTTAGTTTGTTCTGCAGTAATATATTCCAGTGTCTGTATCACCATTTCACCAGGCCCAAAGTGGGAGGGATATTTAAGCTTTGAAACATCACTGAGATAATGTGCAGGCACATTTGATATTTGTGACCAAATTGGGTCACAAATGTTGTGACTTTTGAATTTTATGACTGCTCAGGATGTGTTTTGCATAAGTCAGTTAAGCTTTGAGTAACAATTAGGTTTTGCACACTAACAATCCACACTGGGAATTCTTGTAATTCATTGCTGAATTCTTCAGTTTTGTTTCAAAGTTGTGCTTTGTGGCATGTTTTATTTCCATAGTATCATGTTTTTGCTGTCACTGAATGTTCATGGTTCAAATGAGAGACAATTTGAATATAACTATGATGCTATCTCAGAGCTGCTGTATGGAGAACTTAAAGACTTCAAAGGTCTTTCCTATTTCTTAAAATTTCCTACAGTTCCACTGTCTGTTACTCTGGGAATTCCTGTGTAGACTAATAATTTGTAGAAAAAAGGGAAGACTTGACCCTTCTCACAGATAATTTCCCATCCTCTTGATGGTGTGGAGTTAACATGGAGGGAGGAATGTCAGGGCTGGGTAGGGATTGCAAGAAAAAGATGTGACACAGTTGTGTGATTTGGGTAATAGGTGGAAATTGGCAATTCACTTGGTTTTTCTCTCTTTTTGGCTCTGAAAGTACAAGATGATTGATAATTTGCAGCCAGGCTGTCCTGTTAACTTAAAGCTGGTTGGCACAGATGAGAATGAAGCCCTAAAAAAAGTGATTGGAAGATGGCTGTGGTGTGTAAAGCCAAGCAGGGAGAGTATCTCACCAGGAAGGAAGGAGGATGAGTAAATCCAGAGTGTGCCCAAGAGCCTGGCTCTCCTCAGAAGCCACACTCTGGGCATGCAGCAAGGCAGGGCCTCGCTGGTTACACATCAAAATGTTTCCCAGTGTGCGTGGGTGAGCTCTGAAACAGGTCACCAGAAAGACTCTGGAATTTCCATGCTGGCAGACGTTTGGATTTTGATTGGAAAAGGCTCAGAGCACCTGGCCCTTGCTGAGCAGGGAGCCCAACTTCACCAGGAGATCAGATTTGAGACCTCCAGGCACCCCTTCCATCTCATTCCTGGATGAAAAGTGCACCCAGTGTAGCACCCAGTGTGGAGGGGTGTTTGCTCCTCTGGTCATGCTGGGAGATTTGAAGCATTGTTTACAGGGCAACTTCTCTCCTGGGGCTCTGCAACCTAAAATCCAGTTTTTACTCTGTTCCCACCAAAGCAGGGAACTTTCTGCCACTCTAAACTGGTGACCTTTACTCCCAAATTTAGGCAGCATGGTTGTCCTTAGGGCTGCTTTGTGCTGCTCCAGACAGAGCCAGCCTCTCGTTGGAAAGGTTGCCAATTCCCTGATGATGAGGCAGTTTCAGGCAGCTAGGGAAGATTGGGTTTCAGAACTCAAATTCCCATGAACTTGCAAAAACAAGCCATTTCCCTGGTGGCCTTTCCCTGTGGTGTTGCTGCTGCTCGTTCTGGATGCTGTCCAGAGTAGTCTCTGCAAGCTGAGAGCAGACTGGATGTTTGCTTGGAGCCAGATACAGCACTGCAGCATTCATTCCTCTCTGGTTTAATGAAAAAAACTCCATGGCTTTGGGAAAAATCTTATGCATCTGGACTAGCATTGATGGGAGCATAAGCATTTCACGTGCTCTCTGTTATTTGGTATTTCCTGTTTCATAGTAACAGCTGCTTTGCCCAAACTGAATTTGAAGCTGATTGTGCAAAGCAAAGGTGCTGATTTCTGCACAATTTATGTACTGTTATTTGTTGCTGCATATGAATTTAAGTACTGTTATTAGGGTAGTAATTTTATAGCATTTGATCTGTCTGAAGTGGATGTGGTTGAGTCAGTCTTCCCAGCAAACACAGAAACAAATGGGTGGATTGTGGATTTCCAAATGTAATTTATCCTCACATTCCAAGTCCCTTTTTCAAGTGGTGGAGGGGGGTTAAAAGTCAGATTAGGTCAGGGCAGTGAGGTGCTACCCTGCTACTTCTGCAGTTCTGACTTGGTCAGAATTAGAATATAGGATATTTTTAATTGGGAAGCATGTGTTGCCTTGCTGATTTTGTGTAGAAGAGATTTTTTGTCTTGCAGTACATGTTAAATAATATAAAAGGATTTAAATTTTAAACTTTCAAATTCATGTCATTTCATGATGTTTTTCACTGTGTCCTGGAACAAACTTTGTTTAAAGTACCTTCCATGAACCGGCTCTGCTACAAATAGCAAAACAAGGAGCAGTTGTGTCATTGCAGAGGTGAGACTGTCACTGCTGCCCATTGTTGGCCACAGGTTTTAACAGAGTGCTTGACCCAAACTGGAATCCAGGAGTTGCAGGTCACATTGAAACAACTCTAAAAAGAATGGGGGGAAAAAAGAGACAGATTCAATGCTTTTAAAGTCTGGTTTTATGACAACAGTGAGATAATTAACTGATGAGAACTGGACTTGAGCCTTTTTGTCACTGCATTTGATGTAGATCCTGAAACATTGCTTAGAAATGAAAACTGGTAAGAGTGAGGGCAGTTTGAGTCTTCTTTTATGGCATTTTCACAAAAAAAGCCTATAGCACACACTTCAAATACATAATAGGGGCTGCAAAATGCTTCACTATTCTTCTCTTCTTTGCCTGGGACCATTAGGAATAGTCCATAATCCATATAAAAGTGCTTTCATATTAGAACAATATGGGCAAGTATGTTCCTCTGCATCCAACTTTGTATTTTTGGTGGCAGAGGGAAAGAAAGGAGCTGCTTGTTGGGGGTCAGCCCTTAATGTAGGTTCCCACACCACTGTGGCAGGAGATGCTGGTGCTGCTGTGTCTTTTGGAACATGAGGATGCAGTGCAGGATTTCAGATATTCCTGTGCTGAAGATCCCCATAAATGTTTCCTTTTTGCTGTCACAGGCCAAGTTCAGTACAAAGTTCTTTGTAAATTGAGTAAGTTTATCAATTATGCAAACTTTCAATAGTTGAGATTTTTCCTGAGCCTTCACCTCGCCAAGGAGCTGAGTTAAATTTGTCTGGGCTTCCTCAAGGTTTGCTAGGGGAACCACAGGGATAGAATTCTCTGCTTGCTCCTCTTTGCTGCTAAAAATATGTACAGTTTGGGAAAATATGCCTAGATCTGACTTCTCCTGACCTTCTGCAAATTCTAATAAACTGTTCAGAGAACTTGAGCAGCTGCACTGAGGAAACATCAGAAATATCTCTTGGCACACTCTTACTTCATCCACAGACTGGTCTTCCCTTTGTGAAAACAAAGACCTTTCTGTGAGTCATTTATATTCCTTGTGGGTTTTTTGAGTAGTGCTTCTCTGAGGCATTGCTATTTTATATTCTTGTCAGCAGAATCAAGGGCATCCAAGTACAGATGCTGCTGCAGCCCATCAGCCTCTGACCAGGCTGCTCTGGGCTGCTGGGAAAAAACCTCCTGGTGGCACAGGCAGTGGGAGAGCAGGGAGGATGAACTGCAGTTCTAAGGCAAAAAGCTGAGCTTGTGTTAAGAAAAAGAAGTAATTTCAGAAGAAATTTGTCGTTTCTGTGATACAAGCTGATGGTGTTGCATGCTGGGGCACCACGGATAAAAGGGCTTTGATAGCAAAGCAGAGAGAAGTATTGGGGTTTCATTCCTTTTTATGGAAAAGCAAGACTGTGCTGTGACAAGTTCCACACATGGCCCCAAATTGTCAATAAGCCATCTCTAAATTTAGCCAGCTACCACCAGCCAACTCCATTCTATTCTTTAGCTCAGATTAGAGCAACTGCTGTATCAACAGCTTGGTTAAAAATCTATGTTTTATTCATTTCTCATTCATTAAACTGGGCAATTTTTTTTTTTTGGTCTTGTTTTGTTGTGGGGTTTTTTAATCTTGAGGTCTTGTCTAGAAAGATGATAATTGTGGTTCATGGCTGTGGCTGCATGTTTGCTGCTTTCTCATGCTGTATAAAAACATGGGATACCTGAAGTGAGGGATAGCTTTAAAGCAGGGGGTTTGTAACAGCTCTTCATGGGTTCAAGTAGGAAATCATGCATTTTCCTTATTCTGAAGGAAGAGAGAGGTAAAATAGCAGAATTATCTCTTCATTCCCTCTGTTGGGCTGTAGCTGTTTCCATGGTAGTTCTAGCAGGGTGACTTTTGCAAATAACTTGACTGATTTTGCTTTTGTTCCACATTCTTGTGTTGCTTCAGCAATGATGGATTGAAATTGCAGCAACAGTTATAAACTTGATTTAGCTGCAGTGAGACGAGATGACTTCTCTGCTTTTTAGAAGTGGCATAGTTTGGGGTTTTTTTGGCTGAGTAAAGAAAAGCAAAGGTTCTCATCTCCAGCAGGAATTTATTCTTGAAATAAGCAGTGAAGTTCCACGATGAGAATAGAGTGCTGGAGTTGATCTCATCCCCTGAATGAGTAATTCTGGGTGGTTGTTTAGCAGACTGAACAGGAGATTATAAACTCAGAACTTAGCTTTGTTTCTGGAAACTCCTGAGTGATAAAGAAGCTGGAGTAGCTCCTCCACAGGATTATCTTTACCCTGGGGACAGTGATTTGGAAATAACGTGCCCTGCTCACATCTCCAGACTGTCCGCGTAGCGCGCGGCTCCACGGAATTGGCAGCTCCCTCTTTCAAAGCTTCTCTCTGAGTATTTTTCAAATGGCAAATATCCAACATTAATAAGCCACATAGCAGAGCTGGGAGGAGGCTGGCTGTGGGGGCAGCAGGAGCACGTTCAGCTTCAAACAGCCTTTTTAATAGTCAGAACAGTGGTAAGTAGCAAACTGGTTTTACTACTGTCTTGTACTTTGTGAAAACGCAGCCTTTTGACCTGAATGCTAGAAGCTGAGTGAGTACTGTCAGATCTTTCTGTTTTGTTCAATTGCTTTGCTGAATGTGTTCCTGGTTAGGCTAAAACGTAAGAGCTGAAGAGGTATTTTTGACTGCCTTCTTTACAAAAGAAAAAAAAAATCCCAGTGATCTGAAGCTCTTGAGTTTCAGTAAAGAACATTTTCTGTTTGTTTTGAACCTTTGCGGCAGTTCAGTAGAATATTTTCTTGTGAAGATTAAGCTTTCATGCAAATAAGTGCTTGATTGATTGTCTTTGAGGACTTCTCTGTGTACTTGCACATAAAAAGATCTGTTATGGAAAAAAAAAATTGTGTGCAAGATCAACCACAGCTCTCTGAAAATTTGATGCTGTTTTTGTTGTTAAAAGCACCCTGGTAATCCTACAGAAATATTTCTTCCTGCTACTGGTTTTCAGACACAAAACCAGTGTATGTAAAAGAAGTTTGGCTTTCAGTAATTTTATAGCATTTCAAGTTAAGTATTGTTTATTAGTCTGAAAAATGCAAGAGCTGTGGGGAGAGGTTTGTTAGTCACTGAAACTGGAGTTTTACTTGATTGCAATGTGTTTTCCTTAGTACAATACTGGAGGAAGAGAAGCTGCAGCAAGAGGAACGAATGAGAATGGAATCCAGGCGACAAGTCACGGTATCCTGGGACTCAGGAGGATCAGATGAAGCTCCTCCCAAGGTAGCTAAGACTGCAAATTACGTGTGTTTAAAAAAAACCAAACATAAACTTTCTTTTTAGTCCGTTTCTTTCTGCAAAGCCTGCCCTGATGGGTTGCTGCAAACCGCGGCATTCTGGCCAGTTCTGTCCCCATCTGGGAATCCTTGCCTGAAATGACCCAGCTCTGCTTGAACTGTGCTCAGAGCTGATCCGTGCTGTGACACTGCATTAAAGGTTTTCTGTTTCTACTTTAAATTGTAAAAGACACCCATAGCTTCCACAAAACTGTCTCCTGGCTTTTCCTTTTCCTTCTTTCTTGTAGCATTCTTGTAAATTGTTGGCTAATGAGCTCTCAGGCCAGCGTGAAGTTTATTTATAACCCATTAGTGACAGGACAGAAGTCATCTAATTGCATTTTCCTTCTTCTGGATAGAAAATTAGGGGTTTGTTTCCAAGGAATGAACGTGGTTTAGTTTCCACTTCATTTTCATTTCTGTCCTTGGATGTCACTGATGGGTTCTGCAGCTGTGGGAGTCCAACCTCAGCAGTTGCTGAGCCCTCTTCCCTCTCAGTGACTTGTCTGCTTCAACTCAGAGTTATTTTTGCAAGCCTTTACTTGAAAGTTTGAGCCCATATTTTGAAGAATTTGATTTTTGTGCAGTCAGCATTGTATTGTCTGTGTCCTGATAGTTTGTGGTGAGTTCCTGGAGCTCCCAGGTTCTGGAGCTGATGAAGATTCCAGGGGTCCTTGTGTGGTACCTTGTGCTGCACTCATTCCCCAGCACTCATAGAAAGGCAACTTTTTCTTTTTGGTTGGTTTTGGTTTGAGGGGAGGGGGAGGGTTTGTGTGTGTTTGGGGGTTTTGGGGTGTTTTTCTCTCAATTTCCAGGTTGTTCCCTGATAGATCAGATTTCTGAGCTTAGTTCTGCATTTTGATACCTTGATGGCAGGCAGGAAAGGAGGGCAGTGGAGCTGCTGCTTTCATTTCAGAGTTAGAAACAGCAAACAATCCATCAAGCTGTTTAGCCATCTGAGATGAATTAGCAGGACTTGGTGTTTTTCTAAACAGACAATGTGCCAAGTTACAGAAGCAGGTAAACTGTATGAATTGGGCCAGTATAATGCTTAATTTGAAATGAGCACCTTTGTGTGTGATGTATGAACTGAAACACTTGACCAAAGGAGTGCTAAAAATGCAGTTAATTCTGCCACTGGAGAGGATCTGTTTTGAGGGGGTTGCTGTGTCCTCACTGTATTTCTGATGTTGTTGTTGGTTAGTTTTTTTAATATATTTCTTCTGTGTAAAATATGAATGTACTTAATAATGGCATTGGAACAAGTGGAATGTTGTAGGTAGGGGGCCTTAAGTGTCTCTTTAATAAGTATGTAATTTTCTAATTTAACAACTGATTTTTTTTTATTCTTCTGATTATTAATTTTAAGTTGCACATTGTTACAGGTCTTAAACTCCTACACATCCTCAAACAGTTACCAGGTCTCACAATCCATACTATGAAATAACTTGTAGCTCACATTGTTAGAAACCTAAAACAGAAAACATCCTAGTCCAGAATGAGAATTAATTCTTTCATCAAGCAATGATCAATTCTGCAGTCTCCAATTAATGTGGTTGCCTTTGACTGCCCTTAAGAGAGAACCCTTTGCAAAATTATGAAGTTTGGAGGCTTTTTCCCTTTTGGTTGATTTTTCTCCTGAAATACCCAGCAATGCTGTTCCTTATTCAAAAAGAAACCCTCAACTGTACCTTTGGAGATTCAGAATATGATCCAAAAGCACTTTCCATGTTGAGGTAATTAGTTACACAGAAGTTAATTATCAGAACTAACTTTATACCTCAGAATACCAAATGGAAATAGCCATGCAAATAAATCCATTTGGTTTGTGTTATTCTCCCTGAAGCAAAAGAATTTACTTTTGGAATCAGTCACAAAAGCAACAAATTAACAGGAAAAATTGGAAATAAGGCAAATCACCTGGAAATGTGATTTAAGACTTACATTCTTAGATGATGTTCTCTCTAGAGTTTAACAGAGCAGAGCAGGTCATTCAGTGCAAGCAATTAAATAAAGACAAAGAGTTCACAGAGCAAGCATTATTTATTGACATGCCAAGCAAACAATTCATTGCATCCATTGCCAAGCAAAAATAGAGGAAAACTTAACTTTAGTTGTTTTAAAAAAATGTTTGTAATTACAGAAAATCTGTTCTGGTATTTTTTTGAAGTTTGACAAATCTGTAAATGTTTATCTCACTGAAACATAATTTTCTGGTTTTAGTTGTGTGTGTTTAATGATTCTAAAAATTCCTTTTTGTTTACAGCCCAGTAGACCTGGTTACCCCAGTCCCAGATCCAGTGAAGGGTTTTATCCAAGTCCACAGCACATGGTACAGCCAAATCATTACCAGGTATTACATTTAATACCATGCATGCATTTTTTTTTACAAATGTGGATTCTCTATCATAGATGCAGCTGGTGAGATTGATGCCCTTCTTACATGATTTATTTTAATTCCATTCTGTCAATAAGTTGTTTTACATAGCAAAAAAACCCAAACTGAGCCTGGTAGGCTTCTTCCAGATGCAAATATTTCCACATCTGATGTGGTGCTCAGATTCCTGAAACTGCAGTGAAACACATCAGACATTTCCATGTTTATTGAAGGAACAGGGTGTTCATGTTAACATTTGTGCTGAGCTCTGAAATCACTTGCTTTATAAAATGGCATTAACTGGGGGCCTTTCCTTGGGGTCATTGGTATTTTATTTTCTATGTCCTAATAGTTGCTGCCTTTAGCACGTTGTATACTCACAGGTTTTGCTTTTCTTCCTAAAGCCACTGAAGAAATTCAGAACAAAAGTTTGTCCTTAAAGGCTTTTGAGCAATTTTAGATTTGTTCAAGGCTACAGCCATATTACAGCTGTCTCAGTCAAGGGGATTTTTTACATGAAGAGGGGGAGGTTTTCATTGCTTTAATAAGTACTTCAGGCTTATTAAAACTACTTGGATTTTCCTGTGGAGAAGTTCCCAGGCCACTCAGTTCAGCACACTAATTACATGCTGCCACTCAAGCCTTAAGCCTGTAAGATACAGCAGGAGTACATTTTTATGGGGCTCTGGAGGGTGATGTTTGCAGGCTCCTATTAACTGGAACATGAGCTCTGCATGTGTAACTCTTAGGTAAGTATCTAGAGATTTAGTTTTGTCCTCAGAGGACTTTGATTTCCTTGACTGTAGAGGTTAGAGCATGCTCTGATGCTGCTGGTTTGATAGGCACCATGAAATACTTACCCTTAAAAGTTGTATTTCTGTACTGTTGCAGTTATTCTAAAATAGTTGTCTTATGATGGGCATCCTCAAAGACTTAAAACAGAGATGGCATATTTTGGCTCAGCTTCCTTCTTCAGATGTTGCTTCCCCTTCTTCCTCTCAGTGACTGCTTGAATTGAGTCATTTCTGTGCTTTCATGTTTGCTGTCTTGGAGGGGATGTTTTCATTATGGGGAAGCACAGGTCTTACTAATATCTCTGTTTTTCTCTTTCTTTTTGCCTGTTTGGGGTTTTTTGCCCCCTGAAGGTGTCTGGCTACCCTGGTTCTCATGGGATACCAGCCATGGCAGGCAGCATTTATCCTGGGCAGGCTTCTCTCCTGGATCAAGCAGATTCCTGGAACCATCGGCCTCAGGAAATATCAGTGTGGCAACCAAACATGGAGGTATGAGATCTGACACACCTATTACTGTGTTCTGTACAGTTCAATACACTTTTCATTATTATAAATTGTGTTACTTCTATGATTTAGATAGATCTGTTATAGGAGAACCGAGTTTTGTGGTGCTTTTGAAATTACCTCACTGCATTGGGCTGAGAGTCAGGACTGAATTGTTTTCTAAACAAATCCTTCTATGTGAGGCTGGGCATGAAGTGTCACTTCACATGAATTCTTGATGAAGTTGTTACTACTCAATCTTCACTGAGTGATAGCAGATATTTGGTATTTGTTAAGAGAGGCTTTACTGGAACTTAGTGCTGTTCACAGAGATGGGAACACTCATGTAGGAATACCCCCTGGGAGATACCCAGCACCTTTTATAGGTCGAGATTCTTTGTAACTTACCCAGAAGAGAAAATGAAATGTTCTGAAAGACTTTCTGAGCTGGATTCCTTCTGGGTGCTCTCCAGCCTGTCATGATTGCACTGAGCTTCATTCTGCCTTTAACCTTCTGTCTTTTTTTTCTGTTCTCCACTGTTGCACACTTTTTTATTCCATTTTTTCTTCTCACAGAGATTCAGTTTGTGCAGCTTCTGTCTTAAATATATTTCTTCTCTAACCAGCTCTATTCCCTGTGTTCCTGATAAACATTTAAGTGATCTCTGAGACTTACCTGTTAAATACAGGGAAGTTTGTTACCAAATTTCTCTTGGCTTTTTTAAAAAATACTAATTTATACTCTATTTCCCAATGATTTCCAGACAGCATTGGGGTATGGTATGTGGAGTATTTGTAATCTTAAGGCAAGCATAAATATTTGGTCAAAAACTCATTAAAAAATGTTTTTGTGACATGCTTTACCACTCTTGGCTAACCCTGAATAGTGTATTTGTTTTGATTTTAAAAAATGTATCTTGCAGCTTTTAACCACTGGATGGTTACATTATTGCTCAAGACCAAGAAAACAAGATTGATAAGTCTGGTTTTGTTGTCCAGCTTAAATGAAGTGCAATGTAGGAAGTGACAATGTTGGTGAAAAACAGAACAGAAATCTTTTTTGGTTGCAGTGACTTAAGATCAAGGCAGATAAAAACTTTAGGGCTGGACAGTTTCTTCTGCTGCTCTGCTTCAGTTTTTGAGGGGCTGAAGAAACTCTGCTTGGCTGCCGTTGAGAATTGACTTCTAAAAAACTTTCCTTTTATAATCTCTAATTTCTTGCGCCTGTTAGAAATTCTTTTAAATTGTGAGACTGAATAAACTTTCTGTGGATTGTAGGAGTCAGGCACTTTGGACATCCGAGGGATGAGCCAGGTTCTACCCACACACCTCATGGAGGAGAGGTTGATACGACAGCAGCAGGAGATGGAGGAGGATCAGCGCTGGCTTGAGAAAGAAGAACGATTCCTGGTAATTCTGGGTTTCACAGAGCTCCTGAATTCCTCCTGGTTCTTGATTTTGTATTGCAGGTGGCTAAAACTGGTCACTTCTGTGAAATGAGAAAATTTACAGGACACAGGACCCCCCAAATGTGGGTTTGGAAACAGGTTTTAAAATAAGTGTTCTGCTAGTGAAAACTGTATTTCAGATATCTTGAACAGCTGTGGAGAATCTAATTTTATCCAGTTGTGTTTGTGTGGGGGAAGTTGTGGGTATAATTCTGTGCCCATCTGGAGGTTGCCTGTTCTTACATAAAAGGACCTGTGTGTACTCTACCCCTAAAAAAGATGTAACCATTAGCCACTAAGGGCCCTGGCTGTGCTAAGAGCTGTACCCACTCTTGTCCTGGAGAAATAATGGCACATGTTAGTGGGAGGAAATAATATAAGAGAGATCTCTGTGAGGAGGGGGAAAGCTCTGAACCTGACCACGAGCAGGAAGAAAAAAAATCATTGGTAATGGGATCTTCTGATGCTGTTTCTCTGCTATTCCACAGTTCCTTGATGTCAGTGCCACTGGTGTATGTTTTTTTTTTTATTCAACTCTGGCTTCCCAGTTGTCAAAATTCAAGTTGTGTGTTAAATTCCTTCTACTTGAGGCTGATGGCTAGAGATGGAGTAGAAGGTGGGAGCAGAATGTTACCAGGAGCCTGTGGGTGCCTGAGCCTCACAGGACAGGGGCTAATTTACAGTGCTGAGGTGTGGGTTGTGACAGACAGCAGTCCTGTGCTTGATCTTAGGCATATTTCAAGGAATGTTTCAGTTTGGAAATCTCCTGTGTTGTAGATGCCCCCATGTCCAGGCCATGTTCTAGCTGAGATCCACGTTGTGCCTGAGCTGAGATGTGACTTTTGATTAATGGGTGTTGAAACTGGTTTCCTTCTAAGTCCACTTGGGAATTTGCAGTTTCCCATTGGGATGACAGCAAACAAACCACTGTGCCCAGATTGCTTGGTCAGAAGAAAGGGATGGGAAAGGAAAATTTCTTCCCTAATTTAGGCATTAACTTTTCTAGTCTTGTGTGGCACCAGTTGCTTGTGACCTACACAACTCAGGAGGTCAAACTCATCCCACTGACAGTTCAAACTTTAAAGATGGTTGAGAACTTTTCGTGGAATCAATGTGTTTTCTGGAAATGAGGCACTGACATTGCAGGTGGTGGCAGTAGGTTGTGTGGGAACTTTCTGCAGAAAACTTTCTGATTTGTGTGTAGAATAAATGATGATTATTTGTAGTGCTTGTTGATTCAGTCTCTGGACCATTAGGGTGTTTATCATCCCCCAAAACAGACGTTGAGAAGGAATTTGCTGATTTTTCTTTTATCTGTAGTACAATCATAGCATCTGTTTCTGAGGCATTTGCTGTGTTTCCATTTTGTTTTATTGTGAGGAAACACCATCTCTCTTGCATTTATTCTGTTGAGGAATTGGAATCCATGAGAGACTTCAGTTCTTTTTCTTTCTACATTAACATTTTGACTGTGCAGACTTTGGGGTTCACCCTTGAATGTCTCCTCCAAATTTACACCCCATGTTAGGAGCTAAAGGAGCTGCTGGTAACCACAGGGTGCCTTTGAGCCCATAGCAGGATGTGTGTCAGAATATTCAGTTTATAGATGGGTGTTTCTTGGAAGAGAATGTGGGTGGGTTTCTAGGTTTAGCACTGAGGAAGTGAAGATGTAGAAAAGTCATTGTGGGGAAGTCACTCTTGGAAGCCTTGCAGGTCTCCTGAAGGTACCCACAACTCAGACATGAGAATCCAAACATGTGAAAATAAGCCATTTATTGAGGCATTAAGGCCATTTAGTGATGTCCAGCATAGAAATAAGCCAGCTATTGCACACATATGCTCCTTGGCCAATGTCCTCTAGTGAGTGATAATTAACATTTCTGCTCTGAGGAGAAGGGCCTTCCCTATTTTCACTCCAGGTGATTTAGGAAGAAGAAATCTGGCCCTCCCTTGCCTGCTTTAGGCAGGTTTCAAATAATATTTGTCCTTTTCAGCACAAAGAGAACAACAGAGTAGAGGCAGATTTTAATATTTTACTTACTTACCTATAATATTTAACTTTTGTAACCATGTGTAGTGTTCTCAGTGTAAACTGTCTACTTCCAAACCCAGCTCTATTTACCCAACCCTCAAGCTCTACAGCACATCCCACTTTTACTACTGAGAGTTGGACTCACAGGGGAGCAACTGCAAATCATTTATTGTAAGACACTGCAACAAGATGGAAAATCCTCAGTGGGTTTCTGTGAGTACAATTATTGTCTCCCCAGAGTAACACCAACTTGCTCATGACTTGAAATTTATTGCTGCTTCTGCAGGGAGAAAATACAACTCAGAGCACATTGGTGAAGGAATAAACAGCACTGATGCTGCTGGAAGGGACTCCCCAGATGGGGAATTCAGTTGCAGTGGCATTGAAATGGAAATGTGCTGGTCTTTGGGGAGGTTGTTATCAGTGTAAGCAGTTTGCCTGAAACTGGTCCTTGGAGAATATGGGACTAGTCAGTACTTGAAAGGATAAAAGTGTTGTTTTCAAGCTGCAGCCTTAACAGAATGCAGAATTCTGGAAATTCTGCTGTAAAAAGAGAAAACAAACAGGTCTCTCCTCGTGGGAAGCTCCTGAACGAAAATAAATCCATTGTGTAAAAACTGAGGAGTAGAGAAGTGTTTGATTTTAAATTGTACCAAATACATTCATTGGAGAGTGAGGAGGGAGTTGGTGGAGGGGTTGATTTTGGGGGATCCAGGACTGACACTCCCTCCCAGCCCCTGTCAGGCAGGGGAGGCAGCACTTTAGGTCTGCCAGCTTTAATGGACACTGATTAAAACTTGTGATGATTAAATTTTCATGCTCTGTAGATAAAAATACTGTGGAGATAAGCATCTCCAGGAAGGACAGAAATAGGTGAATTATTTTTGGGAAAGCTGAAGTGGAGACAAGAAAGCATTACTGCACCTAAAGCTTGATACAGATCCCTGTCCAGGGCACATTCAGGTGGAAGATGAAATAGCTGCACTACAAACAATCTAAAACAACCAAAAATGATCTCTGAACATTTTACACTTCTCTTCTTTTAGGCCTATTTAATTGCCCACTCCTTCCTTTGTTTGGAGTTTCCAGTTTGAACCTTTCTTTCTGGCTGGGCTGATGTCATGTACATTATTTTTAATCAGATAAATAAAGAAATGTATGTGCATGCCTGTTAGTAACTCCTCAGCAGACAGAGGAGTTTTGTACTAAGAAATTTATAGTCCTTTCTGGGATAGCTTAAGAAGAAATAACTCACATATTTTCCTTATCATGCTTGGGTTCGTTGTTTTTTTTTTTTCCTGAAATTCCCACATAGTTGTGGTTTTGTCCTATTTTGACACTGAGAACTGCAATTCAAGTCTAATTGATGTGAACTGTTGCTAAAATAAGATTCTAATTTTAAGCCTGAGAAAATCCCACCAAGACATTACAATTCAGCATGTCCTGAGAACTCCAAGCCTTACATGTTCTTTTATTAGCAAGTAACCAGAAATACTGGAAATAAAGTGGATTATGTCCCAGTTTGTCAACATCCACATCCTGTCTGAAAATTCCTCTTGATATTTCCAAAGATTTCAGATAGTAGGCTTATTTATTATTAAAAAAAAAAATCAATTTACTTTTGAAGGACTTCATTTTTCTGCAAGATTTTAATGACATAGAATTCTTTTCTGTCTGTGGTTTTTGGGAGTTCCAGAGCTATGGCAGGGACTGGAAAGATGGCAGAGTGTTCTTTGGGGCTGTGAAATGATGTGTGAAGTACAGACCAGGTTTGGTGTGAGGCTGATTGTTGACCTGGAGAATGTTGCATTAAACAGCTGAGGGATCTCAGTGTTAGAAATTCAGCAATGCATTGTGGTCATGGCAGCCTGAGGGGCTCAAAGCTCCTGCAGCTGCAGAAGTGGAAGAATTGCTGCTGAATAATACTTCAAAATGTTTGATCATCACAATCACCTTTACTGTAAACCAGCTTGCCTTCTGACATTTCCACATCTACACAGATGAATAAATCAGAAAATCATTTAGCCAAATGGGAGTTGTTAGAATTTAGTAGAACATTAAAATCAATAAATATACATTTGGGACTTTTCTTAGTCATTGGACACAAAACTTGAGCACTTCTCTTTTGTTTCATGTGTTCCTGACTACCCAGGTTCTGATGGGGCAGAGGAGAATGTTTGTGGAAGTTGAAAGAAGTTTATGTCCTGCTAAAGGGTTTTTTTCTTTATTTCTAAGGCCTAGCTTTGCAGGTGACAGGGGTGCAGCTACTCAGGGTCCCTCAGGTTTGCCATCACCCCCTGGGATCTGCAGTTTTGGGATCAGGTTCTGGGAGAAGCCAGGGCAGCAGCACTGCCCTCCACAGCCTTGTTTGTGTGGGGCTGGTCAGTAGGACCTGGGATTTTTGGTGATAATTTCTGAAGCATTTGTCAAGTTAATAATCACCATTTTGGTGATACTTTATGAGCATTTGCAGCTGTTCTGTGCAGCAGTTCTGGGCTGTGTGTGGGTTGTGTGCTGTCCATGCAGGGGCTGTTCTGGAGGCTGCTGGTGGAGACCTGGGGCATGGAATTGTTGCTGTGAGTGGAGACTTTGGGTGCTGGAAGGAGGGACCTCCTTAGCAAGACAAGGAGAGGAGATGGGTATTGTGTCTGTTAATTCAACTTCTTTTCTGGTATTACTAGGAAAGAAAGTCCTGTTCTTTGGACTTGTGTGCAGTTTTGTGCTTCTGACTCGTGCAGTGCTGAGTATTTCATTGTCTCTGGAGTCTGGTCTGAGGGACATGGTCTGGATGGTCCAGGGGAAGGTGTCCCTGCCCATGGCAGAACGAGATGATCTTGAAGGCCCTTTCCAGCCCAAACCATTCTATGGTTTAAGGTGCATTTTTTGGGTAATAAATTGCTATAAGTGCAAAGAGCATTAAAGACCCTTGTGATAAAATAGTCTTTGGTTATTTCCGAAAAGTTTGGGCACTTCCCTGGCTAGAAATGAACATGAAACAGTGGCAAATTGTGAGCATCAGTGTAAGAGAAATGTAGTTTGTCAAATGCTTTATATGGATGTTTAACAGGGATAGCTATGTGCTTTAGCTGAAAATTCAATGAGAACCACGACTTTACCTGTCTGGTGATGTTTCAGACAGACTCATATCAAGTGAGACTAAACAGAAAAAATTCCTTCATTGTAATAAGGAAATAAACTGGAGATGAGTCAGTGGGAGGTTGCATCTTGAAATTTGTCACAAATTCCTGGAAAAACATTAGGAGACCACTTGTGTCTGTTTAGGTGCTTCACGTTAAGATGGGGTTAAATATTTCCCTGTCTGATATGATTTGTCTGTTTTTAATCTGCAAGTTCTCTCAGGCAGTGACTGTCTCTGGCTGAGCCTCTCTCAGTCTGCAGAAGACTGAATGAAAATCCCAAATGTAAGCTCTTCTGACAGACTGGCAGCACAACTGGACTATTTTTGATGACAGGGGATCAATATTAATGTGTTTTTGCAGGTTCCTTCTGCCCTGCTGGTTTTTAGGGTCATTTAGTAGGATTTGTGGGTTGGAATTATTCTTTAGTATTCCTAAAGGAGAAAGGAATCTCAAATAGCTTTAAACAAGAAAAGGATATATTTGTCCCCTGAAATTAACCCTGAAAGAACAATGTGGTCAGTTTAGTGGCACTGTGTTTAGTGTTTAGTTACACCTGCATTTCTCTAAATAAAAAATGTTATTTTCACATTGTGTGAGCATTTTATCCCTTGAGTTATCAGTGACTCCTCATCCAGTCTCATAGGGGAGAGTCAGATAAATCCTGTTTTTAAGTGCCAGAATTTGTGCACGAGAAGCACTCTGTAATTTTGCTGAGCTTGTGTCATCAGATCTGAGTTAACCTTGGCTTCACATCCACTATTGCTTTGTCTTTCCATGTAATCAACGTTGTACTTGAAGAATAAATATAACATACCTGGATTTGCTGGGGAGATGAGTGGGGTTTTCCTGTGCAGGATCAGAAATTGGACTTAGTGGTTTTTTGTGAGTCCCTTTCTGTGAGAAAAATGACTGGTTTATATGTGAAGGAAAAAAACCCACAAAAAACAACCAAAATTGGTGTGGTTTTATTTTTGCTTTTAAAAACAACCAAGCCCTGGGTTCCTGTATTGTGCTTCAAACACATAAAATAGAAATTTGTTTGTTGCTTGTATGGGGAGAAAAGGGCATCTGGATGGCTTTGTTGGCTGGCTGTATCCAAATGGAGTGTTTAGAGAGCTCCAGTAATTGGCCCCATTTGCTTGGAGAGGGAGCCAAGGACATTTAAGCCATCCTGGGGCAGGAAGTGGGAATTAATGTGCAGCGTTTCTCATCCTGTGGTTGGAATTTTGCTGTTGGGAAGCAAGTTTTGTTTTTTTTTTTTCCAGGAAAAAACCCCAACTTTTGCTGCCTTTGATAAAACGAAGATGCAGGTTTTCCAGTGCTGTGTTAGGGCAGTGGTACTTTGGATGTTTATTAAAACATTTTTACTCCTGTGCTGAGGGAGATGGGGGAGGAGCGGCCGAGGCTCCGGCGGTGCAGGGACTGGAGTGAAATGACATCTGGATTTGTCAGTGTGCATTTTGAACAGGGTTTTGCTGTCTTTGCACTGCACATCACTGGGTGAGCAGAGCACAGAGTGAATCCTGGATTTCTGTTTCAGAAACCCGACATGCGGCTCTCCAGAGGCAGCATCGACCGGGAGGACGGAGGCCTCCAGGGCCCTGTAAGTGTGGGGGGATCTTGTCCTGTGCCAGCTCTTCCTCCAGTTTCCTGGTAGAACGTGCTGTACACTGCCTTGTGTGTGGGAGATGATTTGAAGGTTTTGCTAAATGTTTCCACTGTTATTACATGGTGGTACAGCTTTCCAAGAGGCTCAGCTTCTGTGGGAACAGCAGCCACAGCAAAGTGGTTCATGCAGCAGTTGGGGGGATTTGGGGTTTGTTGGTTGCTTTTTCTTTTTCCCCTTGATGCTGTTCTTGAAACAAATATTAAAATGTTTCCACAAACATGTTAAAATAATTTTCAAGTGCTCATTTGCTGTAGAATTGGGCCTTTTATTTAAAAATGGGGATTGTTTTCTGCAAGTTCTGTCAACAGGAAGCAAGATTAAAGTAACTTTTGCAGTTGTTTAAATATCTGAAGGGTTTTCTCACAAGGAATGTAAATGTTGCTGTTGTATTACCCAGAAATCTGTTTGGGGTAAATGATCCACTAGGAAACAATTGGAATAAACCCCACAGCCATTCCTTTATTCCAGACAGCAGCTGCAGCTGCTTAGTGGCTTAACTCCTGTCTGTTTAACTAAAACCATCTCCTCAATTGTTTAATTGCCATTGGAATCTCTGGATCATACTGTTGGAAAAGGGGGATTAGGCTAGGGACTGTTCAAGACACAAACCTCGTGCTTCATCCACTGTTTCTCCCCAGAAATATCCCCAGTGGATATTTTAAATTCACCCTCCTGTTTCATTTGGGATGCGACTGTAAACTCTTCCTTTGGCTTCAGCATTTCTTCACCTCTTAAGAATTTAGGGATTCTTCCTGCATTTGCAGCCAAGGCACAGTCATGAATGAGTGTATCAATGACACACTGCAGCATGGTCTCTGGAGACATTCATGTCTGGAAGCTCCTAAGATTTTTTCCATGAAGTTGGAGAAGACTATTAGTTACCATTAGGCCTTGGCTGGTTTTGCATCTTTCTATGAGAGCAAGAAAAGTGTTGCTGCTTTTTGTGCTGCTCATGAAGGTGCTTTGAGATGCCCAGGAGATTTTCAGGTCACATCACAGGATACAGATTGCAAACTCTTTCCAGGGGAAGTGCTGTCTGCCCAGATGAGGTGGTCCAATACCACACCCCATTCAAAGGAGTGTGAAGAAAACACTTCATGCTCATGGACAGAATGGTTTTTAAAAGAGACTAATTCATGATAACTACATTTCTAGTCACAGAATTTGATCTTTTACTTCTCAGCTTCAGAACATAACTCTGACTTCATTTGCAGAGGGAAATGCTTAATGCTTCTGTGAGTCAATTTGAGTTTCTGACTGGGAGGATGAGAAATTGGGCAGTGATACAAATGAGAAGTTACCCACCCACATTTTGGCAGTTCCTGTCTGATCACATTCTTTTGACCTTTCAATCTGCAATTTTGTGGAAGTAAAAATGCAAGAATTGTTTTACTGGGATTTCATTCTTCTGCCTCTCTCTTGCTCTCTTTCTTTTCCCCTGGGGTTATCAGATTTGAAATATTTAGGTTGACAGCACAAATCAAAGGTAATGACGTGACTGAATGTCTCCACTTCGTGTCCCTGTTTGCTGCTCTGCCAGCCTCATAGAGCAGCAGACCAATGGCATTTCTGGTTCTCCTGTTGCTGTTGACATTTTTAAAAAGCCCTTTTTATGGTGCTGAAACTGTGGTCAAGCTTTGTCAGCACAAATTCTCTCCCTGCAGTGGCAAACAGCATCTCTGTAGGGATGACCCTGTCCCATTTCCAAAGCCTGTACACTTCCTTTGTCCACCTAAATTCTAGAAGATCCCTGCTCTGCCAGGCCCTTTGCTGCCCTGGAATTCAGCACTCTGGAATTGCCTGCCTCTGTGCTCTTAAAAGATTGCTCCTAGAAAGCACCTGACATCCATGGAATCCAATTCCTTCAAAAGCAGATTCCCAGGGGACCTCACTATTTCCTGGAAAGCACCCGAGGCCACTCTCTCCACAGCCAAGGTTTTGCTGGAATTTTTTCTCCTACCTCCCAACAATTTGAAACTCAACTCCTTTGTGGTCACCCTGACTGAGGCAGCCACTGCTCACCACTTGGCCCATGAGTCCCTCTCTGTTTACAAACAGCAGTTCCAGGAATCAGCTTTCCCAGTCAGCTTCCTCAATGCCTGCACCAAGAAGTTACTCCCACAGAAATTTCCTGGACCTCTTTGTGTCCACTGTATGATATTCCCAGGTGAATTTTGGGAAGTTAAAGTCACTCCTGAGGGCCAGGGCAATTGATACAGAGGAATTCCTTAATACTGTGCTGACTCTTGTGCTGCTCCCAGAGGTGGTGAGGTGGGTGTGAAGGATGTTGGAATGCAATGACCAAGGAAAGTCAGTTCAGTCTGTTACTAAATTCTTCCAAGTGGATAAGCAAATGGGCCTTGACTAAGAGCTTTACAACAAAACAAAAAAGCAAACCAGCTTAGAAGTGTGTTCCCATTACAGAACCATTCAGCAGGAAGTTCTGGAGTCTCTTTGTTGTGTTGCCATTTCTCCTTCACCACCATGACCTCTACAGCTGGATCTGTGGACACAGACTGAAAATGCCTGTGACTGTCCCCCCACCTTTGAGTAATAAGGAAGGATGAACTGTAATGTAGAGGCCAGGGCTGTTGTGAGCAGTACAAAATACATGCAAATTCTTTTATTGCTCTGTAAGTAAGAGACCTGTAGTGAGGGACTGATGATGGTGGATTGGGATGTGTTTTTAACTGGTGGGAAATGTGCTGAGCTGGCTGCTCTTGGTGTTTGAGATTGAGATAGTGCTGATGAAAGCTGCAAGCACTGCAATAACTACTTTATATGTTTATTTTATTTTATAGGCTGGTAACCAGCACATATATCAGCCTGTGGGAAAACCAGGTAAGCAACAAATGCAGATACTGACATTTTGAGTGCCTGATTACAAGTCTTGCAGCAGCAGGAGTGAACAAAAGTTCATGGCAGTATTTCCATACAGGGTGGATTCAGTTCCAGGTACTGCACATTGATGTTTGTGTGCTGTGTGTTCAGGTTCCCCGTGCAGGCCCCAGACATTCAGTCAGCAAAGCCAAGGAAGTGTTTAGATCAACAAGCAGGAAATGTCTAGAGGAAGCTGAGTCAGAGTGGGAATTCACCCTGTGTGGAGTTCAGACATGTAAAACAGCAGTAGACACTGAAAGTTGGGTTTCTGGGTCTCAGAATTGAATCACTCCCAGGATTGCTGCTGGGAAGAAGTCCAGTTTCCCAGAAACACAGAGCATCAGCTGTGGTACCAGGAGTGCCACCCTCTCAGGGCTGGGGTAGCTGTGCCCAGAGCAGTAGCAGTTACCCCACAAAAGGTGTTTCAAATATTTTACTAACACAGTCTTGTTCTCATAAAGTGCAGCTCCCACAAACAGTGGATTTACTGCAGGACACCTAAAGATGTCCATCTCTGGCAGAGAACAGCACGTGCAGCCTGTGCAGTGCTGGCAGAGCAGAAGGGTGCAGGTGCATCTGACACCTTGGTGCTCTAAAAACACAAATTTTTTGCCAAGCAGATCACGCAGCTCCGCCAAAGAAGCCTCCGCGCCCCGGAGCCCCCGGGCACCTGGGCAGCCTGGCCAGCCTCAACAGCCCCGTGGACAGCTACAACGAGGGTGTGAAGGTAGGTGAAACACCCCCAGCAAATGGAACATTACCAGGGCCACGTGAAATGCCCCCAGCAAATCAAACGTGACCCCTCTGAGGTGGTTTGGTGTTCCTGAAGTAGAGACCATGGAAAGCAAAGGTGACCAAACTTTGAAGTAAATAATGTCATGGGGCAAACACACCCTGGCAGCTCTCCAGGGGAGTGGGGAGGGAACTCAGGTTCTCCTGGCTGTGATTTAGGATGCTCCTCAGCTAGAACCTGCCCAGGGCAGCTTATTTCTATTTTGAAGAGTGTATGAGGTGTCCCAAATGGACCCAGCTCCCTGTTCAGCAGGAAGGAGCATGCCCAGGGATCCCAGTTACTCAGATGGTACCAAAGTCTCCTGTCCGTGGTCACAGGGTGCTGAGACTTGTCCTGTGGTGCTCAAAAAGCTCTTGCTGTGCAGCACCAGGGCTCCTCAAACCCTACCAGCTCTGGGGAGCAAGGGAAGAGGGGAAATGGGCTGTCTGACCTGGGACTGAGATACTTCCTGATGTGTTGTTCCATTTCCCATAGACAGCAATAAAGCCAAACCTGAAACTTGATGGTGGTTTTGCAGCAGAGGTGCTGTGTTCTGCCCCTACTGCAGTTGATGTCCACAGAACTGCTCCTGAGGCTGTCAGACACTCCCAAAATCATCCCTTTGTGTGCTTTTCCCTGCCTCTGGGACTCTGCCACCTTTGTAAACTCCAGGAAACAGCCCTGCCAAGCCTGTAGTAAAGAGCAGGAATCCATGGTGTGGTGGCCACAGCAGCTGGGATGAGTGACCCTTATTTTAGGTGATTTAAGGAAATACAGAAAAAGCCCAGTTCATCTGAACATGAAATTCAGAACCTGCCATCAGAGCAGTGTGTTCAACACAACTTGATCCCAGCCACTGCCTGTCTCACTCCAGCTCTTGTTCTGGGATTATTGGAATGTTTAAGAATCAGTGTAAATAGCCAGCAGTGGTGAATTTGAGCAGGATTATTTATTATAAACTGATGCCAGTGCTTTACGAGCTGCCAAGCCTCAGAAAATGCCAAAAAGCAGTAACAGATGTGTTACTAAACTCAGCTTCTCTAAAATTTCCTTTCTAAATGCTGATGCTGGAACATGAAAAAAATGTTTTTGAAATACATCCTTTTGACAACAAACAAACTTGAGCAGTCAGAGACATCAGCAATGACAAGTGAACAGGATTTGTGTACTAAATAGCTCTTTGAGTAGGAAAGAAGGGCTGATTTTGTTTCTTTCTGTCAAAATTTTCTTGAAATTGGATTGTTTTACTCCCCTTGAAGAAAACAGCCCATTACCTTTTGGCATAGCTTTGTTAATGGCTGCAGTCTGAAACTGAAGATGCTTCTAGGCTTCATTTCAGACTGCCTTTTCTGTACACCCAGTTCAGACTGCCTTTTCAGGGAGGACACAAATGGAGAGGATTGGAATTGCCTGCCCTCGGGAGCCTTCAGGGCAGGCTCCAGGGAGCTCCTGAGGCAGAGTCAGCCAGGTCCACAGAGAAACTCAGGGCTTCTGCAGAGTAGTGCTGGTGATACTGGGGCTAAACAAAGGGGAGCCATGTGCTAAGAAACTCAGTGTCCATGGTTTTGAAAGGTTAGGGCCTGGAGTTCCAAGGGTTGGGGATCATCTGGAATGTGTTCTTGGCAGTTCCTAACCACAGCTGTGATGAGTTCTTGTGAGCAAGTCCTGCACAGTTAAATGACCATGTATTTCCCATCATGACTTACCTAAACAAAGAGTTTCAGGCAGATGAACACAAAAATGTTCCTGAATGCATTGAGTCCTGGACTGTTAGTGCTGAGGGAGCAGCAGTGTTCCCAGCACAGGTGGTTCCCAGGCCCTCTGCTCCACTCGCCACTCTGCTGCTCGCCACACTGGCTTGCTCCTGTCCAGCTTTGCATGATCTCCTGCCCGTGTGGTTTGTCAGGAGGGAGCATGGGGTGCATGGCAAACCCTTCCACTGCCCACAGGGGTGCACAGCAGTCCTTCTGTCACACAGGACCCAGAGCTAACATGAGTGGCTGCCGGTTCTGGTGAGGATGCGTTTTCGTTCCAGGCTTTTTAACTGGTCTCTGATTGCTACACATGTTTTGGGTTTGTTTGGTTTTGGTTTTTGGTTTGTTTTTTTTTTTTTCCTGCTGAGTTTTATTAATATTTTTTTTTTTTTTTTCCTGCTGAGTTTTATTAATATTTTTTTTTTTTTTTTCCTGCTGAGTTTTATTAATATTTTTTTTTTTTTTTTCCTGCTGAGTTTTATTAATATTTTTTTTTTTTTTTTCCTGCTGAGTTTTATCAATATTGTTTTTCTTTTTTTCCCTTCTTTTGGTAAATTTCTTTAACCTCCCCCCACATTCTGCTCAACCATAGCCATGGAGGGTAAGCAGTGCGTGAGCGTGTGTGTACGTGCCCTATTCCAAAATGTCTCTGCATGTGACTTTGCCAAATGACTGTTTTAACTTCTTTATTGCTGAAACTGATTCGAATCACAGCCTTTCCCTGCTGATTGAGGCAATTACAGTGCTCTTTTTCCTAAGGTATTTTCTGATCAATGCACTAGATTGAATCTCTGCAATAGCTGTTGGTACCCAGTTAGTGAAATGCTACAAAATGGAATCACTGTGTGCTGAATCCTGCACCCCTTCCTTAGAGAAAGTCTCATCCAAGCATTCCATAGTTTCCTCAGGGCAGTGTATCAGGGGCTTGCAGTGAAACATTTCTGGAGCTGGGACCAGTCCCAAGAGCCAGCAGTAACCCAGTGGAGGGAGCTGAAGTGCCATGAACCATCTCAGATCCAGCAGGAAATCAGGAATTTTTTAACTTTCTGCTCACATTGAGTTGTTGGGTGGGCATCCCATAGTAGGGAATAGCTGCAGGAAACTGGGATGCTTGGTAGTTTTACAGTTCTGAGATACCAAGGACCTTACAAAGGAAGTTTGCAAAGTTTCTTTCATTTCGGTCCTGGGATTATTTCAGTCTGTCTTGGATTTAACTCCAGACATATCCAAGTTGTTGGAAGTTTTACTTGAGTAAAGACCACAGGATTTTTAACTTACTAGTTTTTTTCTGATCTCTTGGAAATAGCTGTCTAAAAGCATTCCATGTTTCCCACCTGTACTGGTGACAGCATTTTTATTAACCTGCTGTAGATTTTCACTAACAAAATAACAATGTCATAAAATCGTGGAATAGTTTGGCTTGGAAGAGATCTCAAGGATGATCTCGTTCCAGTGCTCTCTTTAACATATCAGTATGTCACTGTGTGCTCTGACATATTTTGGAGCACAAAAAGCCCTTCTGCAATGAGGGACCTGATACCTGTAGCCCTCACAATGGAACTTGACCCACTGAGACGTGTTAAGTTCTCAGTGCTCATTCCTCAAATTGGGAGTGTTACACTGGAAGCTCTTCAGGGAAGCGCTGGTGAAGTTGCCCAGTGTCATTTCAGAGATCAGGTTCAGTCAGAAGAGCTAAAAGAAACTTCCCCGAGCCCCCGGGGCCGGCGCGCCCGGCCGGCTCGGGGCAGCGGCGGGGCCGGGCGGGGCTGGGGGAGCGCCGGGAGCCGCCGCCCTTCCCGGAGCCCTTCCCGGAGCCCTTCCCGGCTGGGAAGCGGCCGAGCCCCATCTGCCGGGCACCGGAGGTCCAGCAGCCCCTCTCTGCTCGCAGATTCAGCCGCAGGAGATCAGCCCTCCTCCCACGGCCAACCTGGACCGCTCCAATGACAAAGTCTACGAGAACGTCACCGGGCTGGTGAAGGCGGTGATCGAAATGTCCAGCAAAATCCAGCCGGCCCCGCCCGAGGAGTACGTGCCCATGGTGAAGGTACGGGGGCAGTGCCCAACGCTGGGGTTTATTTCTTCCCTGAATGATGTCTTGAGGTGGTGTAGGAGAAGTTTTCTGGAAAGCTTTTTGTGTTTGTGGGGTCAGAGGCCGGAGCATTGGATTCCTTGCCCAGTATTGTGGACAGCACTGCTTCATGCTCAGCTTGCCTGTGCTTATCCAGGCTGCTGAGTAGTGTGCGGTCTTCTCCATGTTTTCACTTTTTATGAGAAAAACTTGTTATTAACCCTTTGGCAGCTTGTTTTGATGGTGATAGATACAATTGCAGGTGGGATTTTGAGATGCCTTAGGCATGTCCAACTCTCTCCTTAACCAGATGAGCAATTAAATGTATCCACTGCCTCTTGCACTTCTAAAATGCTCTCATCCATTTCTTCCAAGTCTTTAAAGTTTATTTCTTTAATCTTTTTTTCTTAGGAGGTTGGTTTGGCACTAAGAACTTTACTGGCAACAGTAGATGAGACCCTCCCAGTGCTCCCTGCAAGCACCCACAGAGAGGTACGTGCAGCTCTGCTTACCTGGTGCTCAGCCATTGCCTTCCCAGTCAGCCTCAGCCCACTGGGACAGCTTTTGGTGCTCCCTTCTTGGCACAGGCACAGCTTTTGGTTCCCTGAGCAGTCTGAATTCCTTGGTTATAATTCTGCATTAAATTAATTTCAATGAAATCGCTGCATGGACTTAGGATTGGTATTAGTGAGGATTCTTAAACTGGATATAGGTGTCACCCATAGGAAGGGGACATAAACCCCAGTATGCCACAACAGGGAATCATCTGGGGGTTAATTCTTAGATTGCATCTGCAGATGTCACCTGTCATTTGCTTGCACACCAAGTCATTGAACAGGTGTGCAGCAGAGCTCCATGCAGCTGGAAAGTTGTCTGTAGTTCTGGATGGGGAGTGACTGAGAGCTTTCAGTAACACTCATAATTAAAACAGTTTTCCTCCAAAACCTTGAACAAGTGTGGTGCAGAGAAAGCCAGAGAATGATTCTGTAAGCCCCATCTCAGAGCCTCCTGCTGACAGCCATGTGCTTAAGGCACCTGTATCTGCCTTGTTTCATTTTTTAGAGCTGCTTCAGTAATAAAGAGTGGTGCTAGCAAGGACCTGGAAACCCTTAACAAGCTGTTAATGCCAAGTTGTGGTTTAAAATCCACTGCTTGGGTCTTGGTGCTGTTTAACAGTGGGTGGCTCAGCAGGTCCAGATTCCATCTGCTGCTCCACGTGGTGCCCTCAGAAACGGCCCAGCTTCGGTCAGGAGTCGGGCAGGGGCTGTGGCTCTGTGGCATTGCTGTGAGTGCAGTGTTCAAACCCCCAGGGCTGATGGGCTTTGTCTCCTTGCAGATCGAGATGGCACAGAAGCTGCTGAACTCAGACCTGGCCGAGCTCATCAACAAGATGAAGCTGGCCCAGCAGTACGTCATGACCAGCCTGCAGCAGGAGTACAAGAAGCAAATGCTGACGGCTGCTCATGCCCTGGCTGTGGATGCCAAAAACCTGCTGGATGTTATTGATCAAGCCAGACTGAAAATCAGCCAGTCCAGACCACACTAAGCACTGAGGGAAGAGTGTCATCAGCCTCGGAATTCTGCTTGCGCCAGGATGTTCCTTCACCTCCCACCAGCAGTGAGGATTAACGCAGTGCAGCCCTGGCCTTCCAGCGCCTCTGACCGACTGCCGCTGGTTCTCTCATTGCAACAGTTTAACCAAGTGTTTCTGGGCGAGCCGAGCTGGGCTGGGGTTCCGGCCGTGGTTGTCAGCAGATGGTTTGGACAGGAGCCCTCGGGCACTCGGAGCAGGTCACACCATCGCACGGGACACGCTTCGCACTGAGCTGCCACCACTGAGCTGCCACTGGGTCACAGAGCCAACGCTGTTGGAGCAGCACATGGGAGAGAGATATTGTGAAGAATTCGGGGAAACCTCAGGGCTGAGAATTCTTGCCCACAGTATATGAACTATCCAGACTGGAATTTTTTTTATTAGAACACTTACGTCGCAATATGCTAATCACGATTTACAGAGAAAGAATAAAAAGCTATATTTTCAAGACTTCGGTCATTTCAAGACAAACTAAAGCCCTCTTCATCTTCCTGCCTTTTACTTTTACGTGACTGTGTGAAGCATTTGTTTGGAAGTAGCTGTAGGACACAACTGAACACTCGACTTTTTCACCAGGATAACGTGCCAGTTCTTTTGTAGCAATGTTGTTTTCCTTGGAAGTGAAAATGCTGCTTTGTACCAGAGCAATTCAGAGCTGCATTTAGAGGAGATCTGTAACCATTCATGTCCCCCATTTTTATATAATTTATAAAGACAGATTAAAGCCATGATGACTATTTTAAACCCACTGTAGTTAACTAACCCATCCTTTTGTCTATCTTGCCTGGGAGGAGTTACAGTAGAGCAGTGTAATTAGATTTTCCTTGGTTTTCCAGTTACGCCATCTGTTCTGTTAAAATAAAAACCACACTCCCTTTTTGCTGTTGAGGGATATAAATTATTCTCAGGAAGAATATAATGAACTGTACAGTTACTTTGACCTATTAAAAAGGTGTTACCAGTGAAACTCTGACTCTTATTATTTCTTGTGTGTGCACTGCAAAAGAATTTTTCCCTGGGTCCCTGTGTGTTTTTAAATATGAATGAGTTGGTAATACAAGTGCCATCATAAAGTTGTTATAGAAATGTAAAAGGTGGGACAGTGCAGAGTGAATCAGTGTTTGGTCCAGATGTGGAACCCCCCCTCCACAGCTTTGGGGCACCCTTCTTACACACCTGGGATTCTGTAAAGCCTCAAATGCTTTGGAACACCGTGTGGAACACAGCTCTTACCGTGTCCAACTGCTCTGGAAAAGTGCTGTTCAAAAGCTATTTGTGAAATTTGTGCCTTTGAAGTCGCTCCTTTCCATGCAATGTTACATCACCTCCCACACCCACCCTTCACACCAGTTTTCTGGCCAGGTAAACACTTTCTGTACCTTACACAACCCCAGCCCTTCACCTGGGAGTTGCAGCCTTTTCCCCCACTGTGAAAAGCCTCTGGCCTTGCTGGGCCACAGCTGCCCCTGCACAGGTGCCATGGGAGCTGCACTGCTGCTGCAGCCAGAAGTGTCACAGCACAGGATGCTGCAGCACCAGCCCAGCCTCAGCCCTTCTGCTGAACCCGACCCCATCCTGCAGCTCCAGGCTGTCACCACATCCCACACCCACTGGGAGTTCATTCCCCACTCTGTCCAGAGGCTGTGGGTGCCTGTAGGAGCCTTGATAGTTCTTGTGAAGCACCACAAAACTGACAGGGAAGTCGTAAAGGAGCAGCTGAACACTCCTGACAGCAGTTTCAGGAGCTGCAGGTAAGTCAGCTGTCCTCCACCCTCTCCCCTTCACAAACTCATCTGAGAGACACGAGTACAAGTAGATGTTCTTTATTACAGGCTGGTACAAAACTAATTAGTCAAAAAGACCAAAGCCCATGTCATCATCAGATTCCTCTGATTCTTCCTTCTTTTCCTCTTCTTTCTTCTCTTCAGCTGGAAAAGAAATGAGGCAGGATTTATTTTCCAAATTATCAGCTCATTGAAGTCACTTGTCACAAAACGTGTCGTCACGTGCAATGACTAACACCAAGCATGAAGACTGGAGCAGTCCTAACAACCTAAATCAGCAGCCAACGAATAGTGTTTGTACTATTAGCAAAGTGATTTTGTGCCTTCAGAGTTCATTTCTATCAAACCTGAAAAACTTTAAAGAGGAGATGCTGATGCTCTGTATGATCCTGATGCCATTGAGAGGAACACTAATCCTGTACGCTGACTGCATGTGCAACGCGAGCCTTTCTCAAGGGGAGGGCGTGCTTTGCTCGAGAACACACACACGGCATGGCAGAGCCAGCTTTGGAACTGGTGCTTGCAAAGCTGTGGCTGCGACAGCCCTCCAGGTGTTGGCTGGGGCTCTGAACAGCCCGCTCTAGAGGACGGTGTCCCTGCCCAGGGCAGGGAGGTGGACAAAGATGACCTGCAAGACCCTCCCAACTCAAGCCATTCCATGGATCCAGGGATCCACGTTCCCACGCCGCGGTCGGACACGGCCACTTACCGGGGGCGGCTCCGCCGGCGGGCGCGGCACCACCCGCGGGAGCGGCAGCAGCCGGAGCCCCTCCACCGCCCGCTCCCACGTTACAGATCAGGCTCCCGATGTCAATGTTCGCCAGCGCCTGCGGAGAACGAGAAGCGGCAGCGAAGCCTCGTTAACACAGGCGGGGAGTGTGGTGGGGAGCCCCACACGCCGCCCCTGCC
>VYXF01011055.1:92159-116810 GCA_013397295.1 Polioptila caerulea
GGGAGGAAGGAGGGTCAGGGCGCCGCCGCCACCTCGGGCAGGGCCGCGTGTCCGGAGGCCCCTCCGAGGGGAGGGTCGCCTTCACTGCCGCGCTCCCCCTCCCTCTGCCGAGCGCTGAGGCCGGCGCAGCTCCCGCGGCGGACCGGGGTCTCCATTTCCTCCCTGCCGGCTCCATCCCGGGATTCCCGGCTGGCCGCGTGTTCGGCGGCGGCCGCGCTGCGAGAGTCGCGCTGGGGAGGTGCGGGCGGAGCGTCCGCATGTCGGGAGGGCTGAGGGGCAGCCTGAGGTGTCCTCAGGCTCGCTCTGCCGTGCGAGCTGATCTGGGAGCACAGGGAAGGCGGACGTGCAAAGAAGGGTTTGCTACTCTCTTAGGGACGTTTAATGTAACTTTGGGGAAATACAGGTTAATACTGTGCGAGTTCGTGCAGTTCATATGAGACAGTGTTTTTTCCTATCTAGTGTCAGGCTCTTTCTGTGGTGAGAATTCTTATGTAGAAACAACAGTGTTCGGGTGACAAGCACCTAGTTTTCGTCTAAAAAACTTTCGAAATAAATGAAACTTTATTTTATGCCACTGTTCTCAATGGTTTTGCATAACATTTCTTTCCTTATAGGGATAATCTAGCAAAGACTGGTGTAAAGAAATACAGGACCTGTAATTGAGATGTCTTTTACTGCTCCTCTTAGAGATGCTTCTGTAAAAGCATTCGTATCTTGGGATCCGCACTTAGGTGCTGGCTTTTTTTTCCCCCTCTGACTTGGTTCTCTTGAAGGGGCAATAATCAAGAAAGACAATCAGGATGATTATTTTCCTGCTGAAGTACAGCTTCTCTGTTCTTACTTTCTCACCGGACTCTTGCTAGCACAGCAGGCAGACAGGTCTCTGCAGCTCTGGGTGTCCAGACCGATGTTCAAGATCCTGCTTTCGTGTGTAACATCATTTGCACCTTTCAGTACCAATGACTGTGTAGAACTATAGGTGCAATCCTTTGGTGGTTTCTGGTGCCAGGTTCTCTTGCTCAGGCACAGGTACACTTTGAGTTTACAGGTGCTCATGGTGGCTCACATCGGGCTGTTGCTGTGTTCACCTCCTGGTGATAGATCTTGTTTGAAATTGTGCTTAAGGAGACAGATAATTAAAAATATTATCAGCATATGGGCCGGCAGTAGTTTCATGTGTGGGAGCGTCTTTATCTTTATTTACTCTCTATCCGATCCTACCACTTTCCTTTTCACTTGGAATGATCTCCCAGCTGGTGGCTGCTGTTTGCCATCAGGGACCCACATTCGGTGTGAAAGAATGTGTTCCCCTTCCTGGAACAGCAACCTCTTAACCTCGGCTCCTGACGCTGCTGTACTTTCCCCAAGTTCTCCGTGGCTCTGTGTTGTCACTGGTGCGTGTCTCGGGCTCCTGCTGCTCTGCTGCCTCCAGCCGAGCTCATCTTGTGTCTGTCTTGTTTACTTCCGAGTTTATCAGTGTGGCTCAGCCCTTTCCCCCCGCGCTGGGCAGTGGCCGTGTCTGTGCCGGTGTCGGAGCTGCGAGTTGTTCTCCACATGGTGAGTGAGGCTCTGCTTCCTTCCTGTGAAATCATCCACCGACAGCCTCAGCAGCTCAGTGGCTTCTGGCAGCCCAGGCAGCTTCCTGCTGCACTCCACACAAGAGGCATCTTGGAGATCTTGATTAGAGCGTGGCTGTTCTGTGGACCAGCCTGCAAGCAGGGATTGTAAAGTCCCCTGCCACATGTTAATCTGGAAACTCAAAGCCACTGTGTGTGAAATCCTGCTTGGAGGAGAGAGCAGGAGTGTGCATTACAGCCCCTCCCTGAGGCAGAGCTGCTGTGAACACCGGAGAGCTGCAGCCTCTCCAGGTCTGTCAGCACATCCTTGAGGCCAAGGAAAGGCTCCGTTCCTCTCCGGACGCTGCTGATGCTCAGGAGCTGCTCTGCTCTCCTGCTCCCCTGCCAAACCGAGCTCTGCAGCCCAGCCCGGCTGAGGGTGCCCCTGGTGCTGGCCTCCTGCCAGAGGAACTGCTCCGTTTGCCACAGTGTTTGCTGTTTCTGTCTTCATTCTTTTTCTGGAGACAGTATCAAGCAAGCTAGGAGGCTGTATCTGACTGATTTAAATAAATTGCTGCTGGACGTGGAAAGTTTGTTCAAACATGCAGTTATGTCTGGAGTAAGATGGGTTTTTATGCACAAAGGGGTTGTCATGAAATCACTGTTTCCATAATTAGGAAACTAATGATCCTTTTTTGCTTTTTCTCAAATGCAAAGTTCTTGACTTGGTGTTGAATTTGCTGTGACATTGTGTCCATACCCTTTTTATAGCTTCAAGAAAGTGTGAAAAGTAAAAAAATCTGAAAACCTGAGCAGGAATTCTTTTTTAAAGAGAAAGCTTGATACTGCTACTTCTTGGTGTGCCTTTTCTTAGAAGGACAGAAAAATGTCAAAATGGCATAATAAGAATAATGTCATTCAGTTAAAAGACGTGATTAAAAGCTGCATAAACTTCTTGGAACTTTGAGATCTTAATGTATTTATTAATTCTAAACCTTGCACACCACAGATTTCTCTTTTATTATTTGGAAGGATATTTGCTTTTGCCTGATGCTGAAGATCCTAATTTATTGATGAAGCTGCAGTTGTCTGAAAAAGTGTGAGGTTGATTATAGCTTTGCATGTGAAGTACCAACATATTTTTCCCTAGCACAAAAATCAACTTTATTAAATTAGTGTAACTAAAGTTATTTTCTTGTCATTTAGTTTTAAGTTTCCCTTAAAAAATTGCGAATAGACTTTTGAAACTTGTAACTCTCTTTTGGTTTTCAGTGCAGGTACTTGTTTTTACCTTCCATATGTTTTCTTGAAGATTTTGGATGTTGATTCTCTTTGAGAGCCTTCAGTCTTAAAATGTGGTGCAGGGAAGGGTGTGCTCATGCCTTAACTGGGGTAGTAGAAATGGCAATATCTTCATCTGGTGGAATTTAATCCACCAGGGTCGTCTTGGCTTGTGTTTCAGTGGCAGCAAAAGCTCCCCTGTACCTCCTGTCAGAGGTGTGCCCTTCTCTTCTTAAAAAGCTTTTTTTGTTCTCCTGGGGATGGATGTGGACCTGGTCTTACTCTGCTTCTGGTATCACAGGGTCATCCAGTTTCTTTGGCTTAATTTAAGACCATAAATTAATGCTGAAACTTCTTGTTAGCTGCCACACAAAGAGAAAGGAGTGACAACTTCATATACAGCCTCTGCTCACTTTGTTTTTGCTAAAATCAAAATTGCATTTGAGAAAGTTACAGCCTGCAAAACACAGCATGACTTTTTCAAATGTGTTGTTGTCATGACTAATATATTTTCCCAAGGAAAGAAAAATTCTATATCATTATGTTGCCTCAGATAACTGTGATGTCTTCAGGTGGCTTAAAGATGAGGTGGTTTGATGGCAAGATAATTGGTGGTGTCAGATGTGTCACCAAACTTTCTCCTTTCCTTGGTGGAACTGAACCGTGCTATTTGCTATTGAAAAGTGAAACATCTTTTTCAGCAGTGATTCTCTTGCTGACTCTGTGGTTACATGGGATTTTTTTGCTCTTATTTTTACTTCATCTTGAAGATTTTCACTTTTGCAGGATTGCTGTGTGCTCGTGTGTACTTAGTGGTGCATTGGAATGTACAGAAGCAGTGCAGAGGAACACCCAAACCTTCCTGACTTCAGGAAAGTTCTTTTTTCACAGTCTGTAGCCCTTCCTTCACTATCACCACCAGTCTGCCTCTCTTTCACAGAAGGCTGGAAAAGGCATATAAATGCTTTAACTCAGTAAGAGAAAATGCCTTGGACAATGATCTGATGTTCTTGTACCCCTCAGAACTGTACAGGAGGAGGGAGAGATCCTTCCATTTCAGAAACCAGCCCTTCTAAACCCTTCTGGCCTTCCAGAAATGGCAGGGATCAGCCGATGAACACAGTTAACTTCTGCTAAATTGGCTTTGCAACCACAGATAGTTTGAACTAATTAGGAACTTTACATGCCTGATGAAAGTCCTGTCCGTGTTGGCTAAGCCTGTCCTGATGACAGCTTCACAGAACTTGTAAGGCCTGGTAAAGTTTTAGTGTTTTCCCTAACTTCATGTTTAAGCAAAATACTTGGTCCTATTTTTAGTGATGAAGCTTCTAATACTCAGCCTACCAGAAATTATTGCTAAATCTCTAAATGAAGAAAAGTCAGCCTCCAGTATCTTATTTTTGGTAAGTTATGAACTAGAGAAAAAAAAATAAAGCTGGTGGAAAATATTACGTAGTTTTTACTGTAGTGGCTGTGGGTAGGGATCTGTTCCATGCATTGTCCAATTAATTTGTTTTAGTATCTTGCATCCTTTCTGATGTGCTCACAAAGCAGCCCACTAGAATGTAAAATACCTCTTATCCTATTGACTAGGGAAGCACAGCCCTTTGAATTCAGTGCAAAGGGATTTTTGGTTGGGGTTTTTTTCCCCACATATATTGTAATACACAAATTTGAACTTAAAAATTTCATTATGCATTTTATACTGCAGAAATTGGGAAAAGACAGACCTGGATAATATCAACCCCAGGTAGACTGAATTTGTGTAGTGTCTCTCATGTTTTACACCAAAGCTGTAATTTGTGAGTCCCTTTGGTAGCCATTTCTAAGAAGTTGTGCTTTGAAGAGACTTTCTAGTGCTGTCCAGGAAGTGGAGTTGTTTTAAATCCTTGAGACTGAGATGATGCCTGTATTTTTATATTTGCAGAACTGTTTTAGTCAGTGGTGTCTTTTAGTTGTTTAGTGATCACCACAGATCAGTGCAATTAATTTTAACCTCTCTATTTTAATTGTTTTGGTTTTATTGTTCTCTTTTCGGGACAATATTTGGTGCTTTCAAATAAAAAGTTTCTATGTGAGCATTATTTAATACTTGTGTACTCTGCATTTCATATTAAGCAAAAATTACTTCTCCTGAATACCCTGCTTTATATCTGTGCTGCAGCTGAGGAGCCATGTGGTACCTGGTGCCCAGACTTTCTAGGAAGGAAAGTTTTTGTTTGCTTGTTTGTTTGTTCTTTTTGGGTTTTTTTGTTTTTTGTTTTTTTTTTTTTTAACTGTATGAGCTCACAAAACTGGGCACAGCCAAGGTGGAAGGAAACCATTGACTTGGATGGGAAGGTACTGTGGATTCTGGCATAATCAAGTCAGTTCAAAGCTTGCTTTGAGGTTTTTCTTTTGTGTTGGGTACTCATTGAGCTGTCCACAGTGCTACCAAATTTTGTTACTATTTGGGTTGTGAAAGGGATTTATTTATTTAAGGTGTGGTGAGAGTAATTTGTTCTCTCCTATTGTAATTTGTTTGTCCAGGTCTGGTTTTTGTAGTGCTGCTCAGTTGTGTTCTGTCTTGTTCTATGGGAGTTTATTGCCTCCTGCAGTGAAGTTGTTGGGGACCTGGTCCAAACATTAATAAATCTGCACTCGTGCAAGTCTCTGTCTTTGGGAGAAGCATTAAAATATTTATCTTCTCAGAGATGCAGAATAACTCCAGTTATGGGCTCTACATCTGCAGTTTTGGGCTCTACAGTTTTCCCCAAAAGCTCTCCCAGCATAACCTGATTGAATTCCCTTGTACAAGCTACTTTCTAATCAGAAGGTGGAGAGTATTCTTAATAAATTCTGTGTAAGTGTGAAGACTGAGTGTTTAAACAGTTCATGAATTTAATGTCTCGTTGTGTCACTTCCAGCCTGGGTCAGGTGTGACAAGAGGAGATGCAGAGCAAAACTGAAGTTTTCTTTTTTTTTTGAGAAATAAACAGATTTCATCATGTTACCTTGGGAAGCTTGAAAATACACTTCTGAAACTTATGTGTGATATTTATGGTTTTGTATATAGTCCAGGAGAAAAATCTCTTCTGTGGCCACTGCCTTGGCAGTGTTGGACCCTGTGTGTGGCTCTGGAGCTGCTCATGTCAGAGGTCAGAGTATTGCAACTTTCTGTCTCAGCCATGCTTCTTTTATGCTCCTTGTTTAGTCACAAAATGTACATGGGAGCTTATTAATGTGAGAAAATAATGAAATTTAAATTCTAATTTAGTAGTAGGAAGTGTGTGTGGATGTGCTAATTTAGATTTATTTTAAATAAGCCAATTTTAGAAGAATTCCCAAGAGTGGAGGTTTCACTGGCTTAGCTACCTCAATCACAAAATTGTTTGAAGTTAAACCTGTCATGTAGATGAATAAAGCTTTAAAACATAATTATTACTGGGGCCTTGTTATATACCTTCTGAAACTTGTTTAGCAAGTGTTTGCTATTAAAGGCCAGGCATCTGTTCACACAGAGGGTGAATTCCTGTCTAAATGTTGCTGTGTTCTTGACTTTGATAATGAACTTATTTCATTGTCCTTTCATACAGCTTGTGGTTTGCACTGAGTGCCCCCTTTCTACTGGCTTTTGTGGGCTGTTCTAATGAATTTCTCTGTTGGTTGGTACACTCTTGCCCCATCATGTTCCTCCATCATTTCTGAAATCCTCATGGAGCGCAGGGCTTTGGGACACCAGGGGGTTTCTCTTGTTGGTGGTTTTTAGCTGCCAGTGAAACCTAAGGTTTCTCAAATAATGCTGCTTGTCAGCTTCAGCTCTGCTGACTTACTTATTTGTGTTGTGAAGTCTCCTGAGAGACATAGGTCTAAAAAGAAAACCCAAAAAACCACCAACCCCCCCAAACCACAAGCAAAACAAAAATAAAATAGTGAGGAAAACCAGGTTCATGTAGAAATGGCAATGCAGAAGAATTAATTTCTTGGTGAACCAGTGCTTTTCATTTTGGGAAGTGCTTCAGTGTTTGGTGAGGGAATGCTTAGGAATAACTCACAGGAATTCAGAATATTTGCATAAGAGTGTGTTGTTTAAAAAGTCAGAGCTTCTTTCAGAAGGAGGAAACTTCCCACCAGGGCAAGGAAATGAAGCTTTGTTATCTGGGTCTCATTATGTGATAAGAATACAGTAGTGGTGGGGTTTTTCCTAATTGTTTGACTTGCAAATTCCCTTTTATGTCAAATTTCAGGGAGGCCTCACTGTAGCAAACTTATCTGTGGCTTTTTTTACCTTTCATAGCTGAGTTTTAGTTTGTATCAAGTAATGTGAGAATCAATTGCTTACCAGAAGCAGGGGTAGGAAAAAACCCTGAGGTGTAATGGGAAAAAAATTCTGTTAGGGGACTTCTGCTGCCAGCCTACACTCTGTAATACCTCAGTTATTCCACTATTAGGAGCCTGCCTGTTGCCCTCTTTGCAGTGATGCTGGAAACCACAGCCCTATCTCTGCAAAGCACAGGAGATCCTACTGCATGGTGAAGATGCTGCTGCAGCTGCTTTCACTATCTGAAATGATAAAATAAAGCATAACCTCAGCTCTTAACTGGGAATTTTTCTATTCTGAAACTAAACCACGAGAGTGTTCATGTGTTTGTAGATTAATCCAGTGTGGGTATGGGAAAAGATTTTTCTTTTCAAGGAAGACATGCTTCGGAGTTACAGCTCTGCCTTTGAGTTTTGTATATTAAAAAGTTTTTAGGAATGAAGACAACTTAATTTTTATTTTTAGATTTTACACAAAAACACTGCCAGCCAAAGTCTGTGTGGGTATGAAATGTGCTTGCAAAGGTACAGCTCAAAGCAGAACCATGCTAGCTTCTTTCTTTAGTTAGCTGAGGACAAATCAGTTCTGTGTTTCATTAAGTTGTGCACAATGTGAATCCCACAGGGAACGTGGATCTGGGGCCTCTGTGGCACCAGTTCCCAGCTGGTGAGGCACAGCACATGGAAAACCATGCCAGTGGCCATGGAATAGAGCCTGAGCCACTGGAATAGTTCATTCAGTGGGGCTGGTGTGTGTGTGGGCACTGCTGGCTCTGAAATGCAGGAGGAGAGGCACGGGCTGTGGTGGTAGGGGACATCAAAAGGGTTGGGGGAGCAGCACTGCTGAGAGCTCTGATGGGTTCAGGGGATTTAATCAATCCAGCATCCACTCGTGGGCTGTGATGCAGAGACCAGTACTTAGTGTTTCTGAGGAAGAAAAAAAAATCTCTGCAAGGCTGGGATGTGGAGGTAATGGAGTGTGAGGGTGAGCTGTGCAGGGTGTTGTGTGATGGCAGCTGGTGTGTGCAGAAGGTGTTGAAGCACCTCATGGTGGGGCTGGGGCCGTGTGGCCCTGGCTGAGCTCAGCCCTGCACCTGGCAGCAGCTGCAGTACTGTGGCTCCTGGGGGCTGAATGGAATTGCTTGTGTGTCTCATGTTCACACCAAGTAGTGATGGAAACTTCAGTCTGGCTGTTAAAGTTTTTGGGAGGGTCAATCCTGATGTATGAAGAAGTCATGCTTTCCCAGCCTTGTAGAGACTCAAGTAAACACAGTGGAGGGTGGGTTAGGCTGCATTTCCAAGTGTCAGGCAGTGCAGAAGGAGGGGCAGCCACATTTCTTTCCTAACCTAAATGCAAACAAAGGATAAGGGAAGCATAATGTGGGATGGTGAATATGGAATTTCTGGTCTTACCTTCTTTAGAGGAGAAGCAGCCTGAAGGGAGCAATCAGTGCTAGTAGGTGGGTTGGGGGTTTTTTATTTCCTCTTAGAAGATGTGTTTATTCACTTTGGGTCTTTTGAAATGGCAAAGAACAGAGATTGTATTGAATGGAGGCATTGCTCCTTATGAATGCAGAAAATACCATTATATTCTGTATTTCAAATTGTTAGGAAAGACATCTGGAGTTAGTTCAACATCATTTTCTAAGGCATGGAAAAAGGAATTAATCATGATGGTCAGATGTGATAAATAGCACTGAGAATGTTCTCCATTTCCCCCTTCATTGAGAAGAAGTTTTTCTGAAGATGTAGTTATTTTGTACTTCGAATTCACATTTAACTTCAAACTGGGCTGCTGACTTGTGGGTAAGCCAAAAGCATCTCTCCATTGTTTGGGTGAGGCTCACTCTTTGGATGACTTAATTCAAACTGCAGCTTGTAATTAAAAGCATTTCTCTGTGGCCCTTAAGGAGGGTTGTGGTAGGACTTGGTAAAATTCCACGTGCAGGGATTGGTTAAGGCACCTGGTTTGTGAGCAGTGAGCATGGAAGTTCTGCACTTTGGGTGCTCTGGTGCTCTGCCACTGCTCACCCCACTTGTAGGTGGTGAGAACCAGCTTGTTGGTATTCAAAAATTTGGAGGCTGACTTTGAAGGTCAAGGCTGCAAGGAGAATGTGGGAGGAAAGCAAAGTACTAACACTTGGTGTCTTTTGCTGGTTGACGTTGTCCAGAAGCAGCTTGTGGGCTGGAAAGAACCATTCTTAGTTTCTTGCCTGCTGCTTTCTGCTGCAGCCTTGATCTCTTCCTCTTCAGTTCTTTTGTTCTTACGTACTCTTCTTTGAAATGTGGTCCTGACTTTAAAGCAAGCTGGGTTGATGTCTCCTTCTCCCTTTGATCTGTGCCTGCAGCTCACACCATTGGTGTCTGGGAGTGATTCTGGCCTCAGTGGATCACATCACTTCTGGCACTGTGGAAAGGTTGTGTCTGGATCTTACAGAGGTCAAAAAGGCATCAGGGTGACCAAGGGAGCTGCAGATCTGCAACTGCTTCCTTATTGCAGACAAAATCATCCTAGAATGGGTTGGGCTGGACCTCTAAAGATCATCCTGTCCAACCTGCCTGCCATGGGCAGGGACATCTTTCAGTATGTAAAAGGGTTGACTTGGAAGTTAATCTCCCTTGAATTCTTTTACAGGAAGTGACAATTATTCAATAACATGATGTTTAGAGTAGTCTTCTGAACATAATGAGATTACAGTTATGAAGGCAGTGCTGTTTATCTAACACTTCTACTCTTTGTCAAGGTATTTAGTTTCATACTGCAGCACTAAGAAACTGGCAGCAATCTGGCAGAATAGCATCAAACATCTCAGTAGTCATGCAAAGGCCTTAAAACATGACCAAATAAGAGGACAGCTCCTTCATTTTTGCTCATTGATATTAAGCCAGCCCTTTTTCTTGTAGCCCATTTTGGTACCTGCAAGTGCTGTGGTTAGAAAGTCTGGTAGCTGCTCACTGAGAGACCAGAAGGACCTTTAGAGAGGGCTTTTGACAAAAATGATAACTGAAAATCTGATTACATCATCTCCTCTGCTCTCCTTGTGGTTTGTTGAGTTCTTGGAGATTAATTGATAAGTCTGTAACATTTTTTTGTTGTGCATTATCTCATCAAGAATATAACTTGACTGAAGAGCTTTTGGTTTCCATGCTCTAAAACATCCTTAATGAGCAGCAGACAGACTTACAGGTCCCATATAGATTCCTCTGCCCCCAAAATATCAAGGGACTTTGAGCTGCAGCCTTGGGTTTCCCTTATCACAGAAAACACTGCCAGCCTCTCTCCTATCGTTCCCCAACGGTTCTCAACAGAAGCCAGAAGTTAAACTTCTTTATAAAACCCAGACTGTCAGGAACCTTGAAGACAGCCCTAAGTTTTCTTTAGTTAGGTCCTGAAAAGAAAAGGTTGGACTCTCAGTATTTTTTTTTCCTTGCTCTGACTATATATGTGTAACTATAATACAGAAAAACTGCCTGGATCCTGTCAAGGATCAGTTCTGGGTGTTTTCCACATTCTTTCTGGATTCCCTCTATTACTGGTGGCTGAATAACTCTTTGTTGAAATCCTTTGTGGAAATGTTTGCCCTGGTGTGGGGTGTCCCCTTTGCAAGTCTCCCTTCCTGCCACTTCAAAGAGCACTTCCAGAAGGGGACACGACCCTTTTGCAAGCCCTGTGACAGGGCACGGGGGGAGGAGTAACACCAGGAGAGGTGAAGGGGATCAGGTGTGTTCAGCCTTAGCAGGAGGGGAAAGGGTGATCTTCCATTTCTCCAGCTGCCAGAGGGGAACCTTTGGAGCAGATGGAGCCAGGCTTGGGGCAGGTGCACCAGAGCAGGGCAGAAGCTGGAGCACAGGAAACTCCAGCTGAGTAGAAGGCAAGTTTGTTTTACCATGGGAGTGGAACAGATTGTAAGAGGTGTTGTGGAAACTGTTCTTGAAGATATTCAAAACCTGACAAGTCAGCCTGGTCTATTCCCACCTCTGTTGCTCTGTGTTCATGATCCTCTGCTGCTCTGCAGAAGTTGCTGGAGGCTCTTCCCTTGCCTGTCTTGGTTCTTTTTAACCTGGTCATGATGAGCACGTTTGTGGTTTTATTTATTTCTTGCAGTTCTGGAGGCAAAATAGCTGTTCAGTAGTTGAGGACAAGTTATTAAATCCCTTTTTTTGCCTGAGGAATGATGCATCCTCTCTGAGTCTGTGTGATGGCATCAGAGGCTGACCTGGAGGCAGCAGTGAATGTGCACAGTGGTTGTACCTAAAACATCTTTAGTGTTGATCTGGAAGAACAGCCCCATTATCTGATATTGGAAACCTTAACCCAAAGTGATGCTTTCAAATAAGGCTTCCTTCACTTCAGTTTCATTTAGAGATTGTATATTTTTAGAAAAATGGTTTTGAAGAGTCTCCCCCCCGGCAAACGTAGATTGCATGAGCCCAGTGCTAAAACCTACTGAGAGTTGTGAAAACATCACCTGATTATTAAATATGAGTTAGGACTTGCCACACAAGGAAACTTATTGATATAATTGCACTGGGGTAATTGTGCTCAGACGATTTCCTGTGCTGACAAGCCCTTCCATGCAACTCGTTTGGCCCCTTCTTATTTAGTAACTCATTAGGCCTC
The DNA here is from genome assembly GCA_013397295.1 of Polioptila caerulea. Classification (NCBI taxonomy): domain Eukaryota; kingdom Metazoa; phylum Chordata; class Aves; order Passeriformes; family Certhiidae; genus Polioptila; species Polioptila caerulea. Next base: position 103,917 of record VYXF01011055.1, read on the forward strand.
TGAGTGCACATTAAAATTGCATCATTCTTTGCTAAAAAATCTCCAATGTGCAAGTTTAATGCTGACTGGCAGCACTTCCAGCATTCTGAGCAGGCCAGCAGTTAAGCTTTAAAGAATGGTGAAGGACTAAAGAAGTGAAGGCTCCATGTCTGGGAAATGGTTAATGGAGCACATGGTCCTGAAAAACCCTCCTTACATAATTGTGTGGATTTTGGAGTAGAAGCTCATCGAAGTGTGTGGCTCATTCACACCTTTTATAGACTGGGAGTGTCTTGGCCTGCTCACTCCCTGAGTCACTTTGATCTCTGATTTGGATTCTCAGTAATGTGCAGGAGTAAGAGCAGCCAGCCTTGTGTTCGCAGTAGTTTTCAATTTGCAAAACTTATTTTTACTGACACAGCATTTCGGTGATTATCCAGATTTCCTCTACTGCCACCTTTCCCTCCCTCTATTTCGACAGAGTAATTTTGCTTGATTGCTAATTTTATTTCATAAAACTGCCACAAGACTGTTATTTTTCTGATATCTGTCTTTTCCTTTTTTTTTTTTTTGTAGAAATTGCTGCTTTTAAGATTGATAGCTCTGAACATTTAGTTTATGTAAATGGGATGAATTATAATAGGAAATCTGGTTTCTTTCCTGATAAAAGTAAGCCTAAAGACAGCATACTTGCTCCTCATTATTCCACACCCAGCTCACCTTAATTCACACCTTGAAAATGGGGCTCTTGATGGTCTCAATCATCATATCAAGGCTGAAAGGTTCTCATTATTCATTTTATCATCTGGCAAATGGGTGAGGAGCTTCCAATACTTACCACATGGATGTTCCAGTTTTATTAGTCTTTCATCTTTTTTCTAATCCCTTCTTTCCTTGACAGCACTTTAAAAGTAAAATCCAGGAGTGCATGTAGATTTTTCAGTGCTTTGAAATACTGTCTCCAGAAGGAGCATCTGTGCTCATGAAGGCATCTCTGCATGAATTTTGGCAGGTTTCCTTGGGCAGGGCATCAGATGTCCAGTGCTATCCTCTGTAACACACCTGAGCAGGCTGCAAAAGCTTCCTAGTGGGAGCCTTGGCAGTCAGGAAAATAATCTGTATTGATACAGCTTAAAGTGAGTGAGTGATGGGAATTCTGCAGGAGGGTTTGAACAGGGCCATGGGGCAGCTGAATCACTCTGAATGCAGCAGTTGTGCCTCCCGATCAAGGCTGAAGGCTTCTATCATGTTTTGATAGAAAGTCAAGCCTTGTTTCTCTGTTCTGTCAGCACCAAATTCAGTATTTTGTGATTCTACCCTTCACAGCTGCTTGCTGTAATAAATTCTAGACAAGATAGTTTGAATTTGCTTTCTTAATTTGAGGCACTAGTCCAAAAAGTGGATTCAGCTCAGTGGTTGCAATATTTGGTTTTTCTCCCCCCGAGTTCAGTTCCCAGCCCTGGGTGCTGGAGTTGACACATTCGTGTCTGTTTGAGGCGGCAGAAATGGAGGCTGGGCTCTTATCGGGTCACTGCTGCTGTTTAATAAACAGTGCTTATCTCCTTCAAGCAACACCCTGCCCTAAATAAGTTTTGCCTTGGGAGTTGAGCCAGAAATAGCTTCCCCCCTTTTTTTTTATTTTTCTTTAATTGGATCGTAAAACCCAAATAATTGAAAAATCTGTTTAAGATGAAAATAGAGGGTGGTGGTGGTCCTGCTTTCTGGGCTGCTTGGTGCTTTTTTATCTCTGTGAGTCATGCAGGTTATAAAACTGCATTCACATCTTTCCCCAGGAGTCTGTGCTTCTCTCAGCATTGCATCTTATTCTCAAAAATGGGGCTGAACCCTCACTTCTAGTCTCTGTTTGTCACTAAAACTCCAGTGGAGGAAGGGTTGTTGAGCAACATGTGTTGATCCCTGGACTCTTACAGATGTGGCTTGTTACACCCCTGTGAAGTGCTAAACAGTCTCATTTTAAAACAGAGGGAGGATGTATTGCCTAATTACAGAATTACTTCATTTGGCAGCATAAATAGCCTGTGGGGATGTTGTGTCCCTTTCCATCATGCTTCTCTTTGAACTTCCAATTTTTAATTTTTCTGTCATTTTGAAAATTAGTCATGATGTACCACATATGGCACAGAAAAGGAAGGATGGTGGAATTAGCATGTGGCAGTGGATACAGAAATGTTAGAAGGCATAAAAATCATCAAGAAGGAGAAGGAAAATCAATATATTGATAACAGTTCACCAGGTAATAGTGGTAAGGCAATGTGGAATGCAGAGTGTGGGTAACAAGAAATGGAACTGTTAAAATACAGGACACTGGACAGAAAATTAAAATATTTTATAATGGGTGGTGTTGTGGGAATCACGGAAATACACAAAAATCACAGAATAAAGTTAATGGCTAGGACATAATTTTCAAATGGGAACGTTCTGTTAGGGAAAGATGGAAATAAAAATGTGTGCAGTGGTGATCTGTAAAGGATTCAGCAGCAGAGTGACTGGAAATGTCTGTGGGAGACAGATTATTTTTAAATTTGGGGGGGGTGGAAGTGATGGCAAACAGGATTCTGGAGGAGTAGAGGTGGCTGCTTTGTGCACATCCTCCTGATCAGATTTGGAGGTGGATCACAGAAACCTTCGGTGGATTGCAAGTACAAATGTTTGGGGGAGTGTTTTTCCTGTTACTTCCCAGCTGCAGTGAGAGTGCTATCAATAACTTTGTAAGGTGTCCTGTCCACCTAACAGCAGGGGATTCTTTATTCTTTCCCCTGAATGACCCAGTGTGAATTTGTCCCACCAAACTGGGGGATATGGTGACTGCAGGGCCACCTGAGTGAGTTCATCACCATCAGGAAAACGTGAGGTCAGCAGGGGGCCTGGAAGTGTTGGAAAAGATGGAAATGGATGCCTTAGAAGTCAGGATGTGTAGGAATTTAGAAAATAAGAAGCCAGAGGTTGAGCAGAATCAGTGAGCTGGATGTTCTGTCTTGCCTTGAGGGGCAGATGGGCTGCTCAGGGCAAGACTGGGTTTCAGATTAGAGCTGAGGTGATATTTGGCTCCATTTCTCAGGGCAGCTATTGACACTGCAAAAGTAATGTGGATGAACAATCCTGAAATAAAAATTGCTGTATTGCCATTGAAGGCAAAACTGAAGTACTGAAACATGCAGCTTTAGGTTATGGAAATGCAAATCTTCAGCAAGCAGCAGTTTTAATGTGTTGGAGAACCAAAATGGCAATGTTTATAAAAGGGAGGGAAAAAAGGAAATTGGATTTCAGGAGCCTGAATTAAAAGGGTGGATGCCTTCGAATATATTTGGGAGACAAGATCAGAAACAAGATCTTAAAAAAATAATAGCAGAACCCTCTATCATTTTCGCAGTGTCAAATCTTATTAAGTATTTGGTGCATGGGGAGATTGGTGCTGACTGTTAGCAGGGTGGTAAAAATAGGGAGATGCTCATGAGAGGCCATGGGCAGTGCTGAGGGGTAAAGTGGGAATTGATGCTACTAATGCTGGGAATGGCCTTATTATTTCATTAGCAAATATTGCATAAATGTTAGGAATCAGTAAGTGAAATTTCATCAAGAGGTACAGGAGGCATTGTCAGGAAAAGGAGAATCTGAGCATCATTCAGAAGGCAGCAGGTTAATAGACACAGATTGGAAAAGCAGATAAATTAAAGACAATATAGGTGGGAGTTAACAGGGAATTGGGAGATGATCATAAGCAACTGAAGTGGGTGCACATGCCCTGAGTGGTCCCTGGATGGCCTTTACAAGGCAGTGGTGCAGCAGGCAAAAGCAGTTTAGGGCTCATTAATCTGCCTTTTCCAGTTGGGAGATGGAGGCACCAGTGTGGTTACCACTCAGTCTTCTCCAGGAAAAAAGACTGGAAAGATGAGAATGATGAAGCCTGATTTATGAGCAGGAGCTAATAGAAGGAGTATAGCCTGGAATTTAGTATTAAATATTTGGTTAAAATTAAGTATTTGGTTTAAATCTAGAAGTAGAGTTGGGAGTACTCAGTATGAAAGCCACCAAATATAACCTGCCAATGATTAAACTAAAATGGAAGGATGTTTTCTGAGCATTGGAGCATCAGTTCTGGAACAGCTTTCCAGCAGAGAAAGCCAGGGTGGAAAAGTGGTGACTGATTTGTTAATGAAGGGATGTGAATTGTTTCTGGTGCTAGCAGAGAACTGAATTTGATAATCCCAGGAAACCACACCTGGATTCTTACATAAGTAATGAGAAACCTCCTGGCTTATTTCACATGTGAAGATTTTGCTGCAAATTGTTGTTGCTCCAGAGCACAGAACACCTGAGCACTGAGGCTGCAGAAGTTTTGAATACTCAAGTTGGTACCTTACACACTTCTCTGTGGATTTTTAATGGACTTTTCCTGGATTGAAACAACAGCAAGCAGCCATGGTGCTTCTGCTTCATGTTGTCTGAGCAACAGCTGATGTTTGAGCTCAAGGGTACAGCACAGCAGCAGCAGAGTATCTGCTCTCTTTTCTGTGTGAATGAAGCAGTTGGATATAGTTTAGTCTCTGCAGCACAGGGGAAAGTGGTGGAAACTCCATTTTATATGTGATTGCTCAAATAAATGTGGTTAGGTCTGTTCTAAAATGAAGATTCTTCCCTGCAAGGAAGATCTTGGTTCCTGCTTTGCCTGTGAAATTCCCACCCAGCTGACTTGTGGTACAGGAAAATGCAACTGATTTTAGGATTTTTATTTTTTTTTTTTTAGCAATTGGGGCTAGGAAATGCAACAAATTGTGAACCAGCATGAGAAAGAGAGAAAAGAATTCATCTCTTGAAAGCAGGTTTTGGGCTTTAAAAAAAATTTTTAGATTGTTTAAAAAGAATCATGGTTTAAATGTGCTGGGCTTCACTGGTCCAATAGCCTGTAACTTTGCTGAAATGTCAATTTGAGACAGCTGATGGCTAAGTTGTGTTTTCTTTCTTTTGCAGTGCTCACACCTCCTCCCCCATTGCCACCACCAATACAGGGATATGCCTTTAAACCTCCTCCTCGACCAGATTTTGGCACTTCTGGGAGAACAATCAAACTGCAGGCCAACTTCTTTGAAATGGACATTCCTAAAATAGATATCTACCATTATGAATTGGATATAAAGCCAGAAAAATGTCCTAGAAGAGTTAACAGGTAACACTGCACTTTGCCTTTCCTCATTTTATTTGCAGTCATGTTTGTCTTTGAAAAAACTGGACCCAAGTTCCCTCACTGATGTCTGGAAAGATGTGTCTGGCTTTAATCAGTGATTGTACTGATCACTTCCATTAACAGGATATGCATATCCTTTTTTTTTTTCCCCCTCCAAGTCTTTACTTGGATTGATTTTGTCAGAATCTTAAGGTGCTGCTGATTGAAGCCACAGGTGGCAGATGGATAAGCTGTATTAGCTCTGCTGAAGCTGTGTCAGTAATAAGCCAGCTTGATAAAACTTGATTTATTATTACCTGGTTAAATATTGGAGTGTAATTGGCTGAAGTCCTTTAGCAGGGAGCTGGTGTTACCAGCTTGTTTTTCCACCTTTCCCTACTCACAAGAGGAGGCGAAACCCATTTATTTGTGGGAGAGGATTATGGAATTACTAAAGCAGGTAAGAAATTTTCCTTCACCAGGAGGTCTGTATAAGGGAAAACTGTGCTCCTGAAACAGATAGCAAGGTGAAAACACAGATCAGCTGTCCAGGCAAACAAGCAGCCAGGTGTTGCATTTGGCACACGTGCCCTGTTGGAGTGTGCAACTTCATTGACTTGGAAAAGAAGCGGCGTTGCCAGAAGTGAAACTTGAGAATGAGACTTGGCACCAGCTGGAAACCACAAGTGTCATCATCATAACTACACCTTGACTGTAGAGAATTGGAATGGCCTCTTGATGTATTCAAGAGCAAAGCCTTTCCTTGTTAGAAAAGGTCACATGGGTGGAATATGCAGTCATGAAAATAAACAGTGTGGAGTCGAAAAAGCCACCCAAAAGCCATGGTTTTCCTAATGTGAATTAATAAACCTGAGGGCATTCTCCATTGTTACACTGAGGAGTTGGTAATGATTCTGTTTTCACAAAGCAGCATCACTGTGCTTTGCTGCCCTGATCTTTTTTTCTTCCTGTGGTGATATAAATTTATAAGTTTAATTTTTCAGCTAGTCAAGAGCTGAGGTTAAGTTTAAAAGCAAACACTGTTGTTAAGGGTATCAAGCTGAACTCTTCTTGCCCAAGGGCAACTGCTGATTTCACTGTGATGCTCTTCCTGCACTGGAGCACTGCAAAACACTTGGAGCAGTGACTTTTTTCATAAGGGGAGCTGTGAGAGCTTTGCCATCCTTAACTGCTATCCCTGCCACCCCTCCAGCTCTGCCAGCTGCTGCTGGCTGATCCAGATTGCCTCAGCAGCTCTCCTGGGAGCCAAGTGCTGCACGGCTCATGTGAGTTTTCTGTGTCTGCACCTCCCTTACAGTCCAGTGTGGGGGGGCTGGCCACAAAACCTAAAGCAGTTTTTGTCACTGGAAAGGCAGATTCTATCCAGTAGCAAGTTCTTCCTCCAGTGCTCTGCCTGGTAAGGTTAGTCACCCTTCTGTGGGGACAGGAGCAGGTACAGACCTACAGAGATGAAATGCCTTTTGCAGAAAGCAGAGATGCCATAGATGCATTCAGCAGTGGTGTGGGGGATGTTTCTCAGTGCAGTGTGGTAAGGAGACAATTTGGATTCACATACTCAAATGTGTTTTATTTCTTTGGAAATAGAAGAAATATTCTGCTCTATTCTGTAGATCTACATGTACTCACCTGCATCTGGGTTTTTGTGAGCTGTGACCTTTTGGCCCTATGTCTATACCTGTATTTCTGTGTGTGCAAGTATATATATATATATATGATTATGCAGGATGCACATGTAATCCAACTCTGAATGATTTTTTTTACAGCTGGCTTACAGCTTTCTAGTATTTTGGTTATGTAAATCACATGTATATAGTAAGTAGTTTATATCATTACTTTATATGATACAACCTCTAGAAAGGAGAGAGATGTTATTTTTTGCTCTACTCCCTCATCTGTGTCAGCTTTGTTCTTCAGTTTTACTGCAGCTTGTGCTGTGAGCCTGCAGGCCCCACTGCAGGGTGTACCCACTGTACATGCAAGTTCCACCCTGAGACATGAGCTGGAGCAGGACTGGAAAACAGCTGGGACAATGTGCTCCTGAATTAACACAGTCTGCCTGCAATTCTGTACCTGTGGCAGAAAGGCCAGATCTATTTGGGTAGTTGGACAGGCAGAGTGGGCAGTGTGGGTTTACTTCTGCACTGTGGGATGCTCTCAATTTAATTTTTGAGGATTTGTGCAAAGTGAATTCTGCCTGCAGTTGGCAGCCCAGGGTTCTTGGTGAGCTTGCATGAGTTTGGTAGAACAGTTGTCCCAAAGGGCTGAAGTTAGTGAAGTGGTAAATATTTTCTCCATGCAGAGTTAAAAGAAGAGTTACCTTATTTTTCACTGAAGTATCTCTGCCCACAGCTGAGAAGCACCATTTCTAATTGTGGATGTGGTTTGAAGCTTGAAAACATTAATTAAGTGGAAGTGTTCATTTTTTATATAAAGCAGTTTACAATCAGAAGAACTTGCTCAGGAAGAGAGTGGGGTTTCCATGCTCAATCTTAAACTCGAGGTTGAAAAATATCTCCTTCCTCCTGCCCTCCCAGTTATGTGCTTGTTCAGTCAGACCCTGCAGACCTGAGGCAGATATTACTGGGTCAGGTTTGCTTCATGCTTTGCAGGAGGTCAGAGGTTCTTTCAGTGGCCACATCTTATTTTAAGATGAACCCTGGGACGCAGCAAAGAAATTGCCAATTAAAACAATCTTAATTCTTTTCTTGAAAGAGTTCAGTTTCATCTCAGATTTTGCAGCACTGTAATACCTACCTGAGTGCTGGGTTAATTACCTTGCCAGGTCAGGGGGCATGAAGAGTCACCTGCAGCACCTGTGAGCTGGTGCTTGTCAGCAGTGCTGGAGGAGCAGTGGTTTCCTTTCTGTGTCACTTGAACCTCTTCATGCCCTTTTGCCCCTGACTGTGTTAAGATTGCAGCCTGCTGATGGATTTGGAGTATTACAGGTGGACTGAATGATGGCTCTCTGGGACATGGGGACTGAAAGACCTTTGACATCAAAGACTGTTATTATTCCAGCTGGCCTCTCCTTGCCTGCTGAACTACTTTGGGTGACCCAAATTGTATAAACACTGTGGTTTGACCAGAGCTGTATGAGTGGTTTCCCCATTCATACAAAAATGGAACCTAATTCCAGCTACTCTTAAATGAACGTGTACTTTTAGTATTCATAGCTCCACTGAATGCACATACCCAGTTTTGTAGTGTGTATGAAAAAAAATGCATTTAAGATTTTTTTTTTCTCTCAGGGAGCTGTAGAACATTTTGCTATCATTGTTGGCATTAACTGCTGTCTTGACATTAGGGCTGTAAGCTGGGATCATGATATTTTGGAAAGTTTCTCAGGCTGTGAGCTTTTGGTCCAGGGTCCTCTGCAGAAAAGGCTGTAGGACCAGGGAGCTGAAGCCTCAGGATCTGCCATGCACCTCTTGTTTTGAGCTTGAGAGAACAAGAGCTTTCACTTCACCACTTCCAGCAGGGCACAGAAAAGAGGAAGGAAAAAACCCTAAAAACAGCACTGTTAAGAAAACAGAAAGAAAATGCTGCTTTCAGTTCAGATCAGTCAAACAAATCTTGCCTTTGGTAGACAGGAGTGGACAATCCTGTCATTTGCCTAATGCCTCTGTTGGTAAATATTAATTTTAGTACTTGTCTGCTGCTTAACATTGGAAGTAAAAAGTTGGATTAACTTAATCTTTTTTGCATTTTCAGAGAAATAGTGGAGCATATGGTTCAGCACTTTAAAACCCAGATTTTTGGGGATCGCAAACCAGTGTTTGATGGAAGAAAAAACCTTTATACAGCTATGCCACTTCCCATTGGGAGAGATAAAGTAAGTTTTAAATAGAAAAATTTCTAGAGATTTTAACATGGTACTAGCAGATAATTTCTAATAACTAATAGAAACTGATTTTCTGTTTCTGATTTTCTATTTCTGGGATAGATGTCTCTGTAGTTGCCACTCTGCTCAGGGTGTGCTTTGCCAGGACACAAGTGTGAGCTTGTTTCTATCCCAGTGGTCACTCCCACTGTATCCCACTGATGCAGTGTTCTATATCCCTTCATTCCTCCCTCTCTTCCTTCACACTGCTGTGGTTTCTGCTACTTCAGGGAGCTGGATCAGCTGCCCCAGACAGGAGACTCTCTCCAGACTGGCACTAGGGAAAAAGGGAGAGCACAGTTGAGTGTGGGACAGAGGAGGGGAAATGACTGCTCTGGGCAGCAAGAAGCTGTTGTGTCACCTCACTAATCTCATCAAGGCCCAGGCTAAGCTTATTCTCACTATCAGTAGCTGAAAGAAGCTCTTCCATCTCTCTGTTCCCTATGTTGGAACCTCTCCTCCCTAATCCTTGATGACTGAGAGCCAAATTATTTGACTCAGCACAAGTTAAGACCTGCAATCTTTGCCCCGGGGCAGCTGGAGGGGACTGGGGTTGTGTTTGCCACCCCTGGTGGGGTGGTGACCTCCTTGGGCTCTGGTTGTGGCTGCTCCTGTGCCCATTGACTGCTGGAGTGGAAGGGACTCTGTTGGAACATGTTAACACGCAAGCCCTAGAACACAATTTAGCCTGTGCATCTGTGATCTAATAGCAGATTGAATCTTTGTGCCTTTCTGTGTTGAGGTGAGTCCCTGAGGGAGGGCACAGTCATTCTTGCTGGTACTGCAGCAGTCCCCTTCTGCTGGGGGTGCACAGTTACAGGGGAGGACTGATCTACATCCTAGGAGTTGATTACAACTTAAGTAGACAAAAATAAAATGTAAGGGGGGAAGAGAAATACAGAGAAATGTGGAAACTGGGAACCACTTAGGCCCTCTGAAATTCAGCAGCCATAGAATAGTTCAGGCTGTTGTTTGCTGTCTCATGCTGGATGCCTGTGCAGTGCTTGATGGAGTTAATAGTTCTGCCTGAATCAAGCTCTTAATCTCATATGTGTAATTTTTATTTCCTCCCAGTCTGTTTAAGTGAATGCCATGCAGTGAAGGTCAGTCTCTACTCTGGTGTTAATGACTTCTCATTAACTGATAAGGTAACATCTGGGAAAACTTTATAAAGGAATCATTAAAAGTCTTAGTGGGTTTTTTTCCCCCCTTGCTTTCATATACAATACTCCAGTTCCTACAGATGCAGCACATAAGACTGCAGAGTATTTGCCAAAGGTGGAAGGGTACCTGAGCAGAGTCTCTAGGGTTTTAAACAATTCTGGATATGAGCACAGTTGCCTTATAATACTTTAGAAGTTGTGGATGATTTACCATATATGTTATGACAAATATGAAGTTCTGCCTTTAATAAGTAAAGTTAAATAAAAAATGGTTTATCTATACATGATAAAAAGGGATCAAATTAATCCTCAGGTGCAATGAGACTATGAGATGCAAGTTGACCCTCCTTGCTCTGATGACCATTTTGAGTGGGACAGAGTTAACAAAATCTTCCAGGTCAGCCTTTTCCCAGGTGTGGGTTACACTGTTCATTTGCACAGACACAAAGGAATTGGGGTGTCAAGAGCATTTCCTGCTGCCCACTGTCCCTAAACTTCAGTTTTACCAGGTATATTTTAGTGTACATGGGCTTTAAAATCCAAAGGATCAGGAATGAAGTCCTGTTCCATCAGCAGGCACAGGCACAGAAGAAATCATCTCATCCAAGAAATCATCTCATCCATTCCCAGCCTTGCCAGAGCAGTCATCATTTGGAGGGGGTGGTCACTGAGGAGAGGGTTTGTAGTGGAGTTTAGCACAAGGTGGTTTCATCTGTGGCTCACATCTAGGCTCACCTTCAATGGTTTTGTTTTTTTCCTGTTTCCCATGGTTATTGGGCTTTGTCCCTTGTTCTGCTCTGCATATATTAACATTACCCTGAAGGAAAGAGGTAATAGAGATAAATCTTTAGCTGTTTTAAATCAGACATGGGGGAGTTTAGCTTAATGAAGGAAATTTTTACATGGTGCTAAATTGGTTTAAGCATGATTTAAACTAGTATAAAGCTTGTAGGTATTAGGACTTTCCTCTGGCATAATTAGATTAGGTTTCTTTGGTGGTTTTTTTTTCTTTGACTATTCTATACATAACAAATGTAGCAATTTACTGCACATCTGATTACATTTAGGATCATATTGAAAAGATTTATGAACGTGCAGTGATTAATCTATGTGGAAGATCTTAACTGACTTGCAGTATGCATTGGTAGTGGAAAAACTGATGTTAAACAGAGGGCTGACACCAAATTGCCACGGTTTTTTTCCCCTTCTATTGCTCTTTTAAGTTAATTAATGCACTCGGTCCTCATCTCCTCTTGGTAGTGGTTTTGTTTTTCTGTTTTGTTTTTTTTCCTTACTGGCAGCTCTGCTTCTTTTATAACTTTTCCTTCTATATAAATACTTTTCTGCTTGGCTTTCGTGGTTATCATATCTGTTTTCATTCCTTCCTTAGCATACCTTGTTTTCACTCCTTAATTTCTTCATTTTTTTAGACCTTTTAGAACAAATAGGGAATATGTAAATATTAACATTATATTTTCTTAGTTTTTACTTGTACACATTGAGAAGAAAAATGTGTTTAGGACACTGTCAAGGTAGGAAGATTTTAAGTCTCCTCTTCCCTTGCAGGTTCTACACAGCAAACCCAGGTCACCTCTTACAGAAGCTTTGTATTCAATTCCTGCTTCACTTGTGTATTTCCCTAAAATATCCTGCTACAGGGAAAAGCTGGAATTGAGTTTTACCTGAACTTGGAAGTTTTTTCACCTAGCAAGATTCAAGAGCAACTGATATATCTTAACCTACATCTTCATTAGTCCTTTATTGTGACTGAACAGAGCAGCAGTTTGATACAGAAATCCTGCTGCTGTTCCCTTTTCCAGCAGGAAAATGTTAATCCTGCCTGTAGCCACAAACTTGCTCCTCTTTGTCGTTCTGAAGTGCTGCTAAAGACTCTGCACATGACAAAAGCAGAGCTCTTTCCTACATCCATAGTTTGTTGTTAATCTGTTTTCCCCTGAATCCCTGGGAAGGAAAAGCTCTTGGATTAATAGAGAAAAGGTACATTGTATGCTCAGAGCATGGTAAAAGAATCATGTGATGTTGCATTTATTTTATGGAGGAGAAGAAATACTAAGAATTCCTCAGAAACACATGGTCAGGTTTAATCTTTATCTTTTTAACAGTGATAATGCTGGTTTCTGTGAGTCATTCAGACCACATCAGCTTCAAGAACTATTCTTTTTAAGAATAGCTTTGAAATTTTTCTACAGGCTTAATGATTTTTCACATCTTGGCAGTAAAATCCCTTTCATTTAGCTCCCCTAGCTGCAAAATTGTCTACTCTGTAGCAATTTAATAGTGAGTCGACCAGGTAGCATCCTGACATTAGAAACTTTTTATTTTATTTGGGGATAGAGAATAAAACAAATCTTATCTTTTGCTTTAGGATTAATAGTGAAGGACACAGTAAAATTCCCACCTAAACCTACTTAGTCCTATTTTTTCCATATTTTGCTTACTTTGCTAAACATGAGTTGTTCATTTGTCCTCAGAGGTACAGAGTGGGATAAATAAAATATTACTGAGAGTGGAAAAATTCTGATTAGCAGTGCCCAAAAATATATGTGAACTTTTGGATGTGGGATATGGATTAAGGACATTTTTTTTCATATTTTCATGATTTTTTTTTTTTTTAAGGGGGAGATATTTAATTAAAAAAAAAAAAAAAA
>VYXF01011055.1:120475-132778 GCA_013397295.1 Polioptila caerulea
TTTTTTTTTTCCTCTTTTAAAGCTCCTTTTTTCTCTTGTTTGAACTGTGTCTGCAGCAATAGTATGTAAGGCACGCTGGTGCTCTTGAGAGCAAATACCAGAAATTCATGAATCTTGGCAGGTGGTGACACACCCCATGCTTTATTGTGGGCATGCAGGAGCTGACAGGAGCAGTGATGCACTGGGACATGTTAGGGATCTGAAATCAGCTTATGGGATCTTCCCCGTTGATACAAACACCTCCACATTGCAGTGTTGCCTCACAGAGGAGACAGGTGCCAGCTGGGAGGCACTCCAGGCTTCTGAAATACCCCTTGGGAAGATGGAGCTGTAAAAAGGGGCTGTACCTAACGTGTGCTGTTGCTTCATCCTTGCTTTTTGTCTCCTCCCCTTCTTCATGGTGCTGTTCAGAGCCATCCATTGTCCCTTCTCATTTCCCCCCCTTTCAATGGAAAGAATCATCTTGGTTTGTTGTTTGGCATTGTTGCAGGTGGAGCTGGAGGTCACCCTGCCAGGAGAAGGGAAGGACAGGATCTTCAAGGTGGCTATCAAGTGGATGTCCTGTGTGAGTTTGCAGGCTTTGCACGATGCTCTCTCTGGCCGCCTGCCGAGCGTCCCGTTTGAGACCATCCAGGCCCTGGATGTGGTCATGAGGCACTTGCCTTCCATGAGGTGAGGGGAAGCCCTTGAGGGGCTTTAGGTGTGGCTTGGGTGCTTTGGTGGCTCTCTGGGCTGTCTGTGCCCCCATGGCCCAGCCATGGTCGTGGCTCTGTGGCAGTGGCAGGCTCAGGCAGGAGGCCAGCGGTGCTTTCCTGCTCAGCCCTGCAATTCAGAGGCTCCAGCCTGGCCACGAGCCCTTTCCCCAGAGGTGTCAGCCTGCCCCAGGTGTGTGTCCCTCAGGGCAGGGGGCTCTTCCAGCCCCCCTCTCCTCTGGAGCCTTGCAGAAGGAGGCTCTCCCCAGTGGCAGTGCTTGGAGGCTGGTAGAGGTGGAAGGGTGGGTTGAAAACAACTCCTTACCTGTTCCTGTGTGTCCTTGGAGAGAAGTTTATTGCCACTTTTGTATAAAGGTTACAGTGCTAGGGGGACATTAATGTCACCCCGTGTGGCTGTTTTGATGGGAAAGAAAAACTTGAAAATGATTTGTTTGTTTTTCAAGTGGGACCTACAGCATTTTCAGTCACACCCAAGAGATCCTGGGCTTAATTCTGCTGCTGTGACACAAGTCACTTAAGACCACCACTGTGCAAATTATATTTAATTAGAAAGCAAAGAAAGTTTAGTAGGGCTGAACTTTCCAATATCGAAGCTCTAAACAGGTAATATGAGTTAAATATATGTAAATGACTTTAAATAGCCTTGTAGTATGTTGGCTTTATCCTCAAATTTAGGATTAAAAGAATACTTCAATCAGGTTTTACAGCACAGAAACCAGAGTGTCAGATACCTTTGTTCAGAGCAACACACTGGCTCTGGATAAGATTTGTTTGCTATTAAGTTTGCAATACTTAATTATCAAGAGAAAGATGGATCAGAAATATTTGTTAGATCACTTATTTACCCTCACATAATGTCTGTAATTCAGACTATGGGGAGAGATTGTTGCATTGGTGTTTTAATAGCAGAGACTTTTAATTCTTTTCTTGTGGAGGCACAGCTGAAGTTTTTATAGAATACAAATAAAAAGTTATTAATGCTTTTTTTTGGAATTAGTAGATATATTAAGGAATATACTGAAAATAAATTTAAACTTGAGTAGTAGCCAGTTTCTTACTGTAACAAGCTGGGTTTTGAGAGGTGTAACCTGAGTCTTGCCAGGAGTCTCAGATTGCTGGTAAATTTAAACACTGACATTTTCTGTGCTTTTGTGAAAAGGAATTTGCATTAGTTATGGCTTTAGTGCATTTTTTTGCTTTGGTTTTCTGATATGAATTTATTTGCTTTCTGGCAGGTATACTCCTGTGGGGAGATCTTTCTTTACAGCATCAGAAGGGTGCTCAAATCCTTTGGGTGGTGGCAGAGAAGTTTGGTTTGGCTTCCATCAGTCAGTCAGACCTTCATTATGGAAAATGATGTTAAATATTGATGGTAGGTACCAGGAAATGTTTTCTTGTTTCTTCTTGCTCCTTGAGGAAAGGCAAAAATTTAGTTCCATTTGTTGGATTTCCTAAGAATTTCCTCTGTATTGTTGTAACACACCATTAATGTTTTTGTCTGCAGTGTCTGCAACTGCATTTTACAAAGCACAGCCAGTTATTGAGTTTGTCTGTGAAGTTCTGGATTTCAAAAGTATTGAAGAACAACAAAAACCTCTGACAGATTCCCAAAGGGTAAAGTTTACCAAAGAAATAAAAGGTAATAAAGAAACTCTACACAGCTGCTTTATTCTGTCTGATATGTTACCACTATGTGTTGTAAATATTTTCTACAGCAGTTGCCTTATTGAGAGACAAAAATTTCATATTTTTTGCTTTTGAAACCTATCAGTAGTACCAATCCCAGTTTCATGACCAAAATATTCCAGTTCCAAATCTGATGATTTCTAAATCTTTATAAATACTGGGATGTCATGGGGTTTTTTTTAATTACCCAGTCTTAATTTTTTCTAATTACTGATGTCAGGTTTTTCCTATTTCAGATTTTACTAACAATTTAGAAGTGTGTTTTTGCATACTTAGGCATCTGCCCTGCATATATTCTCCTGGAAGTAAATAACAGTTACTCTAGTGTGTAGTGACTGAATCAAAGAGAGCAGCATAAAGAGGAACAAGAACAGAATATATATATATATATGACAGAACAAGTTTATATATATAAGAATATATATATACAAGAATATATATTTAACAGAACAAGCTTAACAGAGGAAGAAATCTCACTGGTTTTGTTCACTGAAGGCATCTTCTGCAAAATGGAGATCCTTCCTTCTTGATGCTCTTGGCAGAAAGCAAGCAACTTTAAAAAGAATAAATCCATAAATACATCCTGCACCTTCCTTTTGTGCTTTCAGAGAACATCAACAAAATGATCTTTGTCCCAGTAGAAGTTAGCAAGGGAAGTATAAATCAATCCTGAGTTTGCATTGGTTGTAAACGCCTTGAAAGGATAATCAGGCACCATTGCTTCACTGTGGCCTCATTCCCATGAGCTCCTAGAGAGGCTGTTTGGGGATTCCACTCCACCTACAGCCCCAGTTCAGTAGCTCAGACTGGAGTGCAAGAGTTGGAGGCCTTACAGACCCTGTATATTTAGACAGAAAGTATAAATAAGGGGTTTTGGTTCAAGGAGCTTGTGTGCCCTTCTTGTCCTTTCCCCATCCTGGGCTTTCTTAGAGGTACAGAGCTGGAATTTGCAGAATGGGCTCAGCATCATCTGTGAGCTCTGGGGGCTTTGGGATTTCATCTTTCATCTGTGTTGAACTTCAGCTGAAGCTCAGGAGTTTTGAATTTTAAGGCTGTAAATTGCTTTTTGAGTTCTGTCCTGGCTTCCCTTTGGGGCTTTATTACGCTGTTTAACTGGTCTCGTGTAGCAGTGTAGGGCTGACACCTTGATTTTGGAGAAATGGTGATTTGTGCTGTCCAATTTTTAGGTCTGAAGGTGGAGATCACACACTGTGGACAAATGAAAAGGAAGTACAGAGTGTGCAATGTCACCAGACGACCAGCAAGTCACCAAACGTAAAGTATTTTTCTGCTTTTAAAGCATATATTTGATCTCAGGCTGGAAAAATATCTTGTCTGCCTTACTGAGGTGGGAAAAGTTGCCTTGAAAAATGATGCTTTCTTTGGTTAATACCCTTAAATATACCTCAAAGTATTTTCCCAATTTTGTTGTTCTTTTTGTTCTATTTTTATACTATAATGAGTATCAGGGCATTTGAACCAATTGCACTGTTTTAGATCTGGGAGGGTTTTTTTTGTTGTGTGGGGGTTTTTCTTCTGTCTTCTATGGATTTCTTCAAAATTGGATGGACAGAGTGTCCTATTTTTAGCCTAAAGTTTCCCACAACTGGAATGGAAAAGTAGTACCAGTTGGGATCAGCCTCCCAACTGATATTGCTTATTTGCAATCTCTTTTTCCTCTGGAAAAAAATGTTTCTTTTTGACTACCAACCAGAGATTTGCAGATAACTTGAATATGGAGACAGTGGTTCCCATTTTTAAGGAAGTAATATAAAGAACAAAACTGATCCCAGCTTTTTACAAGAAGATAGCTGATCAGTATCTGAATCCGGGATTTAATCGTTTGGGGCTTGGTTTCATCCTCCTTCAATAAGCTGAACTTGTGCCAAGGAGTGTACTGAGGAACTGTGGGGGAAGCATTTTGCAGGAAGTAATGGCTTCCATACTGCTTTCTGTATGTGCTTTCCAACAGATTCCCACTTCAGCAGGAGAATGGACAAACAGTTGAATGCACTGTAGCTCAGTATTTCAAGGACCGGCATAAATTAGTTCTACGCTACCCTCACCTTCCATGTTTACAAGTTGGGCAGGAGCAGAAACACACATACCTTCCTTTGGAGGCAAGTAAACTCACAGAGAATTCTGTCTTTTGGGTTTGGGGGAAGGGAGTCAGAGAGAAAAAGGGTTGAAATGCTGTCAGACTGTTTTCTGGACAGCCAGATTTTGAGAAATTCTGTAGTGCATCAGTGAAAGAAAAGCCATGAGCTAAAAAAACAGTTGGACTGTGTTTAATTTTCTTTCCGTGGGGAAATTTCAGGTGTGCAACATAGTGGCAGGACAAAGATGCATAAAGAAACTCACTGACAATCAGACTTCCACCATGATCCGAGCCACTGCCAGGTCAGCCCCGGACCGGCAGGAAGAGATCAGCAAATTGGTGAGTGTTGTGTCCAGAGTGAGGCAGGTGTAGGAATGGGCTGAACGTTGCCCCCCCTGAGCAGGTCCTGACTGATGTGCACTGCACACAGGTTGTGAGTTTGGTTTCACACATTTTTGTCATTGCAGATGCGCAGTGCGAGTTTTAACACCGACCCTTACGTCCGAGAGTTTGGGATAATGGTCAAGGATGAAATGACAGATGTGACTGGCAGAGTCCTGCAGCCTCCCTCAATCCTCTATGGAGGCAGGGTATGTCCAGTGGCTTCTCTGCAGTCTCTGGTGGCTTCCAGCACCAGCTGTGATGGCCTCTGTAATGTGGTTATTTTAGATTAATTGTGTTGTGTGCAGTGAGAGCTGTCATGGGTGTAATGTTCAGAATTCAAATTTAGGTTCTTGAGGTCCTTAAATGTATTGGCCAATTTGCATCTCTCTCAGCTGCTGTTTTATTTCTAAAAGTAAAGCTGGGTTAAAAATGCCTTTTTTGCCTCAAACACTCTTTCATTGTGTGTTGCAAGAAGCAGCCTGCAAATAGTGGTTCAAATTCATGTGTGTGGAGAGGAACAAAGACAATTGCAATTACCACTGTGTATATTTGAAAATATGCTGAAATATTCCTGAACTTCTGGTTGGTTTGGAATACTCTGGGTGGAGCAACTGTGTTTAGGGCAGCTGTCTTGAGGTATCATCTCTATCAGCATGTCTTTCCCCAGAGCCATCTCTTCTTGTTTGGAATATTTACCCACAGGTTTTTATTTTACAATGGCTTTTCAGATGGCCCTTCTGACATAATCTTTCTGCTGTGATGTCTTTTACAAAAAAACTTAAAAAACAGTTATAGCTTAAGTTTATCAGTTATATAATGGGACTTGTTGCAAAATAAAAGCTTTAATAGCGGGGATAACTTCATTTGTGAAGGCTTTTGATGAACCTCTTCAGATCATGCATTGCCAGCTGAATATGATTCTGTCCCTGTGCACAACAGACTGGTGCCTCCAAACCCACAATGGGAGAGGATCTTGAGTTTTCTGTCTAAAATTCTTCAGATGACTCAGGCAAATTAGCCTCCTACACTGAAACCTCCTACACGTCCATGTTAAGGTACCCCAGGCCTGACCCTGATTGGGGCACTGCTTTCATGAGCTGTTCTGGCATCAAACTGGGGGAACTTGATGGCTAATGAATGTTGGAAAGTCGTAGTGGGGGAGGTACTGCCTTCAGCACACACAACTCTTTGCAAAATCCATTATCCAGTCCATGTGTGTGTCCTGAGAAAGGCCCAGAAGCTGTGGTTGTTGCTGCTAGGTGAGAAGGAAGATGTCATGGTAACTTGTCTGAAGCATCTATCAGTATTTATGAAGGTAATTAACATCACCCAAATTACTTTAGCTGCTTTATTACATCCCTTGTCCTCCAGATAATCCATCCCAGTAATATCTGCTTGATGGGAAAAATAAGTGTTGGGCAGGTCCAAGTTGAACAACTGATCACCTCTCTCAGCTTGTTCACATTTTTTCTGGAGTTGTGTGTGTGACATTGAACCACTATTTGCCTCTACTTAGTGATGTGTAAAATATTCATAGTACTTAAATTATCTTTCCCTTGGAAAGTTCACTGAGCAGTTGTAGAGTCACTGTAGAAATGTAGGTTCTTGTTAATGTTCCATACCAAGCATGAATCTTGCTTTCCATATACAGTTTCTATTTGCTGCTGATAAATTCAACCAAATCAGTAATGATCAGCAATAAAAATGAACAGTGTGAGCTTTATTTTTCACCTGGCTAAGAAGCTGTCTTGCTGCAGTGATAAAATGATTATTATAAGATAGGATGGATGTTTGTACAGGGGAGAGAATGACCTGAGAGGATAAATCACCTGCCAGCTGGAGGGAAGTAGAAGCAAAGCTAATTTTTGTTCAGCATCAATCAAGTTTTGCATTAATGTGTAATTTTTACCTTCCACTTCCAGAATAAAGCAATTGCCACACCAGTGCAAGGTGTCTGGGACATGAGGAATAAACAATTTCACACTGGAATTGAAATCAAGGTTTGGGCAATTGCCTGCTTTGCTCCCCAGCGCCAGTGCACTGAAGTTCATCTTAAGTAAGTGTGTTGTGTAAGGTGGGGATTTTATCATTTATTATGGATGCAAATGTCATGATTTCACTTTAATTGAGAGCATATTTTTGGTTAAATTGTTTAACATATGGCAATGCATCTTCTGTCTCTTTGTGTTTTGAATTATGCCAGTCTGATTTCAATGCCAGCATCAGGAAATCCTCCAAACCAGACTGAACAAAAGCCAGTTATGGTCTATGGCAGGTTTCTGACCAGTGAGGCCTTAGGACAGCATTTAGGATAACTGAAATGATCTAATGATGGGTGTTTATCACTAGTGTTTCTCAGGAGTGACAGCTGACATGTGTGTCCTCTTACTGGGTTATATGGAGTAGATTTATTAATGCGGAATTTCTTTAAAAGGAAATTTTTTTGTCCAAAACCTTTTCCCCTTCAGAGTTTCTGGAATGTGCAAGTTGCTGTATTTGCCAGATGAGTAGGACTGGTTGTTCTGTTGACTTTTTAAGTGTTTGACTGAAACTTTCAGATGTGGTTTCTTTATCTTTGGATGGGACATGATTGTTCAAAGCCTGTTGTTGCAGTGACATCAGGGCTCAGGGGAGGTGTGCAGGCCCAGATCCATGTCTGACCCCTCCTTCCACATGCAGCTGCTTTCCCTTCATGCATGGGCAAGTGCAGCCCTGGCACTGACTCAGCTGCTCTCTGGGAGGTGAATCAAGGCAGGGATTGCTCACACCAGTGGCATTGCCATGGCTGTGTTCCTCCAGGTGATTTGCCAAACAGCTTGGGAGTTTTTCCCTAACAAGTGATGAGCAATCAGTGGGAATCTTTTTAGTGCTCATTGTGTGAGGAAGGGGAGGGACTTGTTCTCTCCAGGCATGTGTCAAGAATTGGTCTGCCAGAGAACTTCCCCTTCCCTGATGTTGCTTCTGGTGGAAATGCTGTGTAAGCCAAGTTAGGCAGTTTTGAGGAAGAGGCAGAAGTCTTCAACAAAATGAGCCAAAATAAAATTATTTGGATAGCTTAGAATGAGTTTGTATTTACCATGAAAGGGCATCACTTCATGCCAGGAAAATGTCTGCATCCCATTCAATCTTGTGGCCTCTTGTTACATCTTGTTAAACAATTTGGAACTTGAATGCTGCTGATTCATTGGAGTAAACACCTTCAAATGCTCTAAAAGTCTTTAAAATCCCCCTGCTTTACCTCTTGTAGAGAGAACCTTCCCTTGTAGGCAATGTACTTCCAGGTGGACTTTTAAAGGCTCAAACCCTAAGTTGTTTCACACTGGAATGTTGAATTCACAGGAGGGTTTGGGTTGGAAGGGTCCTTAAATGATCATCCTGTTCCAAGGCCCTGCCATGAGCAGGGACACCTTCCCCTAGGCCAGGTTGCTCCAAGCCTCCTCCAGCCTGGCCCTGAACACTCCCAGAGATGGGGAGATGTGCTGCCACTGCCTCTGCTGTAGTGAGGGCTTGTCTTTCCAGAGGAAATACCCATTTTCTGCAAGGAGCCTCAGGCTGCAGGGCTGTCATGATTCATGCAAGTCAACAACAGGTTTGGAAGGAGCTCAAGCTTCACACCCTCTCAGTCAGTGGCACCCTGGCACCCTGTGGTGAAGATGTGCAATGTTTTAGACAACTGGGGAGGGTACCCACTCCAACTGAATAAAAAGGGCTTTTATCAGTGAGCTAAAAAGGCTGGCAGGTGGAAGCCTCTAAAGAAATTAGGTTGTCTCCATATCTGCCCACTTCCATCAAAGGGTGACTTTTGTTTTTTCAGCAGCTTAGGAGAAGGTTTGCCTTCACCTCCAGGATACACATTTTCTCTGGTCTCTCTGAAATTGTGCATTATTGTGGACTCTAAAGCAATTCACTGAGACAATTGCTGGTAGTTTCTGTTGGTTGTTTTCATCATGAAGAAAAAAGAGAAGAACTGCAGCCCTGTCTGTAGTGGTAACAAATGGAATTATGTTAGAACAGGCTATACCAAATTGTCATTGTTGCAGTCTTTTTGCAAAAAGTATTTTATCCTGTATTTCCCATAGAAATAAAGTAGAATTTGCTTTGGAAATTAGCTTTGTTTATTTTTTTAATGGTGTTAGTTATAGCCTGTCTTTCCTTCAGTGACTACAGAGGCACTGTCAATTAAAGATGCACTTGGGGTTAAACTCCCAGGTTTTTTGACAGCACAACTCTGCAGGTTTAACAGGATTGTTCCATTAAAAATCCAGATGGGTTTTTACTGTGTGACAATGTAAAGTGTTTGTGTGCATTCCCCAGGTCCTTCACGGAACAGCTGCGGAAGATTTCCAGGGATGCTGGAATGCCAATCCAGGGCCAGCCCTGCTTCTGTAAATATGCCCAGGGAGCTGACAGCGTGGAGCCCATGTTCAGACACCTCAAGAACACCTACACTGGGCTGCAGCTTGTCGTGGTCATTTTGCCAGGAAAAACACCAGTCTATGGTCAGTGAGTGGAAATGGTGCCTTGCAGTCCCAGTTCTGTGTGTTTTTTGTGAACTGTCCAAAGGAGAGGGGTTTAATGCTGGTTTAGCTCTATAAATTCCAGTTAGAGAATGAGCTGTAAATTAATTTTACTATTTTGCTTGTGCTGCATGATGTTTTATTGTAAGACATAAATATTTTCACTATGTTTTCTGTGCTTTTAATTTGCCTTTCCCCATTTTTCTTTCTGGTTGCATTTGAGATTCAGGTTGTGAGAAGGCCAGCACAGGGCTTTGGTGAGATTGACATTGATAGGCAGTGGATTTTAATATGCTTAATAAAACTTGGGTGCTGAAAATTCCAAGTGACTGAAGAAGTAATGACTTAAAGAACTCTGTAGTTTTTAAAACATCTTTGCTTACTCACACAATCTCCCTTTGGCAAAAAACATTGAGTGAAGGAGAGTTCTGTCTATTTTTCTTATTATTTCAAATTTTTAACTTGGGTTGCAAGGATATAGATGCACAGAAAGTGAAAATTCAGCAAACTAAATGTTTTTTTGGAAACAGTGACAATACTGACAATTAGTGCATTTTACATGGCATCCACACATGGTTTTTCATAAGTTTTATATAAACCATGCATTCTCTTGCATTTCCTATAGGCAGCACTGCTTGTTTTCCTGTTCTCTCTCCCTCCTTTTTTCACTTACCTTGACCAGCTGGAGCAGCAGCCTCTGTTTTTCTCCCTCAGCTACATGGACTCTTCTCTGATGAATCAGATCCACCAAGCAGCTGCAGATTTGTTTTATCCCATCCCTCACCATTTTAATATAGCACAAAATAATTTTCCAACTTTATTGTTATCTCAGATGAAAAGAGATTAAGCAAGGAACCTTAAGGAAATAGTATTTTTTTTCCCCTCCTTGAATTCAGCCTGCAAAGGAAGTGGCTCATCTCTAATTTGTACAATAGAAATTGGGTGCAAAATTACATTTTTTACTACTCCTGTTTATCATTAAAAGGGAATTCTTTTCCTCTACTTAACCACTGAGAGGATGTGGTACTGCTCTCATCTTCTCTCCTTGTCATTATCTTTAATTATAGTTATTTCTGCCCCCTCTAATCATCTCTCCTTATTTTCTCCCTACGCTTTTCCATACTCTGCACTTCCTATACCCACAGTCTTGTCTTTCCTTCCCACCCTGCTCTTTCCCTCTCCTGTTGCCAAAGAGCTTGGTTCATCTTCTCTGAGCCAGTCTTGGAGCCAAAATTTCTTCCTTAAGTATAAGAGTACATGGGTCTCTAAAAGCCTTGAAGTCTCAATTTTGTTGTTAACAATAGGATTTGATGTAACCTTGGGATCTGTACAGTACTTGAAGAATTTCTTGGAGTTTTTATAGACCACTGTCTGCTAAACTGGCCACTTTTCTATGCAAGTGATAAACATGCAGTGAAGAACTGATAAACTACTTGGCTGAGAATTGCTGAGCACTTTCCTGTTAGGTTTGTGTTACTATTCCAGTGTTTAACAATGCAACAAGTGCTCAATATCCTGCTGTTAGCCACACTGCCCACATCATTAGCCAAAGCTGATGATAGAATGCTACAATTGGAAAAAAAGAATTAATTTAAAAACTCTTAGTTAATAAATGCCATCAGTGCCTTCAGTTATTGTTTTTAGGACCCAGTTGGGTGGAGCAGAGCAGAACTGGGGGAGGTTCTGGAGGCTGGGTGGGTTTGGGGTTAGATTTCATTGTGTTCATTTTAGCTGGAACACCACTTTGCTCAAACTCCAGGTGTAATTAATTGGCACCCAGTTCAAGTTTCCTCCATTGTTTTGATTTTCAGTTTGCAGATCTTTGTTTGTTTGTTTGTTTTTGTCATTCTGCAGCGGAGGTGAAGCGCGTTGGTGACACGGTGCTGGGAATGGCCACTCAGTGTGTGCAGATGAAAAACGTCCAAAGAACAACACCACAAACTCTGTCCAACCTGTGCTTGAAAATAAATGTCAAATTAGGAGGTGTAAATAACATCCTCCTGCCACAGGGAAGGTAAGTTCATCTTTCAAAGAGGAAGAGGTTATTGCATTGCAAAGGGAACACGTGTCATGCTGGGATTACTGGCAGCTTTTATCTGCAGCCATAGCACTGGAGCTTAAGTGACTCTTCAGACAAACTCTCTTTTGGCTTCCAATAAATAGTCCTGCAAAAGTTAGGTTATGAAGACAGGAGAGGAATACTTGTTTCTCTTGAAATTTATAATAATAGTATTGTTTTAATGATCTGACTACTGAAGTACACAACTGTCACTTGAATGAAAAATCTGTTATTCTATTTGCCCAGTTTTCAAAAACAGAGACCACCTAGAACAGAAGTGCCTTTTCTTTTGGTCAGCATTCCTCTCTTTGAGACTCTTAACCACAGTGGAGACATAAGCCTGCATTGGGCCATGGACTGTGCTCTCCAAACTCCTGAGTCTGCTGGCTGTGGAACCCACTGTCTCTCAAGTGTCCTCCACATTCAGTGTTGCCATGAAGGTGGAGTACTGGGATGGCCCTGGATGTGCCAGGCTCCACAACATTTGCCTTGTGCACCTGTCCTTGTCAGGGTTGTTATTGTGCTGTCCATCCCTCCCAAAAAGGACCTCTAGTGCTGCCACGTCTCTCAGCTGTTGGATCCCTTCCTCAGTGGCCTGCCAGGGCATTCTGTGATGGTGATCCTGCATTCTGTCTCTGTGAACAATCCCCTCTTACGTTCATTAAGAGCTGCTCCCAGAGAAGAAGGGGCCCTGGCTCCCTCAGGAACACCCAATCATTACCTGTGCCCTGGGTCAAGGATGCTTCAGCTGGACCCTGGCTGTAATGGCTGTGGGTTCCACAGCTGCACCACCAGACTTTCCCTCTTTGAGGCAGGGAGAGAGAGAGCTGCCACCAGCTGGGGAAG
>VYXF01011061.1:0-20808 GCA_013397295.1 Polioptila caerulea
TCCTTCTTCTCTTTATTACTACCACCATCAGCATCATATTTATAATTTAAGAGACAAAAAGGATTAAAACCACAGATTTATCTGAAGGAAACCCCAGACGTTCTTGTGAAATCTGGTGGTGTCTCCAACCTTCCTGTGAGGTGTGGGGCGTCATCTGTGCCCTGCTGAGACTGGGTTTCTACAATTCCACATTCCTGTCAGAGCCTCAGCTCCCTGGACTTCCCTGAAATTCCAAACCTTGTTATTCCTGTCTAAGTGGTGCCTCTGCCTGGTGTCCTGCAGAACGTTACCTCAGACAAGAAGGAACAGCTGAGAAGTTGTGGCTGCTCCGTCCCTGGAATTCCCAGTTTGGATGGCACTTGGAGGAACCTGGCATAGTGGAAGGTGTCCCTGTGCATGGCAGGGGGTGGAGCTGGATAATTCTTCAGGTCCTTTCCAACCCAAACCATTCCATGGTTCTGTGTGTGCCAAGAGCTCTGTGCCAGGAGACTGCTGCAAAGAGGATGCTCCAGCTCCTGTTAAATCTTTACCAGAGTTTCCCTGTTTCTTGCTGACATTTCCCATGGATAAAGGGTGTAGGATCAGGGGTGAAATCATGGTAAGAAATGTCATATTCTGCTTTTGTTTGAACCCTAAATGCGTGGTGTCTGTCATGAACTTACAGCACCTCTTCCCCATCCCCACATTTTCCAAGTCCAAAGCATTGCCAGCCTGATAAAATTTAAAACCTTCCACCCAAACCACAGTAAAATGTCAGTACTGGTCTCTCTTAAAATCCACAGAAGGAAACTTAAGGATTAGAGCAAAGCCTTATTCCTAATTTACCTGTCTTGCATAAGTATTTCAGCACATAATGCTCCTCGGGAAGGATCGCCCACAATTTGGAGTTTTCCCCCTCGTTTATGCACCTTGGGATGAGTTAAAAGGCAGAGGAAACTCAGAGAATCGTTGTATGTGGTTGAGCACTCATTATAAAATGGATTACGGGTACAGTAAACCATAAAGACTGTTTTAGAGCCATTAAGGTTCAGCTTGTCACTGCTGACATGGACACACTCTTACACCATATATCCCTGACGTGTCAGGAGGTGCTTAGGGATGCTTTCATACATGTTTTATTGAAATGACAGGCTATAGCTTCTTTGGCTGCTCTATATATGCATGGCTATATGCTAGAAATCCAAATTAAACCCCTCTTGAAAAAAAAGAAAAAAAACCCCCTTACTCATATGTAATGAATCCCATCTTCAGCGATAAAGTTGTCACCTGCGTTTTATTTTTAATGTGCTTTGTAATAGAATAATGAAATCACGTTTATCCCTGGAATAAAATGTGGCTGAAATCAATGAGGTTTACACTGAAGTGAATTCTGCAGTTGATAAAATGTGAGTTCAAAACCAAAGCAATTTAGGGTAAGAATGAAAAAAGTATCAAACCCCCTTTTTAAAATGCCTTTCCCTCTGTATGCAGATCAATTGTTTCTCCCAGGCTGAGCCCTTGACTTGTTAGGGCTTTTTGTCTTTCAGATCCAAGAAAAACTTTACATACAATTATGGGGCCTTGAAAATAAAATTTTTAAGTGGAAATACCAAGAGAGTCATCACTGCAGAGAGTGGGATCTCACAAACCTTACAGGGCAAAAATGCAGCTTCATTAAAAGTTCAGAACACAGAAGGAATGCAGGATTTGGTCCTTCATGTCCTTTGTCTAAGCAGTTGCTCCACAAAAGTTAATTTAAATTTGTGGAATGTGTGGAAGAGATATCTTCTACAATCTAAGATGAGACAGGGATAAATCTCTGTGATAGAAGATATTAGGCCCTGGCAGGGGTTGCTCAGAGAAATCGTGGCTGCCCCGTCCCTGGAAGTGTCCAAGGGCAGAGCAGGGTGAGTGTGGCAGAGACTAAATCACAAACAGCTCCTGAAATTAAAAACTAACTTTCCCTGGAATTGTTGAGGCCTCTGAAGGGGGGAATCTCAGTGTAAACATAAAATCACCTATTTTTCAGGTCAGCAAGGTGCAAAGCTCACTGTTGGTGCCACAGACAACCCCAGGACACACAGCAGGAGCAGAGGCTGGGGCAAGGGGTGCCCAAGTCTGTCCGGCACTAGCACCATGCCTGTGTTTGCTGTATAAATAAAATCCTCTTGCACCATCAATGTTGTCCTAAAATTGACTTCAAGGGTTGAAGAAAAGACTGAAAACAAGAAGGGAAAGGAAGGAAGCCGGGTGAATGGCAGAAAAATGTACCTGTGCTGGGAGCAAACCAGGAGGGATGGAGAGGGCAGGGTGGGCTGGTGGGGCTCCAGTGTCCCTGCAGGGTGGACAGGAGGTGTCCCAGCTATTTCTGCCCCAGCCCAGGGCTGGTGACAAAGCTGCAGTGCCCCTGAGCAAAGAGATTTCCTAAGAATTAAGTTTGGTTCCCAATTCTTTGAATTAAAATCCGTGAGTGCTTCGGAACCACCACGTTCCCTGCCATGGGCCATTGAACAGGGGGAGCAGGAGGAGGAAATCTTTCCTGTCAACATTGTCCCCCCTGCACCAGAACTGATGTGGATGGAGAGCTGAGGGTGCAGAGTGACCACTGACCACCTGGACCTATTTTGGTCAACAGATTTTTAATTATTAGTAGGGATTTTGCAGATTTTCCTGCATGGACAAACATTAACCCGTGTTGATACTTTGAACATTACCCAGAAATGATCCCTTTTGTGGGTGCTGAGCATCAGCTCTGGATTTCTCTGCATAGTGTCCCAGCTACAGGTTTCTGTGAACATGTAAACTTAATCCAAATCAGCTGAAATAGAGAAAATCGTAACAGGAAAAATGTAAAATACCCCGTGCTGCTGTGTGACAAAGGGTCTAACACTGCACCAATTAACTTTCTCAGTATGGGCTATTCCAGCTCAGTTAAAAAGTAACTCATCCTCCCAGTTTCATCCTCAATATCTGTATTTATGATATGCTGATTTTCCAGAACTGCAATGGTCAACAAGAGATCCCAGTTTCAGCTCTGGGGCTTCCTGGCTATTGACAATGTGAATTGATTTCAGCACAGAACATTGAGTTTTAGAGGCCATCAAACACGAAATTATCACAAGAGTTTTTAACCTTTGTTTTCAAACACATCTGATATCAGGCTTGAGTTGTATGAGCTCCACCTGATCCAACTTGATCAGCTCATCTGATAGGGATGGGGAAATTCTGGTGATTCTTGTGGGTGAGAAGCTTGGAAGAGCCACATCCAGCCCAGCAGAGACTCAGCAGGTTGGGACACCACAGAAATTGCAGGAAATCCAAAATCTTTTCCACAGGCTTAAGGAAAAGACTTAAAATAAGGAAAAAGACTTAAAATAATATTATTTGACTGGTGGGGCACTGGAATAGGTTGTCCAGAGAGGCTGTGGACTCATTCCTGGAAATGTCCAAGGCCAGGTTGGACAGGGCTTGGAGCAGCCTGGGGTGGTGGAAGGATGGTCTTTAAAGTCCATCCCAACACAAACCCTTCTGTGGTTCTGTGATTCCAAAATTTTGGCATGGTGGTCAGTGATGGGAGATGTCATCTCCCTCCTAACGAACCTCAGGGAGCATGGAACACTCAGCAGGAAAAGCTGGGAAGGGCACCGAGGATGTGCATGAGGAAGGGGCTCCCTCTTTGCCCTCTTTCAAACATGAACATGATGAAGGTGGTTTTGCCTTCCACACTGAAAGAAGGACACAGATGAAATGTTTTGATATAAAAAGAAATTTTCCAGCTCCCTGTGCTGCCACAGCAGGGCAAGAGCTTTTTTGGAGTGAAGCAGCAGCAGGGATTCCTGAGGAATTGGTGGGTGGAGGAGGAGCAGAGGAAGGGTGAGGACACCCCCTGTCATCCCATCCCATCCCATCCCATCCCATCCCATCCCATCCCATCCCAGGAACACTCAGACACGTCTCACTACACCATCCCCCCTCCTATTGACTTTAGAAATTGCTTCCTGCTAATTAAAGATGTTACCTTTGAAAATCTGCCTTGGCCACATTGAAATGCTTTGCTGTTTGTCATGAGCTCTAAATGAATGGGGAAGAAATGTTTGTGTTCGAGGCTTTTATTTGTTTTTTGGCAAAATTCCTTGAATAAATTAGCAGATGATATCATTAGGCGACACTAGGTATATATTAGTGTACCCAACAGATAATTTAAGTAAATAGCTAATAAGATAAGTGTACAGGGCTCTGTATCTGCACACGTGCAGATATTCTATTTGAACTTAAAATACAATTACTTATCAAATGTCTCCATCAGGGCTTCACTCTGTAACAGAGGGAAATTGCTGCACAAGGCGAGCCCAAACTGCTGTCTGTATTTTGACTTGTACTTTTGACTTTTTCTTCCTCTGGTAACCCCATTATTTTTGTCCCCACTCAGAGCTCTGACCTGTGCTACACGGAAAGTTTTGAGATGAAGTCATTTCTGGTTTGAGTTACTGGAGAGACTTTAATTCATCCAGCTGTGCCTGCTCAACAACAATTCCAGCATTCAGCATTGACAACACACCATCAGCAAGAGAAATCAAACAGAAAAGGCAGGCAGTGTTGAAAGGAACACTTAAAAACTGCTCTCATTTGTAGAATTTAACATCATCAAAACACTAAATGTAAATATGAGCAGGAGGAAAACGCTAAACTCATCAGTCAAGGCATTTCACTTTAAAAAAAAAAAAAAAAAAAGGCTTTTATTTTTTTGATGGAATGTTAATGAAACCCCCAAAGGAAATATCATTGAACATAAAGGTGCATCTTAAAAAAAAAAATAATAAGCTGGATCATTTGCTCTAAAGGGCCTTGTATTATAAAATACATGACGTGTTTCCCTTGTTGAAAATGTGTTTAAACTCATGTTTTACTAGGAAAAAATCCTGCCATTCCTGGTTTCAAGTACAAGCCAGGAAGTCAGTGTGGAAGGGAACAGCTACATTTCAGTTCTAATGGACTCAGAAATCAAACTGAAAGCATTTCAGGATTTCTGAGAGCAGTTATTCCCTTCAAAATAATTCCTTAAACTGAAATGTAATTAATAAATGTTCAGCCACAGATAATTGAATTGCCATTGCAAAAGAGATAAGGGAGTAAAACATCTTTTGAGTCAAAAAGAGACAAAATATAGATCTGCTAGGTGGTATTCAAGGGTGTAAAAATAATTTCTCTTGGAAGTCTTTTCCTTTTCAATCGATAAAGTGCAAAAGAGAGACTGAATTTTTCATCTCCTTCTCTCGTTGCCTGAGATGATGCTGGAACTGTCTTTTGGCAAAGGTGATGTTGATCCAGACAGAGCTTTCCTGGGAAGGAAGGGAGATGTTCCTGCTCCTGCCTGTCTGGAGCCAGCACCACACACCCAGGAAGCGTTTCCACGTTCAGCTGACACAGGGCTAGGTCATGGCTGGAGCTGAATATTCAGATTTTGGTGATGCTGTGGCTTGGAAGCACCAGGAGGAGACAGAGGTGGGCACCCCTTGACTCCCCTTGTTTGCTTTGGGGCCTTTCAGTGCATCCTCTGCACATTTTGGTCTGGCAGCAGCGATGGAATTTAATTTTAATGACCTGAGGTATAGATTTGATGGCTGACAGTGGCATCTGGTTTTAATTAAAGTGCGAGACCGGAGCAGTGAGTGCACCCCGACACCTTCAGGGGCTTTACACCAGCATTCCCCAACCAGCAGCAAGGAGAAGCTGGCAGTGATGTGCTGCTGATCCGTAGCAGCTCTCTGGGAAGAACCAGCCTGACCCAACATTTCCGAGCTCTGCTCCCACTTTTCCTGCTAACGTTGCCTCTTGCAGCTCCCGTTGGCACATCCCTGCAGGCCAGGGGTGCCCTCTGAGGTGTTAAGCAGACACGTGCCTTTAAGTGCCTCTTTTTTCACTTCAGATTTGGCATAAATAAATTTCATTTGTTTAACTGCCTTTTAAGTACAGAAGGAAAATTCCGGTAGTCGGACAGGAAAGAAAAATAGCGATTGAAGATGCAAATCACTTCTTTTCCCTTCAAACAATACATACTCTGCTGCCTGCATTTCCCCAAAGATACCGCTGCAGCTACACATGGTTGAAGTCTGTTTCACCCTTCTATAAGGCAATGTGACAAATGATTTAGGGGGAAGTAATCTCTAATCAGCAGAACTTCAGACCACACGGCCCGGAATTATTGTCAATTTAATTCCGTCTTCCCCGACACAAAACTCTGAAGTGTTTCTTCCCGTTGAAGTTTTGCAGCTGAATAATAAATAAAAGAGGGTGCAGTACAAGTGCTGCATAATGTAATTGTAGGCTCTTTGTTCTTGTCAATCAGCTTGCACACGAGTTGAGTCGCCGAGGATGTCACCATGATCACATCCGAGTTTGGGAACGGGCAAGGAAGTTCCTTTCATTCAGAGGCGTGAGGAGAAGGTTTCAGGTGCTTTATAAAACTTTGACTTCCCTCCTACTGCCAGGCAAGAAAGCACAATAATGCATGCATGAATTGCCAATGAATCAAAGGCCTGCTTTTTTTTTAATTCCTATTTTGACATGTACATACATAGCATTTTTAAGAGATAGCTCCAAGGTAGCTTCTCAGTCCTTGATCAGATCATGAATTTAATTAATTCAGTGTAGACATGTCATAGATTTAAACCCTTTAGAATTACATTTTTAATACAGATCTAACATTTAATGTCCTTTTTCATTTTTTTCTCGCCGAGTAAAAAAAATCCTTTAATACTCTGGTAGCAATTTTTTCCTCTTATTATGAGACCGTGCCTCCTTCCTAATTATGTGGCTGCAAATTATTTACTGTAGTTTTAAATTAAGGAAGGAGACAAGTAATCCAGTGTAAAAAACACTGTTCCAACTTCAAGAAGAAATGAGTGTATATGTTTAATTTCTCTTTAGGCATCCAGCTGTACAGTCACTGTATAATGGAAGGTTTGAGACAAAATGGTCCCCCACCACCTTACCTCCGTGTAATGCAATTTAGCTTCATTAAATTACTGGAGGGCCAGTTACTTAAGCAGAATATTGATTTTCAGTCTGGGCCATGTTTAACATAATTCTGCGTAGGCAACAGCTAATTCTGCATTTGAATCTGGCACCCTAATGGAATTACACGAGGTGGCTGACCATGGGCAAGGCAGGGCTGGGCTGGGGGCTTTAACCCTTCCTCCTCCTCCTCCTGTTCCTCCTCTAGCACTTCAAACGGCCACGGTGACAAATTCCTCAAATTCCTCTCAAATTCCTCGTTTCTTCCGGGGAGCTGCCTCCTTTCATCTGGGGATGTGTAGCCCCGAGCTAGGTTTTGGTACTGTGAAATATCCGAAATATCCGTGGGGCTATTTTCCTTCAGCAACCCCTAGCTCGGTCTGCATGGCACCAGGAACAACGTGGAATGAGGGAATTCCTCCAGTTCCTAACCCCAAACACCATCCCCTAAACCTCGCAGCTAAAGGATGGATTTTGCTTTTAATTAAAACCTGGTAAAGTGAGCCAAGTCTTCGGCAGGAAAGCGCGTTCTTCCCGTCTCTGGCTTGAAGGCTGGTCATTATTTTTATTTATTATTCTGTTTAATGATGAGATACAGTTTACAAGCCATTGAATAATAATAATTTCAAATGGTTCCCTGTGAGTTATAGTTTGTCAGTGTCTTAGAATTTAAATGGTGTGTGGGGAGAAATAGTGGTTATCGCCCACATTAATGGGGGGCTGCGTGGAGGGGGCCTGATGCTGCCTCAGTGGGTTGGAGATTTCCAGTAATGGGGTGAAAGAGGCTCTCACAGGCCTCAATTTCAAGAATCTCTTCCCACTGGAATCCCCTAAATTAATCAAAATAGCAAATAGAAGACACCAGGTAGGTCTTTGGTTGATGATGGTTTTTAGTTTTTAATCTAACAGCCAAACTGTCCTCTTAGTTCTCAGTCCCTGGGGAATAAAATGTTTCATCCTTCCACAAGTACAAACTCTGTCGCTGTTTTTTTGGAAATTTTATGCAGAGGTGGGTTCATAAGACCATTTTCTTTCCCAGAAATGCTGCTACATGGCAGCAATTGCTTGAGGGCAGCTAAAAATGCTAGCTGGGAAGAGTCTCTGCTCTAAATGAACTTTTCGTGGCCACTCTTTTGCATTCAGCTTGTGCCGCACTCAGGTCCCCACAAGTAAATTGATTTTTAAAGCTCTTGTTACATCACTGGTGCTGCAAAGGGTTGAGTTCATGTTTGACTTGAGTGCTGTGCCCCATCCTGTTGAATCCAGGGAGAAGAGAGGGATTTGGGACCAGCAGCTGGGCTCTGCTCCACCCTGCCCATGTTCAGACAGAGACATTTGGGGTGGAAAAGGATCATCAAATCCAACCATTGCCAGCACTGCCCAGGCCAGCACTGCCCCATGTCCCCAAGGGCCACATCCCCAGGGCTTTGAAACCCCTCCAGGGAAGGGGACTCCACCACTGCTCTGGGCAGCTGTGCCAGAACTTTACAATTCTTTCCATGAAGAATTTTTCCTGCTCTCCAACCTAAACCTCCCCAGGTACCACTTGAGGTCATTTCCCCTTGTTCTGCCCCTTGTTGCTGGCGATTCCCAGGCAGCCTTGGCACGGACCTGCTCCTGCTTTTGGTGGAGGCCTGGGGTTTTGCACTGCCTGCTGCTGTCATCAGAATGCAAATCACAGCTGGCCAGGGCAGTGCTGCTCATATTAATTCCTTGGGATTTGCCTCTCCCATGCTCTTCCCACCTTCCCTGGGAAGTGCAGTGCCCGAGTCAGTGATCACCTCCGTAGTCTGGGTGAAAATATGCAATATGCAAACCCAGAGTGTCATTGGGAGTCAATAATTGGCACCAGGGGCATTACTTAGCATCCTGTCAGGAATTTGGCGTGTCAGCTGATGCATAACTCTGAGCTTCCTCCTGACATTGAGCATCATTTGCTCCCCATCCTTTGTCACTGCCTGGATCTTTGCATTCCATAGGTGGGAGAGGGTCTGGCTCCCTCTCCTGTGCCCTGGTGCTTCCTGTGCTGTCACATTCCTCATCCCAAAGTGAGGATGTGCAGGGTGAACCCATGGATTAGCCACAATGAAAGGGACAGGGCAGGAGATACCTGTGAAGGACCAAACTTCAATTCTTTGTCTCTTCAGCTTTTCCCTTGTTTTCCACCAGTTTTAACCCACAGATCCCATGGCAGGGAGCCCCATTGGTGCCAGAGAAGCTCCTTCCAGGAGGGGATGTTCACCACTCTACACAAGGTAGCAGGATCTGGCCACATATAATTAATACAAATATGTGCATAATTTAAAGCTGCCCCAGGAAAGCCTTAAATTACATGATAACCATGCAGACACTGGCCTAGGAAGGAAAACATGGGGAGTCTCTATTAGTGAAATTAATTATATGTAAGATTGTCTTCAATAACCATGTGGGAATGATTAAGTAATCAGTCAAATAAAAGATTTAATAACAAATTCCCTATCAATTATCCATGAACACCCAGTAAAAATTAAGTAAAAATCATTTTCGACGCATTAATTTTAACATTAACAGTGCTGAAGATACTGTAACATAATTAAGTGTAATTTCTTGTAGCAAAACACACTCATAGCAGCAAAATAAACAATCCAAGGAATAGTATTTCCTGAGGAAAACCAGCAGCTGGAGATGGGAGGTGGCACAGGGAGGTTTGGATGAGCCCAGCTCAGGTGAGAACCAGCAGAATGTGGGAAATGGGGCTGTGGTGGCCGTGCCCAGTGTGAAGGTCACAACTGTCCCCATCCTGCCCTCCAGGCATGGAAAGGTAAAGAAAAGAAACGTCCCAGATCTGCTAAAAACAAGGAGGAAGTAACCCAGAGGTCTGCAATAAAGTAGGCTGCACCTAAAGCTGACCCAAACACAAATGCTGCGTTGGATGTCTCCAACCTGGCATTTTCTGGAGGATTTTTTTGGTCTATCTGCACCTTGTTTGTCCTTTTTGGTAATTATTCCTTTTATTTTCAGGCTGATAAATTCACTTTATCGTTGCTATCCCCCACTGTGCCACTGAGGATGGGAGTCAGCTCATTTATTGCAGCCTTCCAAGAGTTGGGTGTCTATTTAAAGTTTCACACCCAAGGTATTTATGTGGTTGAGGGGGGGAAGGGATATTTTAGCCACTTTAAAGATGAAATTAATTGTCCTGTGGAAGTATCTACTTCTCCTTACGTTTTAGATGACTGGCTTTCACTAGAAATCAGGATTTTTGACGTTGAGTGAAGGTCAAGGTGAAAAGAAGCATCTGAGAGAGTGGTCCAGAGCTCGGGGAAGTCGATGAGAACATTTCTGTTAACTCGAGTAGGTTTTAAACACGCTCCAGCTGCAATTTCCTAAAGGTAAAATGCTCTGGCTGTACTAAAGGCAGAGCAATTGTGGGATGCATTAACAATCCATCTGGCTCAATACCTGGCTGATGGCTGGGATGAATCCCTGGCAGTGTCCAGGGCCAGGTGGGACACTGGGGTTTGGAACAGCCTGGGACCATGGAAGGTGTCCCTGCCATGGCAGGGGTGGAATGAGGTGACTGCAGGATCCCTTTCAGCCTAAACATGACTCCATGAATATAAGGAAGGGGAGGCTTTCCTTGTTTGCTTTCCCATCTCCAAAAATCTGCATCTCTGGGACTTCCCGAGCCAGGGGTTGTGTTTAACAGCCTGGGAAGGACCATCAACACTGCAGAAAGAGTACAAAGGCAGGGAAAACAACCCACACCAGCCTGAGTGTTTTTTTTGGCCAACACTGCATCTGGTTTTCCCCCCATAGAAACATTAAAATAGTGGGATTTGATCTAAGCATTCCTGTACAACTAAGAAGGAGCAACTTTCTGTGAGGTCCTTTGCAATAAGACCCCATCAAACCAGCTCGTAGAGGCTGTGAGGGTTAGATTTTATTCCTAGATAACCAGGGAATGTGTAGAAACAATTGGGAGTGAAAGATTTGACTTCTCAAATGAGAAAATAAATTGCTTTTAAAAAATGTGCTTACTAGGGACAAAGAAGGAAAATAATAATAAAATAAAAAGTACCTTTTTTTTTTTTTTTTTTAGATTTGAGCAATCTTGCAATAATTCTGTAATAGCTCTTTCTGCATTTCTCATAAACCCACAGTTTTCTTTGGGTATAGGATACAGCTGGATGAAAAAGGGGCATGTAATGAAAATGTTTTTTTGTTGTTACCACAATGTTTGTTCCCACATCAGGGTTCTGCACACTCAGTTTTTCCAAAACCAAACTGAAAACTCCATCCATTCCTCTCACAGCAAATGCTAATTAGAAAGGAGTTGACATCTACTTGGACTTGCAAAATGTTATTTATCTGCAATATTCTACGGGCAGCAGCTCACATGGTAATTGTGCTTCTGAGCAAGAGTTAATTAGTCCAAATTCTGGAGTTACATTCGTGTTCTACTGAGTTGCTTGGAGGGCTTGGATCTAGAGAGGGCTGGAATATTTTCAGCGAGGGTTTCTCAAGAAAATAATGGGGAGTTTCTTTTTCTTTTTATCCAAATCTGAGAAATAACCTGCCAAACCAATCATTCCCTCCCTGGAGCCTTGCAGAAGGCCTGGATGTTAATTGCATTTAACCTAGAACAGCAGAGCAGGGCTTCTTTTTTTTTTTCTTTATACAATAACTAATATGTAAACTACTGTTGCACTTTGAAATTACTTTCACTTAAATTCTATTATTGGAGCTCCGCAGTGGAAGATATCCAGGGTCCATTTCATTAAAAAAGACTAATTACACTGGAAGTGTGAACGTACCCGCCAATCTTCCTGGAATGACTGGAAAATGAGCATTCCAGAGATACAGCACACTTATTTGTCCTGGCATCCCTGGGAAAGGCTTCTCTGAGGATGCAGGGGAGGCCAGAAATGAAATTCTGATTGGTAATGAAGGGGCATTTCTTTTTTTTCCACCCCCCCGTAATTGCAGGAATTTACATGGATTGGCTGACAGCTCAGGCAGTGGAAATATCTCCCTTAAAATTTCCATTGATTAAAAAACAAAAAACCAAAAATACAAGGGGGAAAAAGCAGGTCTGCCACACCAGACCAGAACACGCCGTGGCAGGCTGATATTCCTTATATTTATTTATACAGACAACCTGGAAACTCCGTAAATTTTCCAGGGGAGCCTCACAATAAAAATACACCTTGTGGAACAAAAATATAAACTGGCAAGCTGATCAGAGGGTGCACAGGAGGATAACAACAACTGTGTCATATTCCTGTAGGACATTGCCACATCCCTCAGGTTTGGGAAACCAGTCTGGGAAATCCAGAATCCATCAGCAGCTGTGCCTGGGAGGCAGCAGTGGGAAGGATAAAGGGTTTTACTGGGTTTTGCTGGTCCACCCCAGAAATTCCTATTTTTGAACTCTGATTTGGAGGATTTAGAGCTTTCTGGAGAGTGGGAAGCAGTGGGAACAGGCTGTGTTGTATCCCGTGGGAAATGGTGATGGCTGGGCTGGGGTAGGTGTGGCTTTGGTGGTCACCAAGCAGTTTTTGCCTGAAATCCCACAATTTCTGGGGAAGCTGCTCTGCTTACAAGGATTTCTTCCAGTTCTTTGGAAATTATTTGTTTAATTAGTGATGGAGTGACTCCAGTCCTGACCAACCCTGAAATACTTGGGATTAGAGCTCTGGAATGGTGAGAAAATGCACCAATTACACTAAAAATATATTGCAATTAACTAGTTTTTAATGGATTTTGTTTGCTGCTTTGACTGTTCTGCTCATGTCACTGCTGGAGCAGGGTGAGGGTAGTTTGTAACCTGCCTAAAAGTTTTCGAGTGAGTTTGGACTTTGTGCCACCACTGTCATAAATTTTCCTGTCAGCTGCTGGATCCCTGGCCAGGGTTTTGTCCCTGGAAGTTTCAAACCTTGAGTGGCAGTTGCAGTATCCATGGCAAAGACACCCCCACAAGTCTGGGAAATATTTCTTGTTTCCATGTACAAATATGTTACATTTTTGTCCTCCAAGGAATGCCAAAATTCCAGAATGGTTCAGGTTGGAAGGGACCACAGGGGGTCATCTGCTCCAGAAATATCATGGTGGGAATCACTGCTGGGCTGGCTCCTGGGACAAGTTTTCCAGGGGTTTTGCATCACCAAAAGCAATTTCTCTGTCTGTGTTGGAAGAGTTGGAGCCCATGGTGGGGTTGGCTCTTTCCCAAACTGTGGAAAGAGGAAAAACAAGGCTGAGGATGCCAGAATTGAGAAGTCCAGGCCCAAGGTGTGCCAGGGTTTGAAATCTTCAGCCTGGATTGCTGTGCCAGCTTCTCCCTGCCAGAAGTCATGGCAGGAGTGAGAATAATGCTCAATTCTTCCTTCTCACACGTTTCTGCATCCATGGATTTGACATCAGAGCAACTCCAGTTCTTTGTTCCCCCCGTTGGGAGGGTGAAAAATAAACACTTAGCACAAGGAGCAAACCCATGGACATAGAGAGGTTCTGGTCCTCGAGTTAGGGCCATTAAAACATTGCAAAAACACTCGTGGCACACTGGCTTGTGTTTCATTGCCAAAGTGCTCCTGCCAAAAGTGTGAGACCTTTGGAACTTGGTGCTAAAAGTGCAGCTAACCTTGTGCTGTATCAAAGTAATTCCTGATTCCATAATCCATCTTGTCTAAATAGTTTTATTTTGCCCTGAATGCACAAAATCAGGGAGTTTTGGGGTGGAATTGTGCCTTGCAGGAGCCCAAGGACGTGCTGGATGGGAAGGAGGGCAGAAAAATGGGATAGAGGCAAAGAATGTTCAGTTGGAGTGATGGAGTTTGTGTTTGGCTCTGTGGTGGGAGATTGGATGGATTCTTGTTGTCATGGGTGTCCTTCCACTGTGAAAGAGGAAATGAAAATTCAAAATAGAAATTAAAAATGGAAAATTAAAAAAATTGAAATTTCTATTCATTATCTCCTGGTGCTTCTATAGATGGAAAGGAACCGACTGAACTCTACTTGTAGCAGGAAATAAATTTGCCACAAGAAGAGATACTGGGGTGGGGGGATTTTTATGTGCTCTGTAAGACCAAGATATAGAAGAGTCCATGTCCTCCACACTATTGAAATAATAATAATGACAATAATAATAATAATAATAATAATAATAATAATAATAATAATAATAATAATGAGATTTGTTGGTCCAAATTCAGAAAAATATAGGATTTTAACTCTTCCAACCTTCATCTTACCAAGGTAGATAAAACAATGATGCCTGTTTCATTACCTTGGCAAAACTTGTCATCCTGACAAGTAAAGATATAGAAAACATTTTGTTAGGAGACCCTATTTTGTGAAATCCCTGTCAATTGTTTGAACAACTCCTCAGTGTATTCTGCACACTCCCAGCTCCATCTAAATAATCTGAATGTCCTAAGCCATTGATTTGTGCATTATGCTCATAAACACATTACATTTGAACTTGATATGAAATAAAAGGCTCTGGACAGTCAATACTCTTCAAGCAAGCACTTCAAAGATTTTATAGGAGGGTCGCTGACCTGTACACTGGGGGTGGCCCTGAGCTGTCCAGGGAGAGCCCTCTCCACGCTGGGGCTCTGAACCTGCCCTCTCCCTCTTCCCCTGAGCACCACACAAAGCAATCACTTATTGCAAGCCCGTGTTTCCAACTGTGCATACAAGGAAAAACATCCAAACAACGCAGCTGAGAAGAATCCCCTTCAAAGATGCTGTTCTGTGTTATTGTTTCTCTTACCAGGTGTGCAGGGCTCAATATCTGGAGTGGTTGCTCTCTGTGTACAGCTTTGGCAAGCTGGGCTTTGCCCAGCTCGTGCTCTCAGCAGGTGAGGAGCCCCTTCTGGTCCACTCTTCTCAGGAATTTAGCTCAAAAATTAACACAGATTTTATGTATTTATGTTTCAAGTGGGGAGACCAAGTGAAAAACAATTCACTTGTTGGCCTTTCTGAGCCATGCCCACGTTTGCTTTAAACCTCCAGTGCTTTGGGGGGGTTACCCTTGAATCTAAACCTCTCCTCGCCCTGGGCTTGGCTGGCAGCATCTCTGATTTGTGCCCTCCCCAAATCCTTTGGGGGAGGTTCTGCCGCTTCCTGTGGCACCAGCTTTGAGGGGGCTGAACTAGAGATCCAAATTCTTTGGGTCAAAGACCTTTAGCAAGGGAAAAAATAATCTGTTTGTGAAATTTTGGTGGGTCAGGTGGATGGGAAGGTGAATTCTCCTGTGGAATTGCCAAAAATGTACATCAAAAAGATGTAAGGCCAAAATGTTCTGTGTGTCCAAGCACATCCCTGCTCTGCAAGCCCAGTGAGACATTTGTACACGGCCAAAATTTAGGGGCACTGCTGAGACAAAGGAGTTTATTTGTAATCAGAATTCCCTTCATGAGGACGGTGATTTATGGACATTTCTAAAAGCAGAAGGACTCTGTGCCATTATTTAAAAGGCTGGGCTGCTCGGAGTTATTTATAAATACCAATACAGCAGAAACAGTTTCTAACTTCAGGCAGAAAGATCCAATTCATCATGGAATTCAGCGGGAAGCGGCAGCAGAGGGAGAGAATCCTGATGCAGAATGGACCCTACAGAACAAGTGGCTCTTTCCCCTTCAGAAATCAAACTGCAAAATGTAAAATAAGTAGAAATAAAGACCACATCGTCCCAAACCCCTTCTTTTTTTTTTTTTTTTCCCGGTCAAACCATGCAAAAAAAATCCCCCTAAAACTCACAATGGAGCAACTTCCATTTTAGATCAGTTTCTCCTCCTCTCGCATGGTCTATTTATTTTTATTGGTTTGTTTCTCATTAAATCCTTCAATTACTCTGCAGTGTAAAATGGTGAAATTATTGGCATGTGCCACTTTCATCATGTATTTGAGTTTGCTTATTACACTTGCAGAAAATGCTTGAATGGTATTAGGCTCTGCTGTGGATTGAGACAGAGTTAATAAATATTATTTGGTGTTTTTTCCCTGAGAAGCACTGCTTTTCTTGATTGTTTTTTACAGTTGGATTGGGAATATTGATTTATTCACCACTGTTACAATAATTGTATACAAGGAACAAAAAATGCAGAGGTAACATTTCATCAGCTCAAACAGATTAATTAGTTGTAGTAGATTAGGCACAGTGTTACACAGAAAGATTTGCATTTAGAGGAAGAAAAAAGTTCTTTTTTTAATCTTAAAAAAGGCAAGAGAATTTAATAGAGATGTGATACACTGAGCTGCTTGGCTTATTATTCAATCAGGGCTTCCAAATGAGTATTAAAGGGCAACTTTAAATATTAACTCTTCTTTCTAAAATAAAAATAATGTGGAATTGTTGAATGCAGAGTGTGGGGTTAGCACTGCTTACCACACTTTTAAAAGAAAAGTTAACTTGGTCTTGCACATTAAATTTAGAATTCTGCAGAAATTATAAGTCAAGGCATAACAGAAGTAGAGACATTTAAAAACCAAGATTTCCTTTCTGGTGTTCTGGCTTCATGGAAGTGAAAACGTTGTTTATATTTTTCTCTTTGTGCCCAGAATTAAGGTGAACTCCAGTGCAGAAGGTAAATATGACTGTCTTTGTGTGAGGTTGGCTTGGCCGTGCCACTGAAAATTATTCATTAAAGGTTATGAGGCATTAACAAGAGTTTAGAAAGTGTCCTGGTTGTTCCCTATTTGACCCCTTTCTGCAGGGAATTGAAATTTCCCACTGCTCTGGACCACTGACACCACGAGGGTAATTAAGCAATTTCCCTCAAGGTTTCAAGTTTTAACATCTCTCAGTATTGAAATAGAGAAAAGAAACATTTTTTATCACCCTCCCATCCTATAGAAATCTACAGAGAGCGACACACCGGGCCCTGCCTGACATGCTGATTTTCCTTTTAAACCATCTGTTAAATCATCCTGCCTTGCAACATATTAAACATTATAAATGCCCCTAATTTTTCAAAGCAGTGCACAAGGATTCAGCTGCTTGGCTTTCAGTGGATGCTGTGCCATCCCACCCCAGCCATTGAGAGACATTAAACATCCAGAGCTGCTTCCACAGCCCGGAAAATGCTGCTTTTTTGTCAGCCTGGCAGTGCACAGCATCTTTCAATCTGGCTTAAAGGGCCACTGGAGGGATGCTCCAGTGGTGCAGGATCCTGGAGTGGCACAGAGCTGTCACAGCAGCCC
Source organism: Polioptila caerulea (assembly GCA_013397295.1). Taxonomy (NCBI): domain Eukaryota; kingdom Metazoa; phylum Chordata; class Aves; order Passeriformes; family Certhiidae; genus Polioptila; species Polioptila caerulea. The sequence goes on from VYXF01011061.1 coordinate 17,179, forward strand.
CCCGGTCCCCTCCTGGTCCCTCCTCACAGCTCCAGAGCCCACCCAGCCCGTGGATGATGCTGTCCCACTGTCCAGCAGTGATCCCAGCTGAGCAGCTGCTCCTGGGTCCAGCACAGCCAATTCCAAGGCTTTTGGGAGCACCCTGGGGTTTGTTCATCCCAAAGGTGTAGGAGGAGAACCAAAATCTGTTCAGTTGTGCCTGGGGGGTGGATGAGGCCCCTGGGATGGAGCTGGGCTGGGGGAGGGTTGTCCCCAGGGCTGGGTGTCTTTCCCACGGATTGTGCAGAAGTTTTGGTGTGGAGTGGTGTGGGGAGGATGTTCAGGGCACCCCGTGTCCCCAAACACCAGGGACAGGAGCACAATCCACGCCCTTCCCACTCCAGCCCATTTATCCTAATTCTCCTCCTGGCGCTTTGGGTCTTTCTGCCAATAAATTTTTCTGCCACGTGAATTACAATTTGCTGATTTACCACTGCCTGGAAAGAAGGGGAGAGCTGCCCCTGGATCCATCCTCCCCCAAGCCTGGATGTGATGGGGAGCAGGCAGGATTTACCCATGGACTGTCCTTCCCAGCCACCAGGTGCTGCTCCTTAGTGCAGCACTGCTGCTTAGTCTTGAGAAGTGGAGCAGCCTTGGATCACAAATTAAAGGCCTTGTCAATACTGGGAGACATTAAAAAAAAGAAAAAAATAAAAAAGGTTAAGGAAGGTTAGACTTGAGCCATAAAACCTCTGGCAGCACTCCCCTCAGTCTGCACTGTTTTTCTGAAGGGAAACGTGGAACATCATTACGAAACCACACATGCTGATTTCTGCTCAAAACACCCTCAAGGATCCCGACGAAGAATTGATAACATGATTCCAATGAAGTCCAGCTCAGAAGAAGATCAAACCCCTTGTTTGTGAGGCTGCTCGGGCTGCCCTGGGCGCTGGTGAGGCACGGGGAGGCTTTGGCAGGCTCTGACATGAGAAAGGAAAATCTCCTTGATGCCAAGCTGCAGCGAGGGATGCTGCGCTTCTGAAAGAACAGAAATCAGGGTACAGGATGAGTTTGAGCATCTCCAATCCCTTCACACAGGAGGGCAGGGCTGGCTGGGATTTTGGGCAGGAATTGCTCCCTGGCAGGGTGGGGAGGGAATTCCCAGAGCAGCTGTGGCTGCCCCTGGATCCCTGGCAGTGCCCAGGCCAGGCTGGACATTGGGGCTGGAGCCCCCTGGGACAGTGGGAGGGGTCCCTGCCATGGCAGGGGAGGCACTGGGTGGGATTTAGGGACCCTCCCAACCCAAACCATTCCAGGATTCAGTAAACACACGCTGGGTGTTCCCAGGGATGAATTTTATTTATCAAAGTGCCAGGCTTGAACTGACCTGATTTTGTCCCTAATTTGTAGCCACAGACCCTGGGCATGAGCTCCTTGGTGCTTCTGAACAGGGGCAAGGAGACATTTTGGGGAATTCTGCAGCAAACCACCCTCTCCTCCTCCTCCACGTGATGGATTTATAAACTTTCAACAAAATTTTGCTACATTCTGCTGTATTTAACCTTCAGATGTGTCTTTCTGGCAGGCAAGGAAGAAAATATTCCAGCTGCTATGAAAGATAATCATTAAGGTGATCTAACTCCAAAGATCAATAATATCTCTCCAGGACTCTTCAAGGGTTTCTGTGATATCTTCTTTCTCATTAAAAATCATATTAAAAGGTGTTCAGGTAAAGGGGGATTTGATAATTTCTCCAACATTATGGAAAAAGTTTTATAAAACATTTGCTCATCTGAACAAAACTTGAATGAAATAACTTATTAAAAATGAGCAGGTTAATATGTATTTATTATACTTAGGCAGTTTCTGAGAATGTCACTAATTGTATTATAATTATATTATAATACTAATTATAGTAACTGGGGAATGACTTTCTTTTTAAAGATACACATTACAAGAGACAGATCCACTCATTTAGGGAAAAAATCTTCATAATTTAACATATATATTCAATTAAATTTACATTTCAATTAATTTACTTGACCAAAACAGAAAAAAAAGTGGAATTAGGAAGAAACATCCATTGAGGGCATTCCCTACCTGAGCCACACTGGGCTCGTTTGGAAACACAGCTGAGGTCAGGGATGGGAATGGGGATGGGAATGGGAATGGGAATGGGAATGGGAATGGGAATGGGANGGATATGAATGGGAATGGGGATATGAATGGGAATGGGGATGGGGACTTTTCCTGCTATGCAGCAATTCTTTCAGGAAATCCCAGGATGATTTGGGTTGAAAGAGACCTCAAAGCCCATCCAGAGCCACCCTTGCCATGGACAGGGACACCTCCCACTGTCCCAGGGTGCTCCAAGCCCTGTCCAGCCCGGCCTTGGGCACTGCCAGGGATGAGGCAGCCACAGCTGCTCTGGAATTCTTGCACTCCCATATAAACTTTTTCCAGGTCTCTTGCCCTTTACCTTCTCAGCTCAGCTTGGCTGGCCCCACAGGAGTTTGACTTTTGATTAAAATAAATATAAATTAAAGTAGCTATGAGGAAAGATAGAGGTGCTCAAAGAGAACAGGGAGAGCCAAATCCTGAGGCCAAAATTTGCCCTGCACTCAAAAAAACCACTACCACAACAATTTCTACTTTTATTTTAGCCTGATCGCTCTATTTGGCCACTGCTGAAAAACAGTTAAAATATAAATATTATGAGGAGAAAGGAGTCTATGGCTCTGAAATCCTCAGTGAGCAGATTTGCTGTAGAAATCAATGACATTTTTACCTAATCACTTTTCAAACAAAGCTACGTTTTCGATTAAATCCTGTGCACGGCCACACGGCTCTCTCTGCTTTTCAAGCTAATCAAGTGTTACACTTCAGACAGAGGAAAATATTGTATTTCATTTCTACACCTCCTTTGTCCATGACAAGGCTGTAAAATTTCTGCTTTTTCAGCCTTACCACTCTTGCAGCTTTCGGGTCTTTTTGCACCTGTGAAGGTGTTTACTCAGCTATGAACACAATTATGACATGCAATAACAGTTGCCTTTCAAACAAGCATCTGGAAAACCAGGGGTAGTGTGGATTCAGACAGTGGCAGAATTTGGGAAGATTGTTAATGTTAAGAACTCTCATTCCTTTCCCTATGCAGGAAGTCACACACAGGGAAAAAAAAAAACAAAAACAAAACAAAAAAAACCCCAAGCTGTTTAACACCAAGATTTTAAAGAGATTTAAATACAAATCCAAAACTTACATAAAAATATATTTTTATTTATTTTAATAAATAAAATGTATTTACACTATTTTAATTTCTTAAAATTTCCTCCTAGTAAATCACACAATGACTGATATCTCTGTAAAAACTTTATTTATAGCAGAACTGTACCTGTGCCAGACTAATGAGTTCATCCTCCTGTTCCATCAAAGCCAAAATTCATCAAGGAGCAGAGTTTGCATGAGATCCTGAAACATTCAGGGAATCCATCAGATGGAATTTGGGTAGTTTTAGCTTATTTCAGGCACTGAAGTGTCCACAGTGTTTGGGAGCACATTCCTGGCCATTCATCCCACGGAAACCTGGGGAGAATTAGGGACAGGACAAATTGTCCCATCTCGAGGAGCAGCAGGAACAGGGCTGTGGTC
>VYXF01011061.1:20840-38340 GCA_013397295.1 Polioptila caerulea
TCTGGTCACTCCTCCAGGAACCTCCTGGAAACTCCCGTGGGAAAAGGTGACCCTCCAGACCTCCCCCCTGCATCAAAAGGGGTGCCAGCCTCTGCCCAAGGCATCACTCTGCACCACTCCCATTTTTTTGTGGTTGGAGAAAAGGAAATACCATGTTAATATTGCTGCCATGGGCCAGTTGTCTCTCTAGTAACACAGTAAATAGCCATAATCTAAATCAGATAATATTCTGCAGATTTGTTGTTGTAGCTGTTGTTTCACATTTTTGGAGATTGGATAAAAGAGGGAAAAGGAGAAGTGGGAACAAAACCTGCAAATTGGGATGTGGATGCATCAAAAAAGCAAAAAAAAAAAAAAGAGCCACAGATGCCCTTCAAACCCACCCCTGTTCCTGGTGTTGTCCAGACAGAGATTTAGGGAAATATCTTGTCTGCCAGTGTCCAGAGCAGCAGGAATTTGTCTCCAATTTCTGCCCCTGCTGTGGAGCTGATGGGACACAGTTGCTGCTTCCAAGGACAGGTAAAAATCACAAACACCAGGAGCTGAGCAGATTTTTCCCTGTCCTGCACATTCAGGGCTGGGTGGACCCTGAGACAGAAACACACAGGGTGAGACACCCCTGGGCAGAAGAGGAGAACTGAATTCCCTCCAAACATTGAGGAAAAAAGGGGAAAAATGTGAATTTTCCAAGGAATTAAAAAGAGGAAGAGACACTGGCTAGCAAAGCAACCGTGAAGACGATTTAAAAATCCAGACAGGAGTTTTGCCCAGCTGTGTGGGATAAAACTGTAAGTTCAGCAGAACAGAGCAAAGCTGATCTGAAATAGTTTTAAATGTCTTTTCCCTCATAACTAGATTATTCAGTACAATGTCATTTGCTGCCACTGACATTTTCTTTAAAGTCATAAAGGCCTACATAGTAATAAAAGGGCTCAGAATAAAATTAGGAATATCATGTATAAATTATCTTTAACCTTAGCTTCATTTGGACTGTGACTTTTTAGACCTGATCAATTTTCATGAAACTATCCACATAAAACTGTGAAAAAATATTTGATCCTTGGCTCTCATAAAGCTCCTGTAACTAGCCTGGCACTTTCTTGATACTTAATAGTGATGTTGGTGTCTGTCTCTGTGGGCAATTCTATAAAACCAGGGATAATGTCTGAGGTTTAATGCAATTTCTGGGAGCATTGTTATGGAAAACATCTACCCAGCTACATGCATTTTATGTTGTTTGTCCATAGCACACGTTGACTCAATTGCAGTTTAGTTTCAAAAAGGGGACAGACAACTTTTGATGGGTTTTTATTCCCTCCCCCTTTACAAAGAACAAATTGTTTTGAGATTTTTAAGGTCAATTTTTCAGCACAGCCCCTCTAATAATGTTGAAATTGCGGAAGTATCCTTGTGTGCTCTGTAAATGGGAAGGATATTGAATCAGGCAGTGTCGGATATTTTAGCCAAAAAGTTTCACACTCACTTTGAACACCTTTTAAACCATTCAATAAATGACATTGTGCACTCCAGACGTACCTGGAGAAGAGGTAGAGGCAGCTTTGAACACTGTTTATCCTCTCCCTGATGGCAAACTAATTGCCAAAATATCCTGGCAGACAAAACCAGTGGCAGTGGCTGAGAAGGTTAATCGTGACCCAGGGAAACAATAAAATCCACATTTCAGTTCAAGCAGGTATTTAAAACAGAAGCAAAGTGAAAAGTGCCCAGGGGCTCCTGCGTGCCCTCGTGCTGCCAGGTGAGGGCTGCAGGTGGGATGTTCCAGGGGGAAGAACACACAAGTCCTGATGTCTTTGACCTCCAGCGAGCTATGAAGGAATTTCAGGGCTATAAAAGGGTGGCACCAGCTGGAGGAGGTGCTGGCCATGCTTGGCTGCTCAGCCGTGCCCAGGTGAGCACTTGCTGTGGGGGAGGACCTGGGTGCCTGCAGGCACAGGGGGAAGAGCAGGACTCCCATGCCTGAAAAGCTGTTGGGCTGGTATCCATCCCAAAATTACTGAAACTCCACGGACCTCCCATCCAGGATGGGCACAGGTCTGAATAAACACAGGTTTACTCCAGAGGAAATTAAAGTTGTTGTCAACTTAGTGTCTGAGAGTGTGGATGGGTAAAAATGCTCTTTCCAAGGAAAGCTCTGCATTGGTGCCCTCCTCATCCTGGTGCTTTTTCCTCTCTGGTTGTCACTTTAACACCTCTGGCTGTGTTTTGTTCTGTTCTGAAAATTAGAATTAATCAAGAGCTGGATTGTGAGGTGTCCAGGTTAACCTTTCCTCACACGTGTCATATTTTATGTACTAATAGAAATTCCTGCGAGTGGTGTATTTGGAGAGCCTGACAGCAGGATAAAAGCCAAGGGCTCAGCACTGCTGTTTGTTTCCTGGAAAAGGGATTTCTGAGAGAAAAGGGGGAATGGCATAGAGAGGAAATTAATTTCATCTATTTCAAGGCAGCAAGTGACAATCACATGTGGTTTTTAAATCTCTTGGGGGTCATACTTCACCACATTCTCCTGTTCAGGGCAAGGCACAGTGGTGAGGCTGATATTGGCTGAGGGACTGGTTTTGGCTGAAGCCACTGCCTTCTCTGACACCACCTCCTGTGTGTCATGGGCAAAGCCTCTGATCCTGCCTGGATTGCACCTGGGATGTGGGAGCAGCACAGCTGGGCACAGCTGGGGTCATGTATGACGGCAAAATGCTCTGGTATTGTCACGGAATTCCTGAATGCTTTGGGCTGGAAGGGACCTCAAAGCTCATCCCATTCCCACTCCTGCCACGGCAGGGACCCCTCCCACTGTCCCAGGCTGCTCCAAACCCCAGTGTCCAGCCTGGCCTTGGGCACTGCCAGGGATCCAGGGGCAGCCACAGCTGCTCTGGGCACCCTGTGCCAGCCCTGCCCACCCTCCCAGGGAACAATTCCTGCCCAATATCCCGTCTAAACCTACCCAATTTCACTTTGAAGCTCTTTCCCCTTGTCCTGTCTCCCTGCCCTTTGTCAATTGTCTCTCTCCATATTTCCTGTGGCTCCCTCAGGCCCTGTGAGCCCACTCTGAGCTCAGCCCAAACTTCTCCTGTGCAGCTGAGCCTCCCCAGCTCTCCCAGCCTTCCCTCCTATCAGAGCTGCTCCATCCTCTGCCCATCTGATATTTTACATTTTTTCTACCAACTCCACATCCTTGCTGGGGTGAAGACAGGCTCCTCTCTGTGCATGAAATCCTCTGTTCCTCACCAGCCCTCAGACAGCTCAACATCCCTGTAATGGGCAGAAAATTCATTTTCCTGCCCACTGCTAATTAACAAAGAGCAAAGCAGCTCCACAACCACTGCTCTGCCTTGCTGTGGGCTGAAGCCAGTCCACCCCATCCTCTTGGAGAATGAGGAGGTTTCCCTGGTAGTCTGAAGCCCCCTAAATCACTGCTGTATTTCATGGCAGCCCTTGAGCACGAGATGGAGTGGGTGAACATATGTTTACATTGCTGATAGCTTTGAACTATAAGTTCTGCTGCATATTAATGGCGTATTTATGCATGGTAATTTAGTGTGCACGAGTCATTTATCTAATAAAATGTTAATTACTAGTTACTAGGTATATTTATTTACAAATTGCCCTGGAACTTACAATGGAAATTTCATCCTCTGGTCTCTTTCCAAGCAGAGGTTCTCCACCTCTTCTTAATGCAATCTTTTCCATGAAAAGTAGAATTTCTTGTTGCTGGTGTTTGTTGTACTTGTTGTGTGCTTTGTTGCACACTGAGCCATCATCCAGGAGCTCCACATCCCAAAAACAATGTGAGTAACACTAAAGGAAAAAAATCTTACCCCAGGATCGGATCATTCAGAACAGGTTTAAGAATCTTATCTGAAACAAAAGAGGGAATCTGAAATGGGGGCATTTACAGTCTCTAATTATATTTTTCATTCTGTGATAATGGGAATTAGACTCCCATCTTCCTAAAGGGCTTTATGGGATCTGCTGTGGGTTTATGGCATGGGGGGACCATGCAGAATTAACAGCTCAGACCCCAAGGCCCTCATGCCCTGTGTTTAATGGGAATCCTGCTCAGGGCAGGCATTTCTGGGACAGATTTGGAGAGAGGCAGGAGCTGTGGAAGGGGAGGTGTGAGGGAGCTGTGGATCTGCAGCTCTCAGTCCCCCAGTCCAGTTTCCCATCCTGTGATGCTGCCCTGGCTCTGAGGTGCGGNCTCGTGCCCTGTGTTTAAAATGGGACCTGCTCAGGGCAGGCATTTCTGAGACAGAGATTTGGAGAGAGGCAGGAGCTGTGGAAGGGGAGGTGTGAGGGAGCTGTGGATCTGCAGCTCTCAGTCCCCCAGTCCAGTTTCCCATCCTGTGATGCTGCCCTGGCTCTGAGGTGCGGTGGAGCCGAGGATTTAGGATCACATTTCCCACTTTCCACGGACTGCCCAAATTTATGGCCCAGTTTTCCCACGGATACTCCATTGTCCTGCCAAGTGGAGCACCACAGGGGTCCTCGCTCCAAAGTAGCAACCTTTTTTAGTTTTCCCAGCTGAAAATGAGCCCCTGTCCAAAGGAAATCCTCTGATTTGGGGGGGAATACATCAAGAAGAATCATGAGCATCTCTAAATATTGCAATGCAGATGCATATTTTTAAGAAAATCCAGCATCAGAGCAGCAGAATTATGGCAGCAGGGTGAAATCTTTCATGTTTTATAGTATTGGTCCAGCAGCATTATAACCTCTCCCTCTCCAGAAGGCTTTAAATCCTCATATTCATAATATGTTGATGCAATTCTAGTTTTCTGTTGGACAGCAGATCCTAACAGTTATGGCTAAGCTCCTCTTTGCTTTTTGCACTCATATTTGCAGAGATTGAACTTGCAAACTGGTCAGCACTTAAACAATCTTGCTGGCTGGGTAATAAGAGTTTCAGCCCAGTGAAAAAGTGCCTTGGCACCTCCAAAACATTTTATCATTCCCTTTCTCATCCTGGTGTTTCTCAAAGCAGAACCACAGGAGTTGATGGAGCCGTTTCTAGCAATGTAATATTTGGTCGTTTGTGATCTGTTTTTAACTTTTTATTCTCTTTTCTAATATTTTTTGCTTTGCTGTTGGTGTCAGCTTTAACAAGTCAGGGCCAGCTTAGACAGGGCTTGGAGCAACCTGGTCTGGTGGGAGGTGACCCTGCTCACAGCAGTGGCTGGAACGGGATGAGCTTTAAGGCCCCTTCCAACACAAACCATTCCAAAATTCCACAATCCTGAGCCTGTTCCTGTGCACCCAGAGCCTTGTGAGAACCCTGTGGAAAGAGTTTCTCCGTGGTGGTTTGGCTGGAGCTCGGTGTGGCAGCCAGAGCCCAGCTCTGCCCCAGTTTGGGTGAGAGCTCAATTCCCAGCATGACCCCACGTGGGATGCTGGCACAGCTCTGGAATTCCCTGAGCAAGAAAGGTTTTTACATGGTGGGGAGAGTGCCTGGCACCTTTCTGGGCATGCAAGGAGCTGTTGTGCAACTTTCCAAACACTTCTGAGCAGCAAAGAGAATCGAACAGAAAAGGGTTTCTGGAGGCGGTGAAAATTATGCATCAGCCTGGCCAGCAAAGTTTATGATGTTCAAAAGGGCCCAGCCTGTTGAATTTCATAAGTTGTCTCTGCTCAGAGTAAATATTTTATATATGCACATCCATTTATGGCATCTAAAATTTTGGGGAAGGGAAAGAATTGCGCCTGAACAAAAATTGCTGTTTCTGTTTGGTCTTGTTCCTTGGATATTAAGGGAAGAACTGTGCTCTAAGAAAAGGCCCAGTGTTCATGAAAAATCTCCCAGCACATCCCTTATTCTGGCTGCTCCCTGCTTGTTGTAGACCAGCACCACTGTGATCTTGGTATCCTTAAAAAAAAAGGGAAAAAAATGATGCAGAAGCCTGAGCCTCCACATTTTCCTTTAGCACTGACAGGGTTTCAGAAATTAGAGTGTCCTCCCTGGGCTTCAGATGGAGTAGAGGGTAAAAGATTTCAAAGGCAGTTTTAATGAAAGAGAAATACTGAAAGGAAGAACACAGGGAGCAGTGACACTATAGTTCTGCTAAATTTTACATTTAAACTAAGAGGCTAATCATAATTTATTCTGTCAAAGAAATGACCTATATGTAAAGAAGACAAAATATGACTTGATGATTAAAGACTCGAGGAAATATCCTCTATAGTTAGTGTGTGTTACTGTATACGTAATCTAAAGCAGTGTTTGAAATTTCTCCTAATTACATTTGGAACCCGGACCACGGGGTCCTTGGGGACGTGTGGAGTGTGTTGCAGGGATGTGGCAGCTTCCCTGCACTGCCACTTCTGCTGGCACATCTGAGTTACAGCCTTTTTTAAACGCTTTCAGCCCTGGCGAGTGGTGAGGGCTGGGTGAGGGAGGGTTTCTCACAGGTGACTGGGAAAGTTGCCCAGAAATATCCTGGTGGAGGACCAGGAGGCTGCTGGCAGTGGGAGCTCCCTTTCTATTGCTCCAAAAAGTCATTTCTCTAAAGAGTCCAGGGCGGATTTTGTTATTTTTCTATTTATAGCCACTCTGCTCGGCAGATAATTTTGTTGTGGTGGCCTCAGGGCAGTAGGAAAGTGAAATTCTTGGTTGGATCTCAACTCAAGCAGAGCACCATGGATTGTGGTGCTCAGGTGGAGGGGTCTTGGCACTCAACAGCAGCATCCCTGAGCAGGAGGCTCCATTCTGGGTATTTGTAGCTTAATAAAGAGACACGATGTTCAGGTACTTACAAAGCTTTCCAGAAGTTGGGGGAAATCCTGATTAGGCAGAGATGAAACAGGGAAAATTCCCTCTTTGATGTCCAGAGCAGCTCCCACTTCTGTGGTGCCACATAAATTTGCCATTAAATCCCAGGGACCAAAAGGAAGAAACTCAATTGTGTTTATGGTGAATTAAACAAGAAAGTGAAATTAAAGCTGAACCAAAACTTGGTGCCAGTGTGAAAAGTTAAATTTTGTTCTACTTGAAAGGAAACAAACTTATTACATTAAATAATTCAAATCACTCAGAGATGTTGCATCATCTCAGATTCCTCCAAATGCTGAGTGCAATATCAAATAATTATTTTTCTTCTAGCAATTAAAACAGAAATGTAGATAATTTTGCTTTTTTCCCTAATTAAAACAAATAAGAAAAGAATCATGTTGGTCCACTGATGTTGCTGCAGGATGATTTAATAATTTCTGTATTTACTTTTTTATTCTCTTCGTGCAGAAGATGAGGATAAAAATAAATATACCATGAGTATAAGACCATTCTGAAAACAAAAAAAAAAAAACAAACCAAGGTCCAACAAAACTTTGCAAATAATGAAAAATGCTTTTTCAAAATCTTGGTGAGGTACTACAACACATCCATGAGCAAATTCCACTTCAGTCCAAAGAGAAAAGTCTGTAAGAAATAAGAGTCCATAAGAAAAAATAAAGTTGTTAAAATCTGATTTTTTTTTCTTACAGAGGGGTAGAACCCAGATCCTTCTGCCTCTTGCTTTGGAGATGCTCCAGATTCTCTCAGACTCTTAATCCTTGAATTGAGATTAAATATTGAAGTGGACTCCTGCACTGAGTCCCAGGAAAACCAAGTTTCTCTGGAGAAAATTAGCATAACATTGTCCTGCTCTGCAGATGCTGAATTCACTTTGAGTCCATTTTCTTTTCATTTATTTATTTTCCTTTTGTCTTAAACCACCACTTGCTCTTCTCCAAATCTCAAACCCACCACCCCAGAACGTTCTCCCTGCTCCTGTTTTGTATCTCACAGCTGAGATATGCAAATAACAGGTGTTCCAAGGAGAATATAATTCTTTTACTCTATGCCAGTGGATTTCCTCTCTTTATTGGTATCAAATTTTCAGCGGGTCCATTCCTGTCTTTCGAAATCCGAAATCAACACTTAAGGCTCATTACTCAAATGAAATAATTATTTTAATTTTTTCCCATACATAATACATTAAATGTTGCATACATTTGCATATCAAGGAGAATCTTGATTACAAAAAGAAAGATACCCATCCCCTTGTTATCATAAGATGTTGTTGCTACAAAACCATGGGAGGTGAGTGTGCAGAAGTTATGGTTGCTGAGCAACTATAACAGCACAATTTACTGCCTAACTATTGCAGATTTAAAAAAAAAAAAAATTACAAAAAAAAGCACTGGCAACATCAACAATCACCATGTTATTGCTCTTCCCCAGTAAGAGAATTATATCCTGTAATGAAAATTATTCAATATAAGGTCTATGATATTGTATTAATTTTCTAAAATGTATTTGACTTGAATTTACTCGCAGTTTCTCAGTACTCCCTAGGATCATTAGAAGATCATCACTGGAAGCCAACTATTTGAGCATTATAAAAAGATTTTGCAAAGAGGATGGAAAGCATTAAGGATTGCAAGTTATCTCCCATTTCTATTGTTCCCAGATTTTAAAAGAAGGAAATCCAGCCCACGTTGCAGGAGGCAATGTGCCAGCAGAGGAAAATGGAATCCTGCTTTTATTTTTGGGCACTGTGGGGCTCTTGGGAATTTGGATTTCACTTCTCTTTTCAGCTGGAGGCAGTATTTTGGGCACAGGACTCAGTTCTTCTGGTGCATGGAGACAAATCCAGGTCAAGGATGGATGTTTGCCTTGGAATTGAGATGCACCTGTCCAGCTGGACCGAGCTGGGACCACTCGTGTGGGTTTTGATAAGATTAATCGCTTTAAAATTGAATGAGATGAAATCAAATTATGTATTTAATCTGTACGGCAGGGGAAAAGCAAACTTAAAAAATTAAGGCTTCAGCCTCATGTATATCGAGTACTTCCATGGGAATTGTTTGAGGAGGTTTGATTGAATCTATAAACCTTGAGCAAAATCCTGCTTTTCCTGGGAGGCAGAGCGTGGTCTGTGGGTAACAGCCTGGCAGAGATCCCCTGGTGGGGCTGGAGTGTTGGGAATGGGGCCTGGGAGAGCAGAGGATGCTAGAGGGGCACCCCAAGGGATTTGGGAGCTGCAGAGCCTTGCTCCAACTTGTGAGGGAGAGCACTCACAAGGCACGAGGTACACACACAATATGCTGCACTGTGTATTTCTCTGAGCTAAACCAGTGTATATTTGAGGTTATTTAAAGTGTTGTCCGTGGTTATTTGGATGATTGGAGCCTAAAATGGTTTTTAGAAAGCTTTGTGCTTTTCTGTCCCAATTTCATGCACTTTGCATGTATCTGTAAACAGCAACATTTCAGCTCATTCTTAATAAGGGTGGTAATTAATGTTGGTTAAATGTTGGTCTGATGAAGCTGTTTAGACATAAATCTTCCTCTCTCTTTTGCCAGCATTGTTCAGGAATCAGCCTTCAGGAAGAATTTGCTTTCGTGGGATCAGGGAATGTCCTGAGTTGGAAGGGACCCACAAGGATGGAGTCCAGCTCCTGGCCTGGCACAGACACCCCAAAAATCCCTCTGGGAGCTTTGCCCAAACTTTCCTGGAGCTCTGGCAGCCTCGGGGCTGAGCCCATTCCCTGGGGAGCCTGGCAGTGCCAGCACCCTCTGGGGGAAGAACCTTTTCCAAAATCCAACCTAACCCTGACGCAGCTCCAGCCACTCCCTGGGTGCTGTGATTGTTGATGGCATCGTGCTGTTCTCATCCTGGGAATTTGGTGATGCTCCATATCCTTCCACAGGCAGTGGGAGAGCAGAATTTGCAGGTTTTGAGTGAGTCTGGTGCCACAATTTTGCAGCAAACTGGGACATTTGGCACGTTTCACCTGCTGCTGGGAAAGGCTGGACAGATGCCTCCGTGTTTTCTTAACTCATAAAAATGATCACATCCAGGGGGACCTGTCTCGATTTTGCATGCATCTCAGACCCTGGCAACCTCCAAGTTTGGCCAGGTCTTCCTTCAGCTCGAGTGTAGCTTCTGCAGTTTGCCAAGTCTGTCTAGGAAATGAAAACAGAAGAAGCTTTAAACATATGGAACTGGAGCAGGGTGGATTTTACCCCAGATTTATGCATTGGCTGTTACACCTTGGGCAGAGAAATGGACTGGAGATCCTCTGCAGTGCCTTGGTGTTTGTGTGAGCCCTGAAGAGCTGCACCAAGGCTGCCAGAGCTCCAGGACTGTTTGGCACAGCGTGGGATTTTTGGGGTGTCCTGTTCAATCCCTGGGTCCTTTCCAACTCAGGACATTCTGTGGTTCTCCCCTTGCCCTTGGCTGAGGAAGAGAATTATTTTCTGCCCTCCTTCTTTCCCCCCCTCCCTTTGGAGTGCTGTTGGTCAGGGCTGCTTTCAGAGCACCTTTAGGAGGGGAGATGGATCTCTTGGCTCTTGGCCATTAATCCAAATCAGCTCCAAAAGGTGATGCCCGAGGTGAGGAGGCTCCCGTCCCTGCCCCTGTGTGTCCCTCCTGGCTGGAATGGTTCCCAAGAGACTGCCAGCTCCTATTCCTGTGGATACATCACTTCCTGGACATGCTGTGGGATACTTAGCAAAATCTAGATAATAAAAAAACCCCAAAAGCCCAAATAAGAATATTAAGTATTATAAAAATAAATTAAACAAGGCAGCATCGGCATTAAGAGAGTGTCAAGAAGGGGACCTGAGAAGAAAACTTTTCCTAATTGGGATCCTAAAAATATCTGGATCATGTCGATCACATCATGGCAAATCCAAATTCCAGTTGCCTGGATGGATCTGGTCAGGTTTGTAAATATTTTCCAGGAGGTGTCTTTAAATCCCATTTTGTTTTAGACTATTAGACATCCACTTATGTATGTGGAGAGCTTTTTTTTTTTCCATTTTTCTTTTTTTTTATCGCTGAACTATTTGGCTTCTCTGTTAGGGCCAATATAAGGGTTAATTAGGAAATTTTTATTTGGGTTGCAAATCCCCAGTGCCTAATCCTAATTATTCAGAATTAACACCTACTATAAAAAGTCTATTTCATAACTTTTTTTTTTTTTCCTGGCACGATTGCAAACACGGTTTTGCAAGAAAAATATGTTTCTAATAATATACTATCATTTCCATGTTTTAGTGTAATAATTAAGGTAGTCCTAATTCACGTCTAAAATCTAATTTTCATAAATGAAGCATTATCTAAATATTTAATTGCAATGAGCAGAGATTTCAGAGCAGGTGTTTTAGGGGCTGGTAGATGTCCCTGACGTTGGCAGATGGGTTTGGAGGTGAGGCAGTAGATGTTGGTGGGGGTCACAGTGGGTGAAACTCTCCATGCATGAGGGTGACACAGGTGACTCTGAAGCCCTTCCTCATCCCTTTGCTTCACTATTAGGGCTGGTTGAGGTTCTTTCCCTGCCAGAAAAATCAGCTCAGGATCAGGCTCTGGTGAGCCACAGTTCAAGCACTTGCACACAGTGTGTGGTTTCTGAATAGCTTTCAGTTCGTGGGATGCAGTTCTCCCTCCTTGTAGGTTTCTGGTTTGTGGGTACACTTATATTCACCTCCAGAGCTCTTCACAGAATGTTAAGGGACACTAAATATCCTCTCATTCCACCCCTGCCATGGCAGGGACCCCTCCCACTGTCCCAGGTGCTCCAGCCCCAATGTCCAGCCTGGCCTTGGGCACTGCCAGGGATCCAGGGGCAGCCACAGCTGCTCTGGGCACCCTGTGCCAGGGTCTGCCTGCCCTCCCAGGGAAGAATTTCTTCCTAATGCCCAAACTAAATTCCCCCTCTTTCAATTTGTACCCATTGCTCCTTGTCCTGTCCCAGCACCTCCCTCCCCTGCTCCCCACAGTGTTTTGGATGCAGCCCAGGACTCAGCTGGGTTTCTGAGCTGGGAGCACTCAGTGCTGGCTCATGAGGAATTTTTCATCAGCCCAATTCTCCAGCCTGCCCAGATCCCTCTGGATGCACCCCTCCCCTCCAGCCTGTGACCGCCCCACACATCTCGGTGTCATTGACAAACCTGCCCCAGCTCCTGTGATCCCTCTGTCCCTGTCCCAGACAGGACAGCATCAGCCCAGCACTGACCCCTGAACTCCTCTGTTTCCAGGTTCTTGGCCAGAGCCCAGTCAGAACCAGTTCCCCCAGTGAGGATGCTCAGCCTGGAGCACCCACCCCAGCCAGGAGGGCTGCAGAGGTCGGGCACAAACACCCCCGACCTCCCGGCTCCCCAAAACCCCTCTGTGGCTCAGAGCAGGGAGATCCGAGGGAAAGCAAATAGGACACAACAGAGGGAATCATGCTGAAGACAGGTTGCCAATATTGTGTGGAAAAGCCACTGCACAGCTCAGGAGAAAGGGTTCTGGGGGTGGGAGCTGCTCAGGGCTGGCTGGGAAGGGAGGGTTCCCGTGCTGCTGTGTGTTCTCCCCACCAAACCCTCAGCTCCAGATCCCTGCAGATTGAAGCAGGGATGTGGAATCCAAGGGGGTTTGCCTCTAAATATCCACACTGTGCACTAAAAAATGCCAGACATGAAAAGTGCTGTGCCTCCCCGTGGGGTGAGGACACAGCTCCAAGCCACTCTGGAGCAGAGCAGGAGCACCACCCATGGCCCTCAGCCGTGTTGAGATGTTTGGCAGCTTCTGACGTGGGACGTTGGACTCTGATTTAGAGGAATTTTTCTGAATTTTGAAGCAGTGAGAGGTTAATAAAAATTCCTTGAGGTTGAATCTATACCTAATATGCTGTAAGACATCCTGGAGATTTGGCTACCTTGATACTTTTTCTTCCCATCATAATTTTAAAGGGGAAAATTTTTTAAAATCTTGTTTTTTGGTGATCTATGAAATCATAGTTTTGTTAAGCCTACTTGAAAAAAGAAATATAAATATATAGAGTTTTACATTTAATGCTGAGCACAGCTCAGGTTCTGTCTGGTCTGAGCTCAGGGTGGAGGAAAGAGTAGATTTATTTTGCCCATAACTTGCATTAATAAACATTTATTTAAAAAAAATTCTCATTTTCCTTAACTGTGAAGTGAATCTAAATGAACATATTAAATGAGCAGATTGTCCAGGAAGGATTTAGATCAGTTTCCAACATCTACAATAGATTTTTCCTTCTGTCTGTCCTTTGATGCTCCATCCCATTCCAAGGGCTGAGGAAGAGTCTTGTGGGGCTGGAAATTCAGAGATGACTTTCTTCTTCCTCTACCACCAGTAGCAAACTTCTCAGACCTCAAAAATTCAGAGGAGAGCCCCTCACGGTGCCTCAGCAGGAGCTCCTTGGCCACCCAGACCTCCATGCTGAGGGTGATTCCAAACACTGGGAGTTTTTTTTGGGATGAGCTCCAGCAGCTGCCTGAAATCTGACTTGAAATTTGGCAGAAAGCCCTCAGGGCAGAGAAGGGCCTTTTCTGGTCCCACAAAAAAAATGTCTCTCAGTTTTAACTGAGTAATAAATTGGTTTTTAAAGAGCCCCTTTGGCTTTTTTCCTGGAGTTTCCCTCCCCTGACTCCCAGGCCACAGGTGGGTTTTATGAAATTCCAAAGAATCTTGACCTGATCCTGGGGCCCAACATCACCTTAATCCCTGCATCTTCTCCCACCATCCCCTAACACCCCCAGGTGTCTCCACAGAGGGAATATTTCTGTATTTTCCCAGGAAAAGAAGGTGAACAAGTGTGGAAGACAGAGAAAAGCAAAGGGGGCCGGACACAAGGAACCAATATTCTTTTAAACACCTCTGCATAAGATGATTTCCTTTATAAATATTCCCTTAGAAATGAAACAAACCAGGAAATTACATAAAAATATGTTAAAAGGAAGTGATTTGGTTTGGATAGGCAGGATCTGGATGTTCAGGAATGCCAGATTTACAGTTACATATGTCTGCAACCCCATTTCTGCTCCCAGGAGCTCGTGCATTACGATCCAATCTTTAACTGTATAACCACGTAATATTTTCCCATTCCCTCTCTTTTAATATTAGAAGTTGGATACAAAAATGGGAAGAACCAGGATTGCACAGGCAATGGTAAAAATGCCCTTTCTTAACTTTCAAGTGCTTGGCTTTGCAACTCAAATAACTTTCTTCAAATGTAATTTTTTCATGTGTAATTATATATATCCAGTGCTGAACACTGGAAAGCAGTGGGGATTACTGGGAAGCTTTTGGAAACTCCTTAATTTCCTTCTAGCAATGAACAGGAGACAGCACTTTCTTTACTGTAGATTTCCCAATGAATTCCTCTTTTTAATTTTTTTTAAAAAAAACAAGTACAGTTCTGAAGAAGTAACAAAAAAAAACTGGGTCAAGAAATATTGAAAATAATTATTCTTATTTTTTAATCATTAAATACACAGGCAGAGTGGGACGCTGTTGGTGCCAGGAGTGAGTTTAATGCTGAAGAAATCAGGTTTTAATGAACATATGCTGACATGGCCTCACAATCTTGCTTCATCTCCCCTATTAACTTCCTCTGCACCCAGGAAACCTTTGGCTCACTGCCTGAGTAATAGAAGAATAATTAGAGTAGTAATTGAAGAATGCCAAGTCAAACTTCCAAGGAATTTATCTTTAACAACCACTCTGAGGTGTGTTTCCTACACTGCCTGGCATGCTGGTTCTTGGAATCTTCATTTTGCATGATTCCAAGAGAAATTAGTGGGTCTGGTAGCCATCAAAATAAACTGATTATGCCTCGTAAAACAGAAGTAAATGGCTTTAGAAAAAGTGGAAATTATTCTTTAATACTCCCTCCCTATTGTTGGCCAGCCCTACTGTTCCTCTTGACTGGGGCTGGATATATAATCTGTCAACTACCTTTATCCCACAGGATTAAAAGGCTGGAATAATAGATTTAACCTAGAATTTACTTGCTTTTGACAATTAAATCCTGGACGTTTGAGACCTACAATGCTCCATTTTAATTGATGTGGGTCTTACATTTACAGCTAGAGAAATATTTCCCACTTATAACTGAAATCTCCTATTTAAAATAAGAATCATGCCATAGCAGTGGCAATTGCTCTGCAGCTTTGATCCATCAAACCAATTTTTGCTGGAGAAGGACACGATTTGTCTCGTCACCATTCTCCTGCCTCGGTGGGAATTTCCACACCAGTTTAGTGATCAATGTGGGAGGCACGAACCCCATGGGAGCTCCTCCAGCTCTCTGTAAGGTTGGTGGAGGCTCCTCTCCATGGAGCACCAGGCTGTGGATTTCCTGGTGATTTAGGAGTTGCCCTCCTTGAAGTTCAAATTGCAACGTCCCAACATCGCTGCAACCTCCTTGGCCAACCTCTGCCACAGGGTTGGTGCTGCTCAGCCCTGGTTTCACGGGGAAAAGGGGATTTTCCAGAGTCAGGAACATTTTGTACCCCAGCCAAGCAGGATGTCACTTCTCTTTGGACATGAGGAGAGCTCAGAGCCCGGTGTGCTTTCCCCAGGGATGTGGAAGAGCACAGGCTGCTCCTTCTTGCTTTCCCTACATCCATGGGCAGCTTTCTGGACATTTATGCCATGCACATCCTCCGTATGAGATGGTGATGAGTGCTGTCCCTAAATTATCCAATGCTGGGTGATGCCAGATCAGGTTTACACGGTTTTGTTGTATTTCCATAAATATTTGCCTACAACTCTGAAGTGCAGCAGCTCATCTTGGAGGCTGAAAACTAATCTGCTGTTTCCTTATTTTTGCAAGTCAGTCATGGGACAAAAGCATGAGGGGAAGAACCATTTTGAGACCAGCTTTGTGCAGCAGTTCCTCCACATTCCCAGGTGCTAAAGAAAGGAGAGTTCATATTCCAGGAGATGGAGCTGGCACTGCCTGCTCAGGAAGAGAGGAGCTCTGTGTTAGGTTTTTTCATAATGTCACTTCATCTTTCAATAATATTAAGATGTGGAACCACATTCCAAGTGTTTAGTGTCATGGGAAATGAAGCTGAATATATTTTGTTGGTAATTTCTACAGCAGCAGAGTAAGATGGGGAGGGGGGGGAACCTTCCAGCCAATTACTGGTTTCAGGTACTTCTATATTTACATTTTTCCCAGTTACCTCAGCATAATTAATAAATGATATTGCTTCGTATTTCCAAGGAAATCCAGACAGCTGTACCACCCATCACTCCTTCCTTTAATGCGCTGTAAAAGTTCCTCCTCCACACTCTCTATTCCGTTGTTGTAATTAAGGATGTGCATCAGGAAATGCCACGTTTCAGACCTGAGTTTACTGCCTGCTTGACAGACTCCCACATCTTCCTTCTCCAGAGCTCATTTCCATGGAAAATGCCTCGTGAACCAGTAGCTTGTTCTGGCAAAGACCAACTCGATGTGAAGTGAGGGGGCTGATTTTAAACCCCTTGTGGAGCTCACACCCAATGGTATGAGATTTGTTTTTTTGGTGGTGTGGGAATAACGTGTGGTCCAAGAGGAATGTGGTGAGACAAGAGGAAAGTCCATTTCTACCCAGGTTTTGATGCTCCACTTATGTGCCTGGAGCAACAGGAGCATGGAGAGACTGGAAATACTCTGATATGAATTAGAAATGTGGCTTTTTGTCAGCTCTGAAATCAGGTCCAGCATGATGAATTGCTATTACTGCCGTGGCTAATGATCAATTTGTTTAGAATAAAAACACATGCAGATTTCCATGGCCTTCTCTTCTCAGCTCTAGTGTTTCTGGATGTTTATAACCACACTTCCTCCTCTCTCCTGTGTGCCCACCATGATTTTCATATGATTTGCATAAAGGAAAATGGCAATTTATTCCTGTGATGTCCCAGAAATCCATGGAGCCTG
Organism: Polioptila caerulea; assembly: GCA_013397295.1. Classification (NCBI taxonomy): domain Eukaryota; kingdom Metazoa; phylum Chordata; class Aves; order Passeriformes; family Certhiidae; genus Polioptila; species Polioptila caerulea. The sequence continues at coordinate 37,568 of VYXF01011061.1, forward strand.
TGAAGGGTGTTTGTGCAGGAGTGTGAGATATCAAAGTTCTCCCATGAACCCCAGCCAGATTCTTCTCTTTTTTTGCTCAGTTTGTGCACACTGCCAAGAACCTTCCTGACTTGCCCAACCCTGGGAAGCAGCAGGATTTTGGAGAGGCTGTGCCACATCTTTCCTTCCCCGTGGTCACTAAAGGAGCTGTCCTGGCACCCTTGGCTAACCTCTGCCACAAGGTTGGTGCTGCTCAGCCCTGGTTTCACGGGGAAAAGGGGATTTTCCAGAGTCAGGAACATTTTGTACCCCAGCCAAGCAGGATGTCACTTCTCTTTGGACATGAGGAGAGCTCAGAGCCCGGTGTGCTTTCCCCAGGGATGTGGAGGAGCACGGGCTGCTCCCAGGGCACCCCGTGCCCGGGCACCACCTGCCTGTGTGAGCAGAAGGAAAGGTGACAAGCGCCACGCTTAAAAAGAAATCCCACTTCCATTATTAATGAGGGAGTCCCAATGGAGAAAAATATTGTCTTGATCTCTCTTTTAGACGTATCTAAGGCCCTGGTAATTGCGGTATCCGAATTTCAGATTGTCTGCTTTTCTCTTTCAGAGAGCAGATGAATTTTCTGCTGGTTTTCTGTCACCCAGTGCCACCCTCTCAGTTTTCCTGCTGCCCTCTGTCCCTTCTCATGCTCCACTCTCTGTTCCATCCTGCCCTTGTCTTCCTGCATTTTTTTATGTATTACAGATACTATTTCTTTCTACTTTGTTAATTATTGGCTTTGGTTTATTTTC
>VYXF01011061.1:43340-54872 GCA_013397295.1 Polioptila caerulea
ATTAGTGAGGAGAGGGAGAATAGTCAGATAAACCCAGTGAGGAAAATCCCACCCTGTGAGTGTGCTGTATATACTGTTACTTTGGGCTTTGGAGGGCATTTCTGTGAGCAGAACAAAAAAACACTGCACAGCTGTGATTGCAAGGCAGTCTATTATCTGCATTATCTCTCCTTAGGATGGGCAGGAATTCTTCATTTCATGCATCATTTAAAACTTGCTACAGTGATCCCACAAAGTCAGTAACGATGCTAAGTACAAAACTTTAATAGTGTTGCTGTTCAGACACAAGGCACCAAACTCATTTCCCTGCAAGCTGCAGCATTGGCTGATACCAGCAGTCACTTGAAATATTGCAATCAGTCCAACGCTCAGGCGAACCCAACCAGAGCTGCCGGTGCAACCTCAGAATTTCCCATTTTTCCACGCTTTGGTGTGATTTATAGCTTGATGAAGTCTTATCTCCCCAGCCTACTGCCATAGGCTAATAGTCTGTAACAAAGCTCAGCCTCAAAAATGTCAAACATGATGCAAGAGGGAAAATCACAGCAGAGGAAGTTGGTGGGAGCCTTTCCTGAGGGTGTCTGTCTTGGAGAGTGTGGGGGCTCTTGTGGTTTGGAGCCCAGGAGAGCAGGACATGATCACACTGTGCCTCTGCTGTGCCAGCTGTGCCTGCCCGGCCACAGGGGTGCCCGTGGAGCAGGCGAGGAGACACACTGCCCTCTGCCAACCCACGGCAAACACTGCTGCCTTCCCTCTACCAGCCCAGCCAAAGCCAGCCCTGACAGCCAGGGGGGATTTCAGAAACTCCTGCTGGTCCTGTACCAGGCTGATCCCAGCAACTGAGCCCTGATGCTGCAGCTGGGGCGAGTGGGAGCAAATTCCTGCTGCTCTGGGGTTGCCTGGGCACTGCCAGCAGCTGGAGCTGAGCAGGGTTTGGAGCATCTCCTCAGCACTGATGTCCTCTGCCCTTGCACAGAGCGGCAGTGCTGAACTGCTCTATATTCTGTATTTCAGTATTTTCATGGAACACCATCTCCAAGGTGCAAATTTCTCCAGAAAACACCATCTCAGGCTACCAGAGGGCTGGAATTGATAATCTTAAAGGTCTTTTCCAACCTTAATGATTCCATGATTCTGTTCCGCCTGCAAGCAGAGTTATTTTGAATAAAACACTGGTTGTAGACTGGCTCCGCTCCATTTAGACCCAAATTTACTTCCATTCCATGGAGGAAGCACTGCAATATTTCAGTGGTGAAATACTGAAATTTCAGTATTTCACAGTGGTGAACTGTCTTTTCAATAACTGCCAAGCGACTGCTGCCCTTTGTAAAAAGATCGCCCAAATTGCTCCAGATTTCTGTTTGGTGCTGCTTCACAACTTCCTCACCCACCACAGACACGCTGTGACCCAGGAATTAAAGGAGAGGAGTGGCCAGAAGGAAGTTCTGGCTCTCAGCTTTCCCAGCTTGGATTTCAGCTCCCTAAACCACCTGGTACAAGTTGCATTTCCACTTCTCCTGTCTTCCTCTCGTACACGGAAAGAGTGGAGCAGAGGTTTCTGCGCAGCTCGCAGTCGTTAAATAAACGCATTTGTTGGATAAAGGCAACATTCAATCCAAAGTGTTAATAGTTTTATTAACTCAGCAGCTTCACTACATCCCAGAATGTTTGGCCTTTGGCATCTCCAGCCAGGAAAGCCCTGGGTGTGGGAATACAGGGAGTGTCAAGAGAATCTGGGGACTAAGATGAGCCAAATGTTCTGTTTGAGAGCCTGTGGCTCTCTGCACCTATCGGTGTCCGCTGGAACACAGAGACAACCCACCTCAACTCTCTGTTCCTCAGGTTGCCTATCCATAAAATGGGGATAAATAGTGGCATGGGAAGCTCGTCTTTTGCAAACTTTAATTTATTAATGCCTGAATAATGCTTTCAGGTCCGATGGAAGATGTTGTGTAATTATAATAAATAGATATTGACTTCAAAGAGTCTCTGTAGATCTGGGCTTTTTGATCCCATTCTAAAACTGTAATTATCCCTATCCCACAGGCTTAAATATAAAATTATATGAGTGTAGATTTTCATCTGTATTCTGCTGGTGCGTGGTTGCACATTTTCCAGAGGAGGTGGTAGGATATGGGCCCTCAGACAATAATAAGTGAGGATGGCTGCGTTTTTACTGAGGAATGTGGAATTTCTGGGATGAAGGTGGAATTTTCCCTTGTTGTGGGATTGCATGGGAGGCCGTGCTCACCTGGGACAGTGGATTCCTAACTCCAAACACTTCTTGGGTGCAGCTCTGATGTCCCAGTTTGTAAATAATGAATTAATGAGTGGTCAATGCCCTCATCTGGGACAATGAGGCTCCGGATGAGGGTGATCCCATCCCCAGACACTGACCTGCACACCTCAGCACAGAGGCAAACACCACAAAAATCCCTGCAGGTCAGACGCTGTGTTCTCAACATTCATTTATTCTTTTAAAATGTTGTCTTTTTATACTCTTATCAAGCAAAAGAGGCCAAACAGATTTTTCCCTCTACTCATTTTAATAAAATTGGCTTCCAGGCTGCGATGTCGGATGCCAAAATTCAACCTGGAAATGCTGGCAGCCTCATCACTTGAGCGACGCCAGCAGTGGTGTTGCAATTATCAGTTGATCTTCTGTTTAAATACAACCCAGCGTGTGAGCTGAATACAGACAGGTTAGAAAAAAAGCTGTGAAAAAGGAGGAAAAAAAATCCTGAACAATTCTAAAACGGGCTTGAGTCATAACATACAAATTGTTTGCTCAGCTAAAATGTGCTAAACCAAAACAAATTAAATGTAGCAGAGAATACGATAGCAGAAGGGTGAAAGTCATTTCAACAAAAGTAAAAAGAATTGGCTTTTCCTTCCAGTCATCTGCATGGCTTTGGTTACCCAGACAGATGGAAAATTGTGTAAAAAAAGGAAGAAATTGCCATCAGAAATTGCAATCAGATGCTGATATAGTAGAGGGCCACTTTGGGGGTCTTTTCCTTGCCCACTTGCTCCAGCTCTGGAATCCAGAAGTGCTGTGCTGGAGGTTTAGCTGGGACTGGACGTGCTGAAGAAATCCCAGCTCTGCTGCTGACCCCTCACCTGCAGCTTGGGCAGCATCTCCCAGTGAGCCACTTCCGTGGGAATAACCCAAAAAACACCCCAAGGCATTTCTGGGGATAAATCAAACGAATAGCCAGTGGTGCAAAATGGTGCAAGATTCTTGTCTGCTCTTGGTACAAAATACAGGATTATGATTGTCACCTTCCAGTACCTGAAGGAAAACCACTGCAAAGAATGGAGAAGGGACTTTTCCCAAGAGCTTATATTGACAGGACAATTGGGAATAGCCTCAAACTGAAGGGTTTGATGGGATATTGGGAAATTTTTACTGTGGAGCCGTGGCACAGGTTATCCAGGAAAGCTGTGGCTGCTCCATCCCTGGAAGTGTTCAAGGCCAGGTTGGACTTGGAGCACCCTGGGATAGTGGAAGGTGTCCCTGCCCATGGCAGGGGTTGGAATTAGGTGATTTTTAAGGTCCCTTCCAACCCAGGACATTCTGTGATTCTATTATCTGAATCTACATTTTATATTTTATACCACAATAATGTCTCCTGGATTTTCCTGCTTTCCTAAAGAACGGAAAACACACAATAGATTGAGGTGCTCAAAACCCTGAAATGTCAAACATGCCCTGCTGGACAGTGCCCAGGTGCCAACACCTTTCTGCTGAAGGCAGCCCGGGCAGAATGTTGGAACCAGTGGGTGGGGAGCCAGAATGCAGCCATTGGAGATACCAGAAAAATGGGATTTCACAAGTCAGAGGAGTGCAGAGAGGGCAGCTGTTTTCACAATATTTAACACACTTGCTTTCATGCCACTTCCAGGCCAGATTTTGTCTAAAAAGAACTGTTAGACAGCTCCCCAAACTGCGATAAGAACTCGTAGCTCTAATATTCCAGTGTTAGCATCTGTTCTTTCTTAGGTTACCCCCTTAAATTTCTTTTTCCATCTTGAAAACAAATCCAAACAGTCCTAAACTCTAACAAATTACCCAGCAGAGCATATGAGTGGTTACAGGTTTCCAGCTCCACTGGAAACACGCTGCTCTCCAAACTGCGCGAGGAGAGTCCAACACTTCAAGCCCAGCTTTCCTGCCAAGACATGTGTCCAAAAAAACCCAGATGCCTTCAGTGTTTTATTACATGCAGCACTGAGCAGTTCAATGGCTCGCAGAGCAGTAGCCAGGAATATTGGGAAATTGCAGAGGCAAACACATACACACACACAGAAATATGCAGGCCTGTGACTTTAGCACCGGCGAACATCGCGCTTGTTGAACATCGGGATGAGAACTGCTCCCAAGCTGGGATAACGTGGGATAAAAACAGATTGTTCCTTCACAGGCAAAGTCAGATCTGGTGCAATTTGATATAGCAGAACTTTGGAACTAAGTTGGGGGTGTTTAATAATGCCGACATGGTTTTATACTCTCAGATTCAGGGTCAGAAGAAGGGATAAAATAAAGTTTGGAACGGCCTCTGAGTAAGAGCTGAACAGACAGAGGAGCTCTGGGATCAGGGGAAGAGTTTTGGATGTGCCCACCAGTGTCCCACAACATATAACAAATTAAAATTTCTTGTACTAGTGGTCAGAAAAGGTTGAGATGTTGGTGGAGATGAGATTAACTCCGGAGCTCAAGTATGATTTTTACAGCTGCAATTATTTATTCTCTTTCTCCACTTACCTTGTTTTATATTTGATTCACACTCACAGTTACCAAAACATGACTTGACAATCACAACCATTCATAGAAGATCTCACATACACAGAAGTTCACATCAAGCTGTTATGAGGGAATCCAAAATTTCTGAGGTTATTTAAAAAAAGAATTCATAAAAAGCAGAAAAAACTGAATAAACACATCATAAACTTAATTGAGCATACTTTTTTTCTTTTAATGTTACACATCCATGTATGAATTTTAGGTTTTTTTCAATAATTATTCCATCCATTAAAAATATGCACATGGAAAAGTATCAAGGGATTCATCCCTTAAGACACTTTATGCTTCTTGGGGATATCTATAAGAAGAATAAACCTCTGCTAGATGGATGTTGAGTTTATGGAAGAACTTAATAGATTATTAGTGTTTAAATGTAATTACTCCAATGGGTGCATTGTTGTGTCTGAAGACAAATATGAAGGGAAAAATTGCAGGCTATTTTAAGAAAAAAACTGTTTTTTTGACCTCCATCAGGGTGTTACTTCCCAACTCTGGAATCGTCTCCAGAGAAGGCTGGCGGGGTAAGTAGAATTTCAGTGAGAGCACTGTTGTGTCCAGGGGAGGAGATGGGGATGAGCTCCTGATAAGGCAGGAGCAGGGTATGGGCTGTGGGAGGCTCATGAGTTTCTGGAGGCTTGGGAACAGCTCATCTGCTATTCACTCTATGGGATCTCCAGCATCAGAAGGCCATGGATGTGCTGGAGTGAGCCCAGAGGAGGCCATGGAGCTGCTCCAAGGGCTGGAGATCTTCTGGAACCAGGCTGGGAGAGATGGGGGTGCTCACCTGGAGAAGGGAATGTTCTCAAGAGACCTTCCAGGGCCTGAGGGGCTCCAGGAGAGCTGGAGAGGGACTGGGGACAAGGCCTGGAGGGACAGGACACAGGGAATGGCTTCCACTGCCAGAGGACAGATTTAGATGGGATATTGGGAATAAATCCTTCCCTGTGAGGGTGGGTCAGCCCTGGGCTGGAGCTCCCAGAGCAGCTGTGGCTGCCCCTGGATCCCTGGCAGTGCCCGAGGCCAGGTTGGACACTGGGGCTGGAGCCCCTGGGACAGTGGGAGGGGTCCCTGCCATGGCAGGGGGTGAAACTCAATGGACTTTAGGACCCCTTCCAACCCAAACCACTCCACGACTGGATGTGCTGCCAGGGTTGGAAGTTCACAGCGATTTTCCTTGGCAATTTTCCTTCTCTTTCTCTTTCCTTTCACCAGTCCTTTTCTCTCTGCTGCCGTGGCAGTGCAATGTTTGCTCTCCATCCAGCAGGATGGCATCAGGTTTCTCCAGCAAACTGCTGCCTCGCTGGCCCTGCGTGCTTGGAATGCCAAGGGCTGAGCCTTGGAGACCAGGCAGAGGCGTTTGTGACTCCAGCCTCTCATCACCGCCGTTGTCAGGTTAATGACCTGCAAAGATCTGCACAAACACCGCAGGAAGATTTGCCAAAAGTGCTGGCACATTTTTGTTGGCCCCACAGCCTCATATTGAGTTCCATGTTGAGAGGGGCCAATTTGTGGATGCAGACCATGGTCTGTGGTGGGAACAAGGGTGCTGGAGAACAAGGGTGGAGGCTCCTGAAGAACTGCTGGGGACACTGGTGGCTTGAGTGGCCACAAAACCCTGCGGGGTCCCTGGGGACACACCTGGGATTTCAACTCTGTCCCTGCTGAAAAGGCAAGCTGGGTTTCTGTGCGCTGCCAGCTCAACCCCTCTGCTGTGGCCCCTGACTTCTTGGCCAGTTTTGCAGGAGGGATATTTTCCACTTCGCTTCCAGGTGTGGAGAAGGGAAAGGTGAAATGGGGAAACACGAGAGCCATCAGGGCAGCAGGGGTTGCCACGTTGGGTGGTCACCAAGCCCCACCTGAGACCCCCAGCTCTGCAGGGAGAGGAACAAAGCTGTCAGCCCCTGCCAGCTGATCTTTAATCATTTCCCAGACCAAACCTGCCACCATGTTTTAATTCTCAGCAAACAGCGCACACAGAAAGGTAAAATTTAGATAAGGGGACAACTGGAAAATACAACTGACTCAATCAGCCGGAATTCATGCGCTTCTCTTTTAAAACAGGAGATAGGGAAGATACGTGCTAATGTCTTTACAAACAATTCCATGGGTGTTAACGTCTTTGAAATGGGTCCTAATGTCTCCACCAGCCTCAAGCAGCAGGTTTGCTGCAGAACCCAGTTTGGCTCCTAAATCAGGCAAACGGGTCCGCACAAGACTGAGCTTCTGAACTTTGGGATAAAATGCCAGGTTCAAAGGGGATATGGGGTGGGGGTTCCGCAAAGCTGCACCTTCCTGGTCCTTCAGTAATGGGGAAGGGAAGAGGGCAGGATGAGGTCGGGAGTTTGGGATAAAGGAGGCTGCATACTCCAAAACCCCGAGAGATAAAAACAGCGGGCTGTGCCCTGGGAGACCCTTTCTCTTTATTTGGATAAATTTTCAGGACTCCTCTGTCTCCTTTATGGACACTGGCTTTTCCTAGCGGCGTTTTCCGTACACAGGATTTCTAGAATTTCAGGTATTTTGCCAGATAGGGCTCTCGTAATAGCATAGTTTGGTCCTTTGAGTGAATTAAGGCTCTCCACTTATATGCGCAAAAACGTCCTGATGGGTTTCGCTGGTGTTTATTGAAGCCCACGTACAAGTTTGGAAATTCCAGAGTCAGTGCTTGCCATGTCTCTGCCAAACCCACAGCAACATCTCTCTCACCGACAGTAACTACAAATAAGAGTGAGGAAACTGTTCAGATTTTTATCTGAGGGATTTTACCAGAGCGCACAAGTGCTGCTCTGCCGTGTCGATGTCAGCTGGAGGTCAGAGCTTGAGGCAAGATTTGAGTTTGCCCTGTGACACAGAATCCCAGAAGGGTTTGGGTTGGAAGGGATCTTGAGGAACATCTCACTGCATGGGCAGGGACACCTTCCACAGACCAGGCTGCTCCACTCCAGCTTGGAAGGGAGGGAGAGCTGAACTGCTCCTCCGTGTGTGTACACAAAACTCTACATTTTCCACGCTTTTCTGTGTTCGTTTCAACAACCACTTCAGTGTGACTTTCTCCCTTTGCCTATTTCCTGTTGTGAACTTGGCCAGAAGGAATCTAAAATACTTTCAGGGGGTTCTGGTGTTCAGGGGCTCGGTGCTGAATCACTTTGTGAAAATCAGTTTCCTTTGCAATGTTATTAACACAAAGCTCAAGGCACGGCAAAAACTATCCAGGAATGGAGGGATGCTGCCTTCAAGTTTGATTCAGCAAGAAATCCCTCTGAAAATCATCTTATCAGCTGTATTGGGCAGGAACTGGGAAAAAACTATTATAAATATGTTTGGATAACAAGCATATGTTTTAAAGTGTCTATTTATCTATCTGCATACAAATTTCTCCTTAGGTCGTATATATATGCGGGAAGAGGTGTTTGGTTTGATATTAAATTGTATTTAAGTTATTAACTATTTAATTTCATCCTGAACTGTCTCAGATGCTGCTGTTGAATGTAAAGGCTTTCAATAAATTCGCTGAGCTCTGTAAGGAACTTAAACCTGTACAATTCATCTGCATTAACTATTGCATTCAGAATATGACGTTTACCTGGCTTTAAAGACTCTCCTTTCAACTTTTTAAAATCTATGTGCTAATCAAGTCTTTTGGCTTTCAAAACTCGAAAATTGGTAGAAAGCTGCATGATTCATTTTGAGACTATTTAGTTCTTTGTTTTATTGTATGAGACAGGTCAATGCTTCATTTGCTTGTATTTGAACAGGGTTTCTTTAGGAACTGCTTTTTATTTTAGTAAACATTGACAATTTTATTTCTTCAGCTCCTTGAAAAGCCACTTCATGTGCACTCATGTAAGGAATGCCTCCTGCAAATGGTTGGCACAATCCTGCATTGATTAGAGAGGAAATTGAGATTAAAAGAGAAACCTGCCAGAGAATTATCTGTAAATAAAAGCACATTTAGCACTGCGCCGGTGCTTCTTGGAAAACAATCCCGGTGCTCTTTGTACTGCGCTTCTCTTTTTTTAACAGCACAAACTTCTGCCTTTGTATTGCAATCAGAATTCGAATGTCTTTGCATCTTGTCATCTGGCCTCTGGAGTTGAGAGTGATATAAACGGGATATCGCTGGTAAATGTCACGGATGCTGACGAGATGTCAGCAGACCACAGCTGAGAGCTCTGGAATTCAAATCAAGAGAGACTGATCCTTATCTCAAATGATGTGTTTGAGATTCCTCGCCCCTTCCCAAATTTGCCGGGGCTCCAGCACGTCAGGCTGAGGCTGCAAGAGGATTTTCCTCTGCTGTAAAGGCTGCGAACTCCTGGAAATTCAGGGCGGTCAGGATGGGAGACTCTTAATTTAAGCAAAAAGAAAACCAGCCAGGCACTTTCTTGTGAGCTTTGAATTTTATGAGTCTGTACTTGCGAGGGTTGTTCCACCTTCTGCACATTTAACCCGAGCCCAAATGCACTGATGTGCTGTCCTGGTTTAAAAGTAGGTGGGAAACCGCCTCACAGAAACAGTAAACGCTATTTTAGGATTAAACCTCTTGAATCCCTCAGCTTACTACACAGGTTACAGCAAGATGCTCTGCTAATGAATCATCACTGAGCAGCTGCATTTGCATAACGGAGGGAAGATGAGGCACCACACATTGAGGGCAGCCGCTAATTTATGAACAGGAGACCAGATTCATTTTTTTACAACATTTTTTTTCCATTTATATTTTTATATGTCAATGTAAAAATGTTTCCATGGAGACTGTAAAGGTTTTTATTAAAAGGTCGATAATATACCTCCTACATAATAATTTAAGCAACTTGAGTGAAACCTTATGATCTTGTTTTCCGACGTGTTCCAGTTGGCGTTTTTCCTCCATTGTAACCTGTGCCAGAAAAATGCAGAGAAACTGTAAAACCTGGGAATATGGCATTGTAGCAGTACATATATATAGATATAAAAATATTAATGTTTGGAGGTAAAAAAATACGTTAGCACGATAAAAGTGAGTTGGCTGGGTGCTGTGGTTACGTAATACCTGGTGTTAACATGTAGCATGTACTGCTTGTGCTACACCAGCATATTTTGTGATATATAATCCAGTGTTTATCTATATTCAAATTAGAATCTGTATTTTTACTCTGTTCTCTGGAGACATATTATTTAAACAATCTCAGTCACAAAAAATAAACGTAAGGGCTAAAGCTAAAATAACTCTGAAGGATTTTTCCCAGTCCTGATTACACTGCACTCTCTGCTGTCTTAATATATCTTTAATTATTACAACTGATCTGAACACAAAGGGGACGGATTCTCAGCTGCAGGGACTTGGCTTCGCTCCACAGAAATTTCCAGTGGAAGAGGGTTAACTTTCATCAGGAGTAAATCAGACCCAGGTTCATATTTCCTGCCCTATCTGGTTCTGCCCTTTGCATTCTGCTGGTGTGAGCCAAAATGTGAACAAACCCCGACCTCTGCTCTGTCAGGATTCGCTCTCTGCTTCCTCCCTGGTGTCTCCTGTTCCCCGAGTCTGGAATGAGGAGGCACAAAGAGCCGCAGACGCCGGCTGTGCATCGGCGCTTCCTCTGCTTTCCAGGCACAACTGGGACGGGAGGAGATGGAGCCGAGGGCTGCTGGTGGCAGCCGGGGGTGAGTGGGGTTTGTGTGCCCTGGGACAACGCTCAGCCCACACAATATTTGCCCCGAGCAAGGGCACCATGGATCTGGAACCCGCAGGAACACAACAATCAGTGCTGCTCCAGGGATAACAACAACACCCAGTGCCATTCTGAGGATAACAGCATCCAGTGCCACTGCAGGGATAACAAACACTCAGAGCCACTGCTGGGGTAACAAACATCCAGTGCCACTGCAGGGATAGCAAACACTCAGTGCCACTGCTGGGGTAACAAACATCCAGTGCCACTGCAGGGATAGCAAACACTCAGTGCCACTGCTGGGGTAACAAACACTCAGTGCCATTTGGGGGATGATAAACATCCAGTGCCACTCCAGGGATCACCAACACCCTGAGGGATAACAAACACCCAGTGCCATTCTGAGGATAACAAACTTCCAGTGCCACTCCAGGAGTAACAACACCCTGTGCCACTGCAGGGATAGCAAACACTCAGTGCCATTCCAAGGATAACTACACCCTGTGTTATTCCAGGGGTCACCAACAACCCAGTGCCATTCCAGGGGTGACAACACCCAGTGCCATTTTAGGGATCACAACCATCCAGTGCCACTCCAGGGATCACAACACCCAGTGCAACTCTGAGAATAAAAACACCCTGTGTTATTCCAGGGGTCACCAACAACCCAGTGCCACTCCAGGGATGACACCTTGTGTCACTCTGGGGATATCAACACCCAGTGCCACTCCAAGGATGGCAAATCCTCAGTGTCACCAGGGATAACAAACACCCGGTGCCACTCCAAGGATAACAAACCCACTTCACCTTCCTGAAAGGCAACTGAGCAAACACAGGAAACTTCCCAGCATTTGCATAACCTTAATCTTGTGGTGAACATTTGCAGATTCTTCACTCTTGCTTTCAGCAGCCAAGTCACTAACGCAAGGCCTTTTAACTGTGTGCTTTTTGATTAACCAGTGGTATCTGGGAATAATAATTGGTCATGGCCATCCATCCTACCGGGTTGATTAACTGGGAATAAGCTGCACATTTTTTCTTTCTTTTTTCTTCTTTTTTACTCTCTTACTTTTTTTT
>VYXF01011061.1:54920-67530 GCA_013397295.1 Polioptila caerulea
AAGCTTTTCTGTGGTAATTCCACCATTCATTAGGATGGAGAAATTGGCTCCACACCAAGTACATCTGCCAAAGCCATTATTTCCATCATCACACTCTGCATCAGTCTGCAGTGCAGCCTTGTAGGAAGACAATGTTCTGTCCCCTTGTGGTTCTTAAGTTATGGGTAAGGAGCTTACATATATTAAAAGGAGGGTCTTCACTTAGTCTCTTAATCTTTATGAGCACTAATAATAGTCAACTTCGTTTCCAAAATTTAGAAACACTTGCTTTCAACATGGAAGGGTTGCACATGCTGGAAGATAAGTCTCAGTGCAATGAGATTAGGAGCTCCATGGTTTTGTCAAATATCTCCACATTTTAAGATTTTAAAAAAGGGGCCTCTGCAGCTTTAACACATAGGCTCTTCCTCCTATACTTACATTCTGTATCTTTAAGAGGATAATTGCTGAATTGAAATTTGAGAGTGTTATCTTAATAACCAATTACTCAAATAACTTTGAAATTGGCTTAAATTGGCTCGTCATGCTACATTTACCTGAATCTTTTTATGGGAAAGTTAGGAACAAAAAAAAAAAAAAAAAAAAAAAAAAAAAAAGAAAAAAAACCTTGGCAGCCTGATTTGTTTAGCATTGCTGGAGGTTCCTGTTTGCAGCAGGGAGAGTGGCCCAGGGTAACCCCAGCAGGGACCCCCTGCCCAGTCATGTCCGGTACGGAGCAGGAGCGCGGCGGGAGGCAGGGATGGCCCGACCCTCTGGCTGCTCACCCCCAGGGCCTGCCCAAACACTGCCTGGGACTGCAACCAGAGAAAGGCTGAGGGAGTCGGGAATGGCAGGATGGACGTGGCTGGAGGGATCCGCCACCTCTGAGCAACGCGCTCACAGCTGGCGAGCCGGCGGTTTGGAGAGGAACAAATGGAGATGTTTCACAGCTCTGTTTATAAGGCTTCTTAAAAATAGTGAAAATCAAGATAATCTTCCTTAAAGAGTGCATATGTTTGGCAGCGTGGTTGGATAATATAGATATGTTTAGCAATATGAGGGTCTGTGGTGGAATCTGTGGCAGATCCTGCATTACACACTCGAGTCGCTTCATCATTTCCCGATAAACAAATAAAATGGTAAAATTTCAAATGCCTTCATTGAGCACTGTTAAGGCAATTGAATGTCACAAAAACCTTATAACAGATCTGAAGAGACATCATTGCCTCTGTGAGCAGGATCTCCAGGTGACATTGGCTTTCCAGACTGTCTCGCAGCTCAAAACTCACCATTTACCAGCTCAGGTTCTTTGTTTCATTCTGGAACACCCGAGCGTTTCCCCCAGCTCTTGGATCCAAGATCCTTTTGCTCAATAGCCAACATAAGGGGCATTGCTGATCCTTAATGGATCGTGTTCTCCACGGCCTGGTGCCGTGGGGTGGAGCTGCGTCTGGGAAGTGATGGATTTACCGACAAAGCCAAAAATCATTCTGAGTCCTCTTTTGTTTTCTGCCCCAGCAAATCTCGGACAAAGATGGTCCACGTGGAAAGAACCAAAATTTGCAAAGCGAGTCTGATTTAGGAGCAGTCAGAATAACAAATAAAGTGCTACATGTTGTGTTCTCTCGCAGACAAGCAGAGATTTACTCCAGACACCAAAGGAGTTTTTGGGATTGAAGGGAGCCCACTGCACCTCCTGAATTCCTGGTATCTCTTGTCTCACTGTGCTGCCCACAGAGTGCTATGAGACATCACAAACTCTGAGGTTTTGGCATTCCCTTGATTTTTAAAATTTTTAATATTTTTCATGATAAAGTCTTCCAGGTCAGAATATTTTTCCTCTCCTTTTAAATGCTATTTCATTAAATTGAAGCTGATGTTTTTCTATTAGATTATTCTAAATATTTGACCTTTGGATAATCCTAAAGTGCAACAACATTTCCCTGCAGTGCTGATTTTATTGAGCATCTCAAAATGGAGATAGTTCAGGATCAGTGTGAAGTTTGAGTTCTGTCATAATAAGGCCTCATTTTCCTGAATGATTTGACAAGGAGGAAAAAGGGGCAGCTCTAAATAACCCTAATCCCACTCCTAATGATTTCAAACTATTTGTCCTCTAGCTAAACAAGTAGTTTAAGGCTATTCCTAGTCCAGCCTTCTCAGTAGAATATCCAGATTTTCTTTCAATGCCTGGGAATACACAGGGATGCAACCAGATCTTTAACTGCTCCTTTTACAAAACCTTATCTATTCTTATCAACAGATCCAGATTCTGCCAGGGTAAATAAAATGCCTAGAGCAAGAGCTGGATGATCCAAGCAGGTTTGTTTCCCTTTGATTCCCAACCTGTGTGAATATAACAATGGGAATATATCTCTGAGCCTTTTTATTTTCCCCAACATATTTTTCTAAACCTTTCCTCCATGTCTTTCATAATTATCTATAAATAAACTTTTAAAAGTAATTTAAAATTCAGTTTTGGGTTGGAAGGGAGTTGAAAGCTCAACAAGTTCCACCCCCTGCCACAGACAGGGGCACCTTCCATTTTCCTAGGTTCCTCCAAGCCCCAACCAACCTGGCCTTGGACACTTCCAGGGAAATTGTGACTCATCTCGAGCTGATTCTCATTCTACTACAGTTCTCTAAGTCCAAGAAGATAAATTACTAAATTCACCTTTTGTCCAACCCATAATTTTTATTTTAGCTTTGGTCATTTCAACTACGCCAACCTAAAAATCAATATTTTCGCATTAAAACAATGTAAACATTGTAATTGTGTCATTACAAGAGAAGAGAAAATCTTGCAATAAAGTTAATTAAATACCCCAAAATCCAGCCACAAACCGAGTCAGCCAACTTCCTACCCTTTGGAATTCTACCCCCAGCCTTATCTGAAGCATAGACATGGAATTTTCTCTCAAGATTAAACATAATATTCATATTTCCTGATGGTGATCCCTAATGAACGTCCATCCATTTACAGGATTCAGCAAGAAAATGGCATTTTTAACCCATGGCCACCCCAGATTCCTTTCCCTGGTTCCTCTGGCCCCATCTCCACCTTTTACAGACACCTGAGGCTCTGCTGGCTCCTCATCCCCACTTTCCTCTTGCCGTGGTATTTGCCTCTGCTGCTTTCTCAGAAGCCACTGGAGAAGAGGGCGGGATTTTGAGAGGGAAATATTTTTGGCTTTGAAAAACACACACTTCTCTAATGATTCTCTGAAGCGCCAAATGGCTCAGGGATGGAGAAAGAATGCACTTTTTCAGAATCTTTTTTTTTTTTTTTGGTTGTTTTTAATAGAAAGCAGGTTTTAGATGGGATCCCTAATGGAAGAGGAGAAATCTGAGATTTCTGCAGGCATTTAAGGACATATGTATAGGATTTAGGTGAGTATAAATTCAAGTGTATAAATGATAAATGAAATACCAGCCACAGAGGATTATTTATTTCTGTCTGTGGACAATTCTACTCTGACTTCTTGTTGAGACCCTGGTCCTGTAGCTACACGTTGTGTCAGGTCTCAGAGAGACGTGAAGCCTCTGTGGCCTGGGGAGGAAAATGTTTTTCTTGTAGCTCCTGTCCTAGATTGGATTTGCTCCAGGAAATCCTGCTCTGGAGCAGCAGCAGGCCCAGCTCCATGCAGATAACACATTCATAGCAGCTCATCAGGTCTCATCATCTGTAACACGAGGAGCTAAATTCCTGCTGGAAGCACTGAATCCAATAACAGCGGGCAGAATCTTGGGACAACCCATGTGTTTTCAGAAATTCACTTTTAACCAGGAACACACATAACACGAGCTCAAATCAGAAAGGCTTCCATGGGAATTCATCAGCCACTGGCTACACAGATGCCTTGCTGCAGCAGAAATGCTCCTGGAAGCCAGCTGGACATGGGTCAGACACCAGCTCCCTGCTCATGCTTCGTGTAGTTGCATCTTTCTGCCCAACCTGTTTGACAATGATGACAGAAACAAGAACTTTCATCATCATCCAAGATCTCAGGCTCCTGAGATCCCATCTCAGCCGGCCTTGCTCAGCCCTCAAAGTCCTCCTAAGCTGCTCATTGAAAACGAGGAATTGCTAGAGCAGCCCATGTGCACCTTTGACTCATGGTACAGCTTGAAAAAAAACCCCAAGCCTTGATCAAAACTGCAGCACAGCAAAAATGCTTGTGGGAAACATATGCAGGAGACGGCACCATTCCCAAATTTCTGCCAGCCAGCCCGGGTGTCTTCAGTCCTGTTTCTCCATGAGATGGGTGTCTCCTCCAGCCAAGGCCCCGACGACACAATTATGGTGCAGTTTGAGTTAAAGAAAATTGATAAATCCTCTTCTCCACATAAAAGAAGTCCATACCCCATTTAGCAGTGCAATTTGCCTACCCACTGTCACTCACATAAATCTCCTTTATTAACTGGCTAATCTTCCTTCCTTCCTTCTTTTTCCTTCAGTCAGACTTTCTTTAACTATCCTTATTTTAAGCATAAAGTACAAACCACAAACTCCCACTTCATTCTTTCTGCTCTCCCTACCTGCAATAACAATGGTCCTGCATGAAGGACAGGGCATTTTTCAAAGAGGTTTTTTTTTTTTTTCCTTACTCAACCATCTACTGGACATTTCTGCTGCTAGGTGTGGGCTGGCCCTCCACACCATGAGAAAGATTTGCTCATGCAATATTTCCCATCCAGTTAGATACAGAAAATACTGGGTATCTTAATTTTTAATTTTTTTTCCTCAGGATTTTCTGTTCCAGCTTTCCAGACACAAGGGGCTCAGGGAGCTGGGATTGGATCAACACCTGAACTGCTTTTGTTCTAGCTGCTGCCACATCTGTGCCCATCGTGGCTTGGCCTCCTCTGCCCCAGCCACCTGCACTGTTGTCACCTGCCTTCCACTGCCTCCGTGGGTGTAAATGAGTCTTCCTGCACGACCGTGGAAAAGACAAGCAAAGGGTTAAAAGAAACCTTATAAGGCAGCCTGGAAGAAGTACAAGGCATACAAGTCTTATGTAAATGTGCAATAAAAATGAGGAAAGGGGAAAAAAAAATAATAACTTGAAGATGAGGGTGCTGTTTTTATTCCCAGTGTGGGCTAATAATTAGGGTGAGAATGTCATGCAATGAATTTAAAGCATCTCGTATTTGCTGTAGCCTTTGTTACTGTTTTTACCTCCTATTGGATTAACTTCCCTTCTAACCAATATAATATTTTTCAGCAATAAAGCATTCACTCAATATTCCTTTTCATAAAACCCTCCATGGCTGTAAGAAAACATAATTGGATGTGCACTATACAGCTCGAGCTTCATAAACATTAAGTCCAACAACATGTTATAAATAATAGTGATACAGAAGATTAGCTCTATTAACCTCCTAACTGAGCTGGAAGCATTAGCCTCTTCCAGAACTACCGCTCCGCAATTCCGTGCAAAACTCGGGGTCTGCCTTTAATTTCAGCCCTTGCTGCCGTTCCCACATCTGCCTTACAGACCTTCCATGCTCCTGGTCCTGGCTGGGTCAAAATGCACAGTGGCAGATTGGCATATTGAGCTATTAATACCCCGCTCGATGCGTTACAGATGTTGCAGAAATGAATGGCGCTCTATCACCGCGCCTTGACACGGGGGCCCCAGGGGTGGGAGCCTGAGACCCAGATCTGTCTACAACCTGCCTACTCCAGCAAAAAAAAAAAAAAAAAAAAGAGGGAAAGAAAAGAAAAAAAGCAAAGGAGAGTTGCCCCTTATTGCAGAATCACATTCCAGCTTGCAGAGTCAATTTTTCAGATGTTCTGGCTTTCCTGTTCCTTGTTCCTTCACTCAGACCTCATCTGGCCGCGGTGAAAAATGATGTGACGCAGTTTTTTATTCTGCACTTGACACCCTTATGGAAGGCAACGTGGCTCATTGATTCCAAACTCC
This sequence comes from Polioptila caerulea, assembly GCA_013397295.1. NCBI lineage: Eukaryota > Metazoa > Chordata > Aves > Passeriformes > Certhiidae > Polioptila > Polioptila caerulea. The sequence goes on from VYXF01011061.1 coordinate 60,827, forward strand.
TCAAAGGTCAAGGCACTAGGAACAAAGATTTTTTGGAAGCAGCCCAGGAAAAACTTTAAACTCGGACCCTGTGTACCCAGAAAAAACAGAACTGTTAATTGTTACCCCTTCTGTCGCTATTAAGCCTCGTATGAACACTGAACATATGTTCCCTGATCATGTACTTTTATATTAAAATGTTATTGAGTCACCAGGTGAGATGTGTATTAAGTGCACAGCTGAAAACAGACAGTAGGTTTAAATCTTGACAGCAAACAGCTGTAGGATTTCGAAAACTTAATTCAAATAATGTAATCAATAGGTTATGCCACAATTTCAAGTTTCCCCAAACACTTTTATATGAAAAAGGATATTAATTCATCAGAGATTAGTTCAGCTAAAAGATGGATTTTTCTCTGTCACCTCTAAAACACAGATAAAAAAAGAATTTGAGATGTTTTAAGAAGTGCAAACCATATTTTTCTGGTTTAGCACACCACAAAATCACGTGCTTTTTTTTCCCCTCTCTCTCACTCTTTCTCCGGCACAGATTAATAATGATTACTCACTCCACTGTTTACTCATTCTTCAGCTCTACAGGTCTGGAAACCCTAATACGTGAATTATGTTCTCATTTTATGATAAAAATTGGAGAATGGGTCATATCCAAACAAAATACAGTGTAAGGAGGGAACTTGAGTCTTTTCAGATACACGTGAAACCTGCCACAGCAATGGAACCTACAGTGGAATAAAGCCATGGAAAATAAACAGGAATATTTGCCTTTGAACCATTGGTTGAGTCCTTCCAGATGATGCTCTGTAGGATGTTGGGTCTCCATAAAATCATGGAATTTCAGGTTTGGGTTGAAAAGGACTTTCAATCTCATCCGGTTACACTCCCCTGCCATGGGCAGGGACCCTTTCCACCGTCCCAGGTTGCTCCAAACCCTGTCCAACCTGGCTTGGGACACTTCCAGGGAAGTGCTGCTTCTCACTGCTATCAAAGTTTGTCCATCTGTGCATCCTTGGAGTCACTCTTAGGCCAGTCCTCACCTTTTTGTGGCCACCGGGCTGCAGATGCCATCCCAGCCCTCGTATGGGGTGGGAAAGAAATCTCACTGTCCTTTCCAGGGTCAGGATCCTCTGCAGGGAATGAGGGTCCCAAGCCCAGAGAATGATTTACTGTTTGATGCCTATCTGCCCCACTGGGTTATGTGATTTGGGAAACACCCATTATCAGAAGGGCTCTGCACCTATTTTACATGAATTCATCTCTCCATTTAACACACATCAAATTGGTTTTAGTTTTTTAACTTAAATTTGTCTGAATACAGGAGCTCTCAGCCCCTTTGGCAGCAGAATCTCTTGAAAAATATCATTTCTTATAAAAAATCAGCAGTGTGAGAGGAAAATCTCAGCTCTCACCTATGGCAGGGACTCTGGTGTTTTTCTTTTCCTCTTTTTCACCTGGATAATCTGTTTGGCTTCTTTTGCTAGCATTAATAGATGGACACATCATTTTGGGTCTCTTTCATTAAGTGAATTTTCCAGGGTAATTGTGCTTGTTCTCCTTCTCTCCTCAACTTTTCGTTATTTCATAGCAAGGTCTTCAACAGTGCAGACCTGTGCCATAAGGAAAACCAGTCAGGAGTCAGGAATCCCAAAGTCCTACTGAAACGTGTTTATATTCATTCTTTCCTTTCATTATGGAGAATTGCTCCAAATTTAACCGAACCAAACCTAAAGATTGCACTGACATTTTAAAAGGAAAATTATTCAAATCTCCAGGACTTTGTTTTAAGAAAGGATTATTTATACTATTCAGGTTTGACCCAGTCTCCAGCAGGTCTTCTGTTTTATTTTACAGGTTATATTAACATTTTAATGATTTTATTTCTATGTATTTATAGCAAGCTTTTTCATTGGGAACTCAGGGAAGGGTCTCACAAGATTTAGAACCTAAATTCAGTGTGTGTAGTTCCTAAAAAGAGTCTTCCCAAATTATCTTCAATTTTACGGAGCCTGTTGAACCCATACAGAAAAATATGCATTTCTGTGTTCAAAATGTGTAACACCAGACTTTAACCCAAAGGGGTATTTTCTTATACAGAAAGCTATTAAGCTGAGTTGTTTTTTGTTATTTTCCTTTAAAAATCCCCACCTATAATCTATTCCTGAATTGTAGAGAGCTCAGATTTCCATGTTCTTTGAGATCTAGCTCCACCTATTTCCTTGGTGTGATGTTAGCTGGGAGTTAAACCCCCTTGGCTGGGTTTTCTGGGATAAATGGAGAGATCCACGGAGAAGAAGAGGTGAAAGCCCATCCTTAACATCTGCCCCAGGCACAGGGAGGACCCCAGATTCCACCAAGTTGAACTGATGGCTCTTGAGAAGGACAACACTCCACATTCCTGTAAAACAACCCTTCCTGTCCCTGAGAAATTCCTCCCTTTTTGGCAGGTAAATCAGACAGAGAAGACTCTGAGGATTAATTATCATCTGCTGGGTCCTCATTACCAGATTACCCTTAATCTGCAAGCCAGGCCAGCACTTTTCCCCCCCTCTCTGTGCTTTGAATGATGATTTGTTGACTCTCTTTGGTATCTGCAGGCGTGGAGGAGGTGGAAGGGCTCTGTTACCTCCAGGCTTTTTGCTGGTGGGCAGGAGTCCTTTGTGGGGAGGCCCAAATTCTCTGCACTGGGGAAAGGAAAATGGATGAAAGGGAATTGCAGCCTTGCACTTTGCCAGTGCTGTGCTGCATGGAGGGAAAACTCCATCCATCCAAATCCCAAAAAGGCAGATCTCTGCCAAATCCCATTTGAAGATGCTGCGGGGCTGGGAATTGGCCCCTCATTAGAGATGCTGAGATTTCTCTCTTTAGGGAGGCACTCTTCCAGCCCATGGAATTTCACGGGAGATGAACAGGTAAAACCTGCCAAAAAAAATTCTACCGTGTGGGCAAATGCAGCAAACTGTACCAAAAGTTGTTCTCAGTATGCCAAAAACTTTCTGCTCAGTGCCAAAGGGTTGCAATTTTAACATCTCTTGTATTTTTAGTACTGCACTGTATTAGCTGACAAGTCGGGTAAAATATAGATGTACTGCTCAATAGTACTCACTAATCAGTATTTATTAAACATGTATATATAGGTAGAAATAGCTAAATTGGATCCGTGGACCAATTTTTAGTATTATATTTATTTGATGCTATATAATAAAGTAACAGGTCTCTCTGAGGTACGATTGCTAAAACTTCGTAGGAACTAAAAATTAATATTCTAGAAATCCCAGAAAGAAATGAAATTTAACAATTTTAATGTTAGAGGCTGTTTGGGTTTTTTCCTTAATATGTCTCCTGGGATTTATGTGGAATCATGGAACAGTTTGGGTTAAAAGGGATCTAAAATCCCACCCAGTGCCACCCCTGCCATGGCAGGGACCCCTCCCACTGTCCCAGGCTGCTCCATCCCCAATGTCCAGCCTGGCCTGGGGCACTGCCAGGGATCCAGGGGCAGCCCCAGCTGTGCCAGGACCTCCCCACCTTCCCAGGGCACAATTTTATCCTGAACTTTATCCTTCATTTCCTCTCTTTTATTTGACTTGGTCTGTATTTCTCCCACTGGGAGTCCATATAACATGGATTCCCATTTCCAGAAGGGATAGTTCTAAAAGGACTGGGATTACAGCAGGAACTAGGAGAGGTTTGGGAACATCATTTCAGGGGTACCATAGAGCAGTTCTTAATTTTAAAATAACTTCTAAATAGTTCTTCTGAAAGCAGCAGCATAAAAGCAGGTAACCAACAGGCACAAGAGACCTCTGGGCCACCCGGGGCATCATTGTGTTGGAAAAGGGCAAAATCTGATTTTCAGCCAGTGAAAAAAAACCCTCTGGAAGCATGAAACTACCCATTGAAAGGCATGGTCCTGAATCTGGGTGTTCTATCCCTTAAGAAAATCAACCACAGGAAGGTTTGTAAGAGGAACAGGGGGGTATCACCTGACTTAGGCCCAAAAGGTTGGGCTGGAAAGAGGGAATTCTGCCTCCAGCTTTTCTCTTGGAGAAGCAGGAATGGCTCTGAATGACATCTGAACTGCCTTGATGAGAATTTGGGCATCTCATGGAGTTTTGAATGTCAGGACGAGCTACTTAAAACTCCATATAAAACTTAAAACAGAGAGATTGATTTTCTGATGAAGCCCATGGGGATGTTCCTCAACCAAGTTAAATGAAAAGGAAATAAATTTGGAGGAAATTAATTTGAGAAGGAATCTTTGCCTTTCTTTTCCCGGTTTGTTTTGCATTTTCCTTTCTCTTCTGGGGTCCTTTTGCAAGCAACAATCCCACCCTGTGCATAGCAGCTCTGAGCTGTCTCCCAGGGCTGGATGCAGCTGCACCTTGCAAGCACCTCACATAGCTATGGGCTCACCCATGATGTTGGAAATGTCTGTGGATGTACCCTCTTCCTCACAGCTCCCATAATGCCAACCATCAGCTGGGTGAGGAGATTAAATCAGGAGAAAGGAAAAAAAGAGGGATAAAAACAGCAGACCTGGGAATATACACATTAAGCATTCTATTGTGCTTGCTCCAAAATGATATTCTTGGGAATTTACGCAACATTTTATTACTTGCTGTATTTAAAAATATATACTTCATCCAACTCTTCTTTACACAGTGGTGCTGCTAAACTTTTAGCATATTTTATGTGTTCAAATAAACTCCAGAGCATGGCTTGCAATGCTAAGGCAAAGGCTGCAATTTATTAGCAGAATTCGATTTCACACTCGTGGTCTCTGCCCAGAGCCTGACATTGCTCTGTTTGCTCCTTGTAAACCTTAGAACATTTCCAATGAGCACAAAAATCTTGTTTCACATCTGGGCTAAGACTTAAACCAAGGTGGAATATCAGAAGTAGCCATAAGAGCAAGAGTTCAGGTTCTGAAGGCATGACTAAACCTAAGAATTTCTAACAGAAATGGTTAAAAAGCATGAAACTGTCCCCAGTTCAGGCCAGAGAGGCAGAGGGTGAGCATTTTGACAGCCTGGTGTCTCCACCCCTTGCTTCAAACTCCAGCCCCACCATCTACAACCTCTAAAGCAACAATTTTTATAAGACCTCTCCTTCGACAGAAATGTTGAGGTTGGAAAGGTGTTGTCTCAATTTTCTTTAAGGAATTGTTGTCGATGAGTATTTCAAAATGTTCTTTAAAAACTCAGGGAAAGGACATCTTCTGCCTGCTGAGCTCAGTTGGCTGGTCTGGACTTATCAGCCACTCCACGTTTTGGATTTTTTTTTTCTAGAAACATTAAATTTCTGCCCTTTTGGGGGGATTTCTGCTCGCAATGGTGTTTGGTCTTCTCATGCCTGGGAAAAAGAGACCCTGTGGTCACTGCTGGAGCCCTGACCTGGTGTCACACCAGGGGCACTCACATCTTCTGCAGGCCCAAGTGCTCTGAGCCAAGCCAGAACAGTTGAACTTGTTGCCATCTCTGAGTTAGAAAAGTGAATTTAATGTTGGGCTGTCAGCTCAAATTTTCCCCACAATTTCATGGAACAGCCTTATTTTCCCATAGGAAAAAAAAGCTATGGGCTTCTAGCAAGCCTTGGTAAGGAGTTGTTTTGTTTGCTTTTGCAAGACTATCAACAAACCAAACTATGCAGGCTTGTCTTTAATTGGGAAACTTTTCCTGCTCCAGAGAAACGAGGCCACCAAATGTGAAATGTGAGGGTTTCTAGGATTTGTCCTTTGGATGCTGTGAACTTTCCACAGGTTTTAAACCAACTTCCACTCTGGCTGCACATTGACACAAGCCCAGTGGAAAACCTCCAGACGTGGAGAAAATTTCAACTTGGTGTTTCTCCATGCCAGTGACAGGTCAGGTTATCAAAAGAAGGGGACAAGAAGGAACAAGAGGAAAAATGATCTGGCTGTCCTTCATCACATAAGTCCTCCTAGAGCCAGGGCCTGTGGTCAGACCCAGAACACACAAACAGCTGCTAAAGGTTGAGAAAACAAAGACAAAAACCACACGTGGGACTTTCTCCTCTCTTGCGTGGGCTGGATGGATGGAAGGATTGCTCTGGCATGTTTTTGGGTTCAGTGGGACTGTGCTGGGGCATGGGAGGGGGATAAAAATACACTGAAAAGAGCAGCAAAGGCATTTCCATGCACGTCAGGCTGCTTGGGAGGCAGGACTGTTGAGGCACTGCATTAAACCAGGCAGGGCAGAGGATGTTCCAGCTGGTCATGGAATGGTTTGAGTTGGAAGGGACCATGAAAGCACAACTTATCCAACCCTCCTGCCCTGAGCAGGGACATCTCTGAGATCAGGTCGAGCTGGCAGAGGGAGCTTTCTGTGGGTTTTTCCTGTGGGGAGGAATGCAAACAACTCTGAGCACAGCCTCTGCCCGTGGCCCATGGGTGGCTGTCCCCCCTTCAGGGCCAGGGTCAGTGTTGGTGCTACTGGGAACCAAAACTTCCCCATATGGTTTAGTGGGCATGGTGGCACTTGGTTGACCTGATGACCTTGGAGGTCTCTTCTGACCTCTCCTATGAGGAAAGGCTGGGAGAATTGGAATTATTCAGCCTGGAGAAGTTTCAGGGTGACCTAATTGTGGCCTTCCAGTGCCTGAAGGGAGCTACAAGGAAGGTGGAGAAAGATGGGGCCTGGAGTGACAGGACAAGGGGCAGGGTTAGATGGGATATTGGGAAGAAATCC
>VYXF01011061.1:67858-86847 GCA_013397295.1 Polioptila caerulea
TTGCTTCAAACTCCAGCCCCACCATCTACAACCTCTAAAGCAACAATTTTTATAAGACCTCTCCTTCGACAGAAATGTTGAGGTTGGAAAGGTGTTGTCTCAATTTTCTTTAAGGAATTGTTGTCGATGAGTATTTCAAAATGTTCTTTAAAAACTCAGGGAAAGGACATCTTCTGCCTGCTGAGCTCAGTTGGCTGGTCTGGACTTATCAGCCACTCCACGTTTTGGATTTTTTTTTTCTAGAAACATTAAATTTCTGCCCTTTTGGGGGGATTTCTGCTCGCAATGGTGTTTGGTCTTCTCATGCCTGGGAAAAAGAGACCCTGTGGTCACTGCTGTAGCCCTGACCCGGTGTCACACCAGGGGCACTCACATCTTCTGCAGGCCCAAGTGCTCTGAGCCAAGCCAGAACAGTTGAACTTGTTGCCATCTCTGAGTTAGAAAAGTGAATTTAATGTTGGGCTGTCAGCTCAAATTTTCCCCACAATTTCATGGAACAGCCTTATTTTCCCATAGGAAAAAAAAGCTATGGGCTTCTAGCAAGCCTTGGTAAGGAGTTGTTTTGTTTGCTTTTGCAAGACTATCAACAAACCAAACTATGCAGGCTTGTCTTTAATTGGGAAACTTTTCCTGCTCCAGAGAAACGAGGCCACCAAATGTGAAATGTGAGGGTTTCTAGGATTTGTCCTTTGGATGCTGTGAACTTTCCACAGGTTTTAAACCAACTTCCACTCTGGCTGCACATTGACACAAGCCCAGTGGAAAACCTCCAGACGTGGAGAAAATTTCAACTTGGTGTTTCTCCATGCCAGTGACAGGTCAGGTTATCAAAAGAAGGGGACAAGAAGGAACAAGAGGAAAAATGATCTGGCTGTCCTTCATCACATAAGTCCTCCTAGAGCCAGGGCCTGTGGTCAGACCCAGAACAAACAAACAGCTGCTAAAGGTTGAGAAAACAAAGACAAAAACCACACGTGGGACTTTCTCCTCTCTTGCGTGGGCTGGATGGATGGAAGGATTGCTCTGGCATGTTTTTGGGTTCAGTGGGACTGTGCTGGGGCATGGGAGGGGGATAAAAATACACTGAAAAGAGCAGCAAAGGCATTTCCATGCACGTCAGGCTGCTTGGGAGGCAGGACTGTTGAGGCACTGCATTAAACCAGGCAGGGCAGAGGATGTTCCAGCTGGTCATGGAATGGTTTGAGTTGGAAGGGACCATGAAAGCACAACTTATCCAACCCTCCTGCCCTGAGCAGGGACATCTCTGAGATCAGGTCGAGCTGGCAGAGGGAGCTTTCTGTGGGTTTTTCCTGTGGGGAGGAATGCAAACAACTCTGAGCACAGCCTCTGCCCGTGGCCCATGGGTGGCTGTCCCCCCTTCAGGGCCAGGGTCAGTGTTGGTGCTACTGGGAACCAAAACTTCCCCATATGGTTTAGTGGGCATGGTGGCACTTGGTTGACCTGATGACCTTGGAGGTCTCTTCTGACCTCTCCTATGAGGAAAGGCTGGGAGAATTGGAATTATTCAGCCTGGAGAAGTTTCAGGGTGACCTAATTGTGGCCTTCCAGTGCCTGAAGGGAGCTACAAGGAAGGTGGAGAAAGATGGGGCCTGGAGTGACAGGACAAGGGGCAGGGTTAGATGGGATATTGGGAAGAAATCCTTCCCTGTGAGGGTGGGGTCCTCAGAGAAGCTGTGGCTGCCCCTGGATCTTTGGAAGTGTCCAAGGCCAGGTTGGATGGGGCTTGAAGCAACCTGGGAGAGTGGAAAGTGTCCCATGGCAGGGATTTGAAACTGGATAATCTTTCAGGTCCCTTCCAAGCCAGGCCATTCTGTAATTCTGTGATTCCATGATTCTGAGTGGAGGCAGGGTTAACGTGGCTTCCTTGGCCCTTGCCCTCTGTGCTGGTGGCTCTGGACACAGAGGGAACAAACACAGTGGGAATTGCCAACCCCAGACTCGAGCTGCTGTGCAGGAAGGAAGGTGTTATTCCACAAACATTCAGGTTATCTTGCTCTCAAATATATTTTGTTCTTAATAGTGCATGTTACCACCATGGAAATAGGCAGACAAAGGTGAAAATATTCATTTCCAGGAGTTCTAGGGAATTCCATGTGATGGGCCAATTTCTGCTATAACAGACAGAAGATTTTACAGTCTCCTGGAGGAAGTAGTGGACTTTTATTTTGTACAGACCATGAGAGCAGCTGGAGCAGGAAAATGAAGATTCTTTTTTGGGGGAACTTCCTACAGATGCTTTGGAAAAGCATTATAATAAATATATGATTTTACCAAAATAAACCCAACTCCTTCCATTAGAATGGTTTGAGGGGTGGGCAGAAAAGTGATTGTCCAGTCCAACCTCGCAGGAACATCAGTGACCAAACTGTGTTTTGGTGTTTCAATCTTCAGTTAACTGCAGAAACCTTCATTTTTAGCCCTGCTGACACAATTTCAGCACTTTGAACCATAATTTTGTGCTGTGTAGCTACCACTATACAGCCAGATTTCCTTCCAGAGCGGGCCACAAAGTCACCAAAGGACTGACTTTAATTAAGAGCAAGTTCAGAAATACAATTATATATGAAGGAACATGGAAGCCAGAGAGCAAAGATGCAGAAAGTTCAAGGCCCACGTGCTGGTGCTGGGAGATGAGCAGCAGCTTGCTGCAGGCAGGTATTAGTTTTCATGAAAGTGCTGGAGAAATCCCCGAGGCTGTCATGGCTCTTGTATTGGAAAGGAGCTGAAGTTACAGTAGGAGAAAAACTTCTGATATGGGATTTCCAACCACATCAGGCTGGTGCCCTGCTATGGTTTTCCAAACTGGGTACCAAATCTCCCTACCTAAATGCCTTAATTGTTTTCCCAGGGAAAGAAACAGAAGGCAATCAGTACCTCCAACTGCACAAACCTTATGCTATCTTTATTAAAACAAGCCACAGAATTACCTACATTGTACGCCTGGAAAGATTTTTTGACAGATCCAGAGATGAGCGTGTGTTAAAACAATCACCTAGAAAAAAAACCAAAAAAAAACAAAAAACAAAGCTCAGAATATCAGAAACATCAGTTGCTTTTTGAATTATTGCTTCTAAGAAAAACACAATCCAGAAAACATTTCAGCGCCGATACCAAAAACCCCAAATAAATTATTAAAGAACGGCCACATCGGCGACGAGCGAAATTAAGGGTGGGGGAACCTTGATGTTTAGCCACGGATTGAGATGCTCCCCCCGTGCAGATGTTCCAGTGAGGGGTAACTCCTTTGTCCCCGCACCGGGAGCGGCGGCGGCTCCGCGGATGGCTCGGAGGGCGCGGGCCCAGCTGCGGTGCACATGAGTTCAAGCTCCTGCCCGGGCCTCATGTTTCAGCATGACCTCAGTTTCCTGTGCTGAATGGGAACCAACGCGAGCGAGCACTTGTAAAACTGTTTTTGAAGAGTGGAGTTATGAAGAGGTGCTGCGGTGTCAAACATCTGTTCCATCCATTACGCTCAAATAGCAGCGCTGACTGTACAGTAGGGCAAGAGCCGTCAATAAATTAAAATCCTCCCGTGGCCGCGCTCTCCTGGCTCTCTTGAGCTGCCTGGCTCTTGTGCCAATTTGAATCATGAAAGAAAGAAGCTAAACAAGAGAACGGGAATGTTGTTTGTTTGGTAATTAAGGGTTTCTTGTGGTCATTTTTAGGGTAAAGTGTGGGTTCATTGGTCAATTAATATTCACAAAGGCCCGCAGCCCAAACTCAAATTTCAACCTACGTTATAAAATTATCTTACTTCTATTGTATTTTTTGGTTCAAGTAATAGTGGGAGAAAATAACAAACATGTTTTTTTTTGAAAGCTGTATGGTTCACAGATGGATAAGTACTGAAATTCTATATTTGTGATTTCTGGAACCCAATACAGTTAATTACGTTAAGATACGTCCTGTAACTGCACCACGTATCTCTTGTCAAATTTGGCATGTACGTTAATTACCTCAGGAAAAATACATGTTAGCTTAATAAGGTAGCTGTTTGTTGTGATAAAGTATAAATTGTGTTCCAGACAAGATACGTTGTGCAAAATAAGCAAAATCTTAAAAACAGAGATCTATTTATAGCCAGGAGGGGGGTGGGGGTCTGGGAACCAAAATATCCACCCAGGCAGTCTGAGAAAATGTTCAGAGGCTGCAAAGTTGATCACCTCGGGGTTATTGGTTCAGATCTTGCTGGGATTAGTCATGTTCACCAGAAGCTGTTGCCACCAAAGGGATCTGCTCTGTTCAGCATGGAATGGGCTGCAGGGAGGTGACCCCTACCCAAAATCCTGGTGATAATGGGAGTGCGTGGTCCTTCCCACCCTGAAAATCCTCCCTGTTTTCTCCAGTCCTTCTTCAGGCAACATGAATCCAAACATGACTCCAAAGCAAACATTTGGTCCTCACACTCAGCTGCTGGTACCATCACACACCTGGTTTGGGTCCTCTGCCTTTCTTTCAGCTATGGATGTAGGGAAAAAAAATATTAATGTGAGAATGACAAATGTGTAGGAACAAATCAAAACATCACCCAGCAGTTTAAAGAGAAAAATGGAGGCACTGCTGGTCCCTGTTGGGAATGGTTTTGGGAAGGAAAAATGAAGATTTTTGAGCTTGAAGGCATCAGGATGAATGACCAGAATGTTCCTATGAGCCAAACTGAATGTTGTCCAAGATAATTTTACCTCCCAGATGTGTTGTGTCATTCATATCCACTTCCTAATTATCTCAGCTTTAATGCCATGCTAGTATGACCACATTGCCCTTGGACCCTGTGTATCTTCATCACCTCTCCCTTCCTTTTGCTCTCCACAGGCAGACAAACACACACATCTTCATCACAAAATCAGCATCAAAATGCCCATTATCATGTGAGTTTCAAAGGATCTTTAATTCCACATGGAGACCAGGGCTCCCACCTGTCTGCAAAATGCATCATCTCAAACAATTCAGCTTCCTGACCCAAGAGTGTGATGGAAGGAAGGGGATAGTTTTTCATTTTGTGGCCAAAATCCTCTACAAATTTCTAGAAGTTCATCCCTAGGATCCATAATGAGGCATTGCAATTGTATGTCCACATACAGGGAAAAAAAATTTAAAATGAAGGAGATTTTGGGTTTAGTGGTCTCTATTTCACATAATACAGTATAATCTCTTCAGAGTCAGCACTCAGTTTCAGAGATCTGTTTCAGCTGGAAAAGTAGCGCCTTGAAAAAAAAATCAGATGTGTGTTTGTGGCTGCAGTTAACAACAAATCCAAAAAGAATCATTTTGTGAAAAATGCTTGGCTAGAAAGTGTGATAAATATCATACACTCCCTGCATGGCTGTGGAAGTCATGGGATTCTGGCAGAGCAGAGCATGAATTTGGAGATAACAAATGGAAAGGTGTCTGAATATTCCAGCAGCCTTCCTCCTGGTCTGCTGGTGAAGATGGCCCACAAAGCAAACTGCTCAGCCTTTGAAATTCTCTGCAAACTCATTCCTTTAGGGCACGTAAAGTTTTAAATCTTACAGTTGGAACCTGTGCCGTGAAAGTCAGAGACAACAAAAATCCTGACTTTTCCAAAGTGATTTAGGGATTTGCACATCTTCTTCTGGTGCAAACTGGAATCATTCCACTGCCTGACTGGTTTGATGAGGAATCCTGTAAAAGAACAAGCGAAAGACAAACACGAAGCAAAACAAAACTAGAAATTCTTGGCACTTGGGGATTTGTGTTGGCCAAATGACGAGACTGAATCCCAGAACCTCTGTTTGGAGAGGATATGAAGTCATTGTTCAAATGTGCACATAAACTGGATCTAGAGGGATAAGATTAAAAAAATTTACAGAGTTCAGTCTCATAAAACTATCAATTATACAGGACTGCTTGTGTCCATTTCTGTGAATTTTTCTGCAGACCAAATGTTTTCCTTTACTTCTGGGTAGACCATGGAGCTGGCATAAAATCTGGGAGGTTACTAAAAACAAGGGGCCAAAGATCTGCTTAGCAAATATTTTGTGGCTTCATTCACAGAGCAGTTGCTGTAGGAGGAGCAGGGTTGGCTGCTGTGAAATAGGTGCAAGAACTGATTTTATGAATCCATCTGCATTTTGCAGATGAATCCTCTTGCCATTCTTTGAAAGCAGTGCTTGAAGCATCAGGAAAGTGGATTTTCTTCTTCTGGGACCATGCAACATCTCTGCTTTTCTGGTACTTAATTTAATTCAAGTTAGATGAGCTAAATGCAGGCTGAAGTGTGCTCTGGGTGCAGCATCTTCCTGCACCCAGGCAGGGTATGGTTTGTGTCTCACAGTTCTCTGGTTAAAGCAAAAAAAAAGTTGATCAAACAGCGACTTTAAGGACTTTGCTGATTGTCCAGTGTTCTGTATGATCCTCAAAGCATAAAACAGAGTTAAAAGATGTGGAATACATGGTATGGAATCCAGCAGTTGCCAAGGCTGGACACGGTGAGCTGCTCACCAGAAGGTGTGGGACATTTCTGGTGCTGTGGGAGAGGAGCTGGGCAGTGGCAGAGTGCCTTTAAATTTTCGTTTAAATCACCCAAAAACAGTTTAAATGTCTCCCTCATGGAATCATGGATTGATTTGGGTTGGAAAGATCATCCCATTCCTTGGGCAGGGACACCTTCCATGAGACCAGGATGCTCCAAGCCCCATCCAGCCTGGCCTTGAACACTTCCAGAGATGGAGAATTAAGCAACCTGATCTAGTGGGTGTCCAACTCTGCTTTCTGAGTGATCTGGTTTAATTTTCTAGAAAGTGGGATGTTATGGGGTGGTTAAAGCTGACGGATGCTCTGTCCAACCTGTGTGTTTCTACTACAAAATATTCAATTACCTTGGAATGTTTTTTTCATGATCTTTAGGATGCAGTCATGGAAATATCTCAAAAGATAGAGTGATTTTGCTGCCTGAACTCTGCTCCTTAAAAAAACAAAACAAAGAGGAAATCTGAGGTTTGTCCCAAGTCTATCTGAATTCTTTCCCGTGCCAAACTGGGTTGGAAACTCCTGAGAACATCTGTCCTCTGAGAGTTCTGCTGCTTCCTGCTCCAGCTCGTGTTGGAAACGTCACAAGCACTTCCACAGCTTTTCATGTGGTGTTTCAACATCCCTGCTGCCACTCAGCAGGGAGAGAGATGCTCAAAAACACAAACCACAGAAGGGGGATGGAAGGAAACACAGGGATTTTTACAGGTTCTTTGTTTAATGTTCAATTTGCATTTTTGTTAGGGTAACAGTAAATACTCCCAGTTTGGGTGCTGAGTGGCATCACCATCCTTCCAATTTCCCTTCTTCTACCTTTTCTTTGCACAAACAACCCGTGCTCACAAGTCACCTCCTGGACACCTCTTCCCAACACCAAACTCCTAGGCTGAGATCCTACAGACAAATTCCCAGCACAGGAAAAGCTGATCTCTGCCCCAGCTTTTCATTCCCATGGTTTTGAAGACCACGAGTGGTTTTTTTAAGGAACCACAGGCAGGGTCAGGCTGGTGGCACCCACTGGAAAAGGCACCACGGTACATCCCAGCTGCCGGAGAGGGAAGGGAAAGGTCCCGTGCAGCCAGATGAGCAGCCAGCAGAATGAAAGGTCAGCAATTTGTCAGGTTAAACAAACCTCTCAGAGTTCCCCATTTGTTATTTGAAGGCTTGACAAGTTATGGAAAAGCATTTTAATTAACAACCCTCCGATTTTAAACTAAAAATCAATACGGTGCACGTATTTCTTTAAGCCATGTCCAGAGTTCTCCTCCAAAGTTCCAGTTTGACAGATTTCCATTAGGTTTATTGGCTTGAGATGATGTGATAGTGTTTTAATATGAAGAATTAATAAAAGATATATGAACTTATATTTATGTAACCCAGTACAAAAGGGTCAGTGCATTTCCCACTCTAATTTTCTTCACAGTTTAGATTTAAATGAATTTGATTCTTCAAGGAAAAATGTCATGACTTAAAGACATAAGCCCCACACTCTTTGACTCCCCTCACCCTCATTCACCAAAAAAAGAGGGGAAAAAAGAGAAGGAAAAGGGAAAAGTAAAACTCAGACTATCTTAATTTGTATTGACTTCATTATTCTCTGGATAAAAGGCTACTCAACATAAATGAGGACGCTGAGTTCAAACTTTTAGAGAATTCACATATTTACATCAATTTTTAAAGGGTTTTATAACTAATGAACTCAGATTTCTTTTGGCATGGCATAAAATCCATTTGTACAGTTTTTAATTAAGAATGCAGCCTACGCAATTAAAATTAAGGGTAGAGACTTCATCAGATGTCCTGTGAGGACTGCAGTCGAAAAAATTATGTTAATGCTGGATGTCCTAAAAGCATTCTCTGAATGTTGGAAACACTTTGTGAGGAATTATTTCTGCTATACAATAAGGATTTATTTAAAGTTGAAAATTAAGAGCGTTTAATTTTAGAGTGTTAGGAACTTATTTATCACTAATCACTTTGGCATTTGTCACAGGGCTTTCAAAGCAGATGGGATCATTTAAAACTGCCTCAATTTTCCTAAAAAAAATCGTAAAATCATATCTGTATATAAATTTATATATATATATATATACACACACATATATATAGACTGAGACATGCACACAATCTATCATGCAAATAATGCAGATGTAGCCAAGGGAATCCTTAATGCAAATTTTAATATTTAAAGTGACAAGAGCCATTATTGGGAATATTAGGAAACTTCTTTTTTGAGATGATTAAAATGACACTTGAAATAATGACTGAAAATTATAAATAACTCATTTCAAAGTTGTGTAAGCTATATAGAAAAATTAAGTTTGATGTAAGTGGAAGGTGTTAAATGAGCTCCCCAGAAAATAGTTTTCTCTTTAAGAAGTGATGCAGCAGGATCAATGGTGGGATGGGTTTTCCTATTTCCCAAACTCTCTGGGTCAGCTCCTTCAGTGATGAGTTTAACTGGGTTTTTCAGAGTGGGAGATACTCGAGGAGGATTTCAAAGAGCAAGGGATAAAACCACGACAAAACAAAGACCTGATCCATTCCTGTGCAATTCCAACCTCTTCCTTCACACTGGGTGCAGGGATTTGCTTTTTTCCCTTTCCCTGTTTTCCCTTTTTCTTTTCAACATGGCTTAATGCAATAAAAATGTTTTATATTTAGAAGAGTAACAAGGGAGCTGAGGCTTAGCTTTGGAAGGCGAGCCAAATTTCATAAGGATTTTAAAGTGAAGAATAAGAAGGTTTGGCTCGCAGGAGAAGTCAGTTCCAAGCCAAACTCCTGACAGGAATAAATGTGCAAAGAGGAGAGGGGGACACAGGTTTTGGGGAGGAAAGGGGCTGTGGTGATGGATGCAAAGCAGGCAGGAAGGAGCAAAGGATGCAGTGGCCGTGACTCACACTGGGATGGGCAACCACTCACTCAGCGGTGGCCACGGGAAAAGTGTTCCATAAAACAAGGAGATTAAAGCTGAAATCCGTGGATTCTAATACTTGAATTCAACAGGTTTTAAAGCACGGATGAAGGGTAGAATAAGGTGCTTCTCACTCCAGGGAGAGGTCACCAAAATTCAGGTTCTCAGCTTGATGAGCTTTGCGGTCTCAGCTCCATTACTCAGAGCTTATAAAAAAAACCCAGTTTTAATCTTTTTTAGCAGGCAGACGTTAGTCAAAAAGGGAAAAAGATGCTCACAACTGAGTTATAGGTGGCTCTTATCTTTAGAGAGGCCAGTCAACAGCTCCCAGCTAAATCATAAATAGCAAAACGCTTACATAGCATCCACCACGGAGGTAATTCTCCTCTAATTTACATCGGGTTTACATCACTGGAGCTTTTTCATTTTCACTGGAGCTGCTCGAGATTTACTTGCTTATGAATCAGAGTAGAATCAGGCCCCCAAATAGCTGCCTATGGCCAAAGATAACATTCTGGCCACAAACCTCATTTTTGTTCTTTCCTCCACCCACAAGCCAATAAAATTACACAAGACCTGGACCTGAGAGGCCTCCAGATCCTGGCCAAAAATAAATACAAAAATACAATAAAATTTTAATGTGGGGGCCTCGTGCAATCTTGAACCAGTGCAATATTTAACTGTATGAACAAAAGATGAAACAGCAGCCAAGAAATACATTTCACCTATAATTCCATAAGAGTATAGGAAGAAAGAGCGAGGAAAAGGAGGAAAAATCATCCCATAAAATAATAGTAATACCCAGGAACTTTAAAATACCCATAAAATTACAGTACTAAATTATTAGTGCCCATTTTGGATAGTCTTTGAGTTTGTCAGAAACTTTTGATGAAAGGCTGTCAAGAGTTTCAGAATGAGGGGAATAAAGTGAGGCCGAGGAAAAAGAACTACTAAGAACATTAAAAGCAATGTGCCTGATCCACAGGTGTCAGTGCCTGGAAAGCCCAAGGAGGCACATCCTTAGGGATTTCTTGTCCTGACAGCAGCATCACACCCTCCTTGGGAATTTCCTCCGGGAGAAGGTGTAGGGAGGGATGTGCGGGCACCCCATTGCAGTGGCTTTGCTGAGGCACTACCTGAAGGAAGGATAAAAATCCCTTTAGCACCAATCCAGGATTTCAAGCACCAGAAGTATTTTAATCCAGCCTGAACTACCAAATCAAACCAGCCCAATTTATCCCAACCAAAGCACTGGGAAAGCAGCAATGCCCAGTGCTGCAGCAATGCTTCACTCCCAAATCTGCACAATCAACCCTTCAGGCACCCCTGGCTTGCCCAGAGCTGGGTGAGACTCTGAGAATTTAAGAAAAGTAGTGATGCAGTACAAGAAAAGCCTGGGGTTGATAATGAAAATGCAGAATTAGGTCTTTTTCTTTCTAATTAAGTCTGTAGGAGTTACCACCAAACTGGAAGGGTTATTGGCCTTATCGGGGCCAGCGCAGTTTCTCCAAAGGAATGAGCAGGTCTGCTGTGATTTGCCTTCAGGAAAATTCCCCTCAGAAGTGCAATAGTCAGAGCTTGTATCATAAATATAAGGAACTTAATGTAATGATTTATAATTTATAATTTATTACAGTCAGCTGGACGATCTATTCTGACTCCTCTTCAGATCTTCCCTTTATTTGGCAGAATACCAAAGGTTGTGTTTTGTTTCAGTGGGATTTTAAGCAGAACTTAAAATTATATCAAGCACTTGTTGATGGAAGCTCTTGAATTACTCCAGTCTGATAATGAGTATATTCAAAAATGTTTATGTTTACCTAGAGCCTTTTAATTGAAAAATTCAGATTGAAATTATATCAGCATACATCTAGCTATATATTAATATCTATATATTTATATATATCAGGTAGACTAAAAAATGGTTTTTAGTATGAATTATTTTTTTTTACATTTTAGAATTGTTGGATGTGCTGTGAGTTTGGTCCTGATGTGGGTTTTTGGATAGGAAGGGCACGACTGGGATTCATATTTTATATCAAATTTACCTTTGGATTGAGGGACCTTTCAGATCCCTGAGCCTCGATCTGTGCAGCTGGGTCGTGGACCAGACAGCACTGGGAGAGTGCTGGGAGCACTGGGATGAGCTGTTTGATGGAGCACTGGGTATTGTTCTCTCTGCTGCAGCCTCAGGCAGATTTTTCCCCAGGGGTTATTTGGTAATTGATAATCCCTCCGATAGAAAAAGGGAATGAAACAACTCTGGGCACAGGGGCTGCTTTTCTGGATTTTCCCCATGTTTAGCTTGTAGTCTGTGTAGGGAGGTAAATGTGCTGTCGAAAGCAGAGAGGATTGGAGAGCAGTGAGTGCTAAAGGTGACTTCGTGCACTCCTGAAAAAGATATAGTGCAGCCTGAGCAGTCCCAGACTGTGCCATCAATTCCCTCTAAACCATGACCTGGAGAAATCACCTTCGAGCTGACAGGGGCTTAGGCAATATTTCAGAATCTGGTCAAGATTTTACAACACCAGATACTGTTTCATTCTCCGGGCTTTCTCTGACCAAAGAATTTTGAACTGGGGCAAACTGTCAAGTATGCAGCGGTTTTGTAAAGCAGACAGCAAGCCAAAGAAAACTCTGCTGAGAACACCACAGTTATTGATAAAGAGCCTGCACAGCAATAACGAGGTGGACAAACACTGTAAAAAACAGGGGCTGGGGGGAGATGGGGAAGGGGCTTTGTCAGGGCTGATGCTGAGCAGTTTCCCAGCCACGACCGCGGCCAGAAAGTGAAGCTTGGCTTCAGAAAGCTGCTGGTGCTTCGGTGTAAAACCCTAAATCAGCACAGATGCAAGTTTGCTCAGAGACTTTTCCCATGCTGGAGCATTTTCGTGCTCCCTGCCAAAGCCTGTGTTGCAACCTTTGGCATGCAAGTGTTGTAAGGTTGTTTTGGTTTTTATAAAACGCTGCGATAATCGCGAGCCAGATCTCATCGCACAGCAATCTTGTGGCACTTCAAGTTTTGTCATTCAGCAGAAGTTATGTATTTCTTCTACTGCTCCAATGAAATGCGTCCATTTCTCATAATTACTCCTGACATTTCACCCATTATTCCCCGAGCCTCCTCAAAGGACGTAAATAACTCATAATTCTCTCGTGGAGGCAAGTGTGAGCTGCAGAAATGTAAACACCACGACATTGCTACAGCACAGCCCTCAAAACAGGGATGGTGGGGTGTGCAAAGAGCCAGAGAGAGCAAAAAAATTTAAAAAAAAATTGCTATGGTTGGTGTGGCAACTAAAAGAGTTGGGCTGATTTCTCCTCTTCCAGATATCCAGAACTAAGCATCAGGAGCAATTAAAAAATTGTGGTCTTTTGTAAATTGCTCCCAGAAGAAATCTTGGAAATCTTTCATTTTAGTCCTTTCGGTCCACTGAAGCATAAAGCTATTATGAATGAACAAAAATACTAGAGAGAAAATTGAAATACAACAGTAATTAACAATATGAATATATCAAAATCCAACCCAACGGGCAGGATGGGGCCATCAGACATTTTAACATTTGAGTGACTGGCAGGTAGGGCACCTTTGATGTCACTTTTCCACCAAGGAGTGACTGAAAGATGAGCAATTCCTCCTGATGGAGGGATGTTCTCATCATCTGAGCCTAAAAACCTTATATTCAAGGTGCCCATCTTGTTTACCTTCGAATAATAAGTAATAATTCTCATTTTAGGATCTTCTTTTCTGTTGCCATATGCTAAATGTCAACAAAGGATTATAGGAAAAATCATTGGAAATGTGCAGCTATCACAAATAGAGATTTCCCTCTGGGTTCTCTAATACTTTACAGACAAATGTTAAAGATTTATTGCACATGAACATCAAACATGGTTTTACTACAGTTCTCATTTGGATCAAATTGACACATTTTACATTCATTTTAGCCTAATGAGATTCTTTCACTACACATTATATTCCAAGTGACCTCGTACATGAAATTTGTGGCATGGAACAAACCCACTGATATAACAAAGCCCTTTCCTGACCAACTTTTGGACTTTTTAGAAAAGAAAAGAAAGAGTTTAGCAAGGTCATGAGTCTTGAACATGCATTTATTCATCGGTGCTCAAGAAAAAATTAACACAAATACTGTGCAGATTATCACGTTTCTCCAAATTTCCATTTTCAGTGTTCACACCTCAGGAGTCTTTTGAACTTTGATTGCAATCTGAATATTCAACACTTTGGGTCCAATCCAAATATTTATATTTATACCTGAAATATCAACGGATTTTTAAAGAATTTCTGGAAGAATTTTGCCTCTGGTGGTCAGAATCAGGCCCCAAATAACCCATGGAATCCCAGCTGCTGCAATCTGACTTTTGAGAGCAGTTCACTGCAAAACCTTTCCTGACAGTTTTACACAATGCAAAATTTGCTTTTGCAGGAGATTCAGTGGTTTAGAAAGAAAAAAAAAATAAAAAAGAATTTTTATTTTTTTTTTTTTTGCTTATCAAAGCAATTAGTAATGGAATGTAAGTTTTTAACACTGTGCTGTAACGTTGTACCAGGGAAAGGTAGCAGATGACCTTGAAAGGAGGTGAAAGGAGACTAGAAAATGTTAATTAAAATTATTAGTGCTGTTTGAGGTGCTTATCTTGTTTACTGCTAAGGTGTTGCTCCCTTCTGCATAATTAGGGGTAATTTTACTTACTTTCAAGTCTGTAATTTTAAATATCACAAAGTTTTATCTTCCAACAAGAAGTAATTCATTATTGGTTTGTATGTAGCTGCTTGATGTTTTAATCAATATATGCAACTTCCACAAAGTCTGTTAGAATTTGTCAGGAGGTTTTATACATCTTTTATAGTGCAGGATTAGGCATGGTATATGAAGCTGAAATCCCATTTAGTAATGAAATTTAAACATAATTCTGTGTTTATGATGTGAAGATATATTTTGACTTGATCTGTCCTTTTACATTTCCCTTTATCCACGATTATTGGAGGACAATGATATCGGGAAAACAAACCACAGTGAAGTTAAATCCATTTGAACACAAAGAGTTACTGTCAGTTAATCCTAATAGAGACAATACCGATTTTTTAACTAAACTGCTTAAGAAATGAATATGTCTTGCATGCTTTCAATTTGTTTCAAATCCTAATATGCAGAGCTCTTTGCTGTTGTCTAATATTTGCATAAAATATTTAATCTTGTACTTTAAATTAATGATATTAAAGGTCTAAATGTTTGAAAAATGTTGTTGTCAGAACAATGTAATCTTTTCTCTCCAGACTTTCTTCATATAATTGTGGTGCCCTTATCCTAATATACTTGTAACCTTCCTCTGCATTGTCCTGCTTTGAATGTTCTCTTCCAGGACTTTCTTTATTTAGAGATTTCTACACTTTTTTTTTTTTTTTCTTTTAATATTAAGAAGTGGGGCAGGGAAGTTCCTCTGCTCTCAGGACATGCAGCAGGAAGAAATATTCCCAAAATATCTCACGAGTCAAGGTCTGGACATCAGTGTGTGTGGGGCAGGGACAAGGTGGGGGCTCATTTTTAATTTTGCTGCTGTGATAAAAATACTGCTGCTCTTTTATCTTCAGCAGAGCAATTAAAGCCACGCAGGGTACTTGAAACCCCGTAATTTTTAACCACTGGCATAGTAGGTAGGAAGAAGCCTACCATTGCCATGAGGCTTTAATTAAACCATAAAAAAATGGGAAAATGTCTTCAGGAGCACATATTAAAATAGGCAAGGAGCTTCAATTCATTTTCTTAAATTTACTGAATGTTGAATAGGTTGAAAGTTTGCTGGTTTAATATCACAACAACTTAATACAGACATTTTATAAGGGAAGAGACCCTTTTTTGTTGTGCTTCTCCCAAACAACGGTGTTCTGCTGAGGTGGTACAATTAGGTTACTAATGAATTAAACAAATCAAAGGCAGGATTTGCTCTGTGGCACACGGGAGGGTGGCAGGGCAGGGCTGTGGCACCGTGTCACTGCTGCAGGGCACAGCCAGGCTGGTGCCCCATGGCCTGGGCAAGGAGCCTTGATGGCAACGGGGCTAATCCTGGAGAAAGAGCTACAAACGTGAGATTCATTAGAGGGGGAATCAGGGGGAGGTCGGGAAGAAACCAGGAAGAAATCCTTCCCTGTGAGGGAGGATAGGGCTGGCACAGGGTGCCCAGAGCAGCTGTGGCTGCCCCTGGATCCCTGGCAGTGCCCAAGGCCAGGCTGGACATTGGGGCTGGAGCAGCCTGGGACAGTGGGAGGGGTCCCTGAGGTGGCACTGAGTGGGATTTGGGGTCCCTTCCAACAAAACCTTTTCAAAACTCCAAAGATGCTGGTGCCAGGATTGCACTCCTGAGGATGGGAAGAGCTTCATGGCCTTTGGGGCCTGCTTGGCTACATGAAGGTAATGCAGGCTGTTGTAATCAACCCCTCACAGCCCAAATGGGCCCTGGAAACTGAGCAGCAGCTCTTTGGCAGCCCAGGGTGGTGCTGCAGAGCCTCCCTGTGCTCCAGCACTGGCACATGCACGGATCCTGGGCAAAGGGGAAAACTCTGGGGTGCTGCAGCACTCTGGGAGCATGAGGAGCACCAGGCTGCCTGCTGGGATTTCTCAGCTCCGTGAGGTTTGCCCTCGCTCTGACTGCAGGTGCTGCTCCTCACTGCCCTTGCAGGAGGAGCTGGAGCAACTCTGGGCAGCTCCTGCAGGGAGAGGAGAGCCAAGGGGCTGGCACTGCCAGGAAGGATGCCCTGGGCATGGCCCAGGATGTCTCTGGGCTCCTCTCTGGTGCTGGGAGTGCTGTGGTGACACTGGCAGGGCTGTGGTGGCATTGGGGGACTGTGGTGGCACTGGCAGGGTTATGGTGGCACTGGCAGGGCTGTGGTGGCACTGGAGAGCTGTGGTAGCACTGAGGGGCTGTGGTGGCACTGGGATAGTTATGGTGGCACTGGAGGGCTGTGGTGGCACTGACAGGGCTGTGGTAGCACTGGGATAGTTATGGTGCCACTTGGGGGCTGTGGTGGCACTGAGAGGGCTGTGGTGGCACTGGGNTGGTGGCACTGGGAGGATGTGGTGGCACTGGGATGGTTATGGTGGCACTGGGAGGGCTGTGATGCCACTGGGAGGGCTGTGGTGGCACTGGGATGGTTATGGTGGCACTGGGAGGGCTGTGGTGCCACTGGGATGGTTATGGTGGCACTGGGATGGTTATGGTGGCACTGGGAGGGCTGTGATGCCACTGGAGGGCTGTGGTGGCACTGGGATGGTTATGGTGGCACTGGAGGGCTGTGGTGGCACTGGCAGGGCTGTGGTGGCACTGACAGGGCTGTGGTGGCACTGGTACCTGCTCAGAAGCAGCAGCAAGAGCAGAGCAGCGACACTGGGGGGGAAAAAAGGAATTAATTCAGCTTGGAGAAACAATAGGAGAGGAAGGCAGTAAGGCAAAGAGGCACACGAAGGATCTCAAGAGCAGAAGACAGCGATATTTCCAGGGATTTATGTGGCACTAAAAGGGATGTATTATGGCAAGTAGATGAAAGGACATATTATACTGCCATATTTGATGCATGGCCACATAATCACACTAAACTGAATTTTGAATAAGAATGGAAGAAGATTCCTGTAGTCAATTGGAACTACAGGGAGAATTTAAATGGTGGACCTAACAATCTGAGGGGGTTCCCTTTGTGGCCTGGGGTGAGCATCAGAACAGCTGAGAACAGCCATGGAAAAATTCAGGACACAGCTTCTCAACATTTCTGGGTTTTTTTGTTTTTCATGGTGGATCAGGTGGCACCCAAATGTCACCTGCACTCCGTGGTGTGGCTGTCCCAGCACTGGGCACTGCTGACTCAGCAAAAGGTGCCACTCAGTTTTTTTTTGCAGGACCCTGCTGCCCTTGAAGACCCCTCAGCCAAATGGTGACTGAGTCCAGGCATCCTCTTTGTCTCCAGATGGTTTTCCTCAAGGACAAAATCTCCAAGGACGTTGCCAAACTTCATGAATTTTACCTTCCTTCTCACCCAATCCATGTCAAACCTTGAACTTGGCACAATTAACTTCCCCCAGCCTGGATTCCCTTGCAAGGCTCCTGTGCCAGAGCAGAGCTTGAACAGAACCTGCTCCAAGTCTGGTGTTTGTAAAGAAGCCCAAAAACCTGGGGAATTTGGGGTTGTTTGTTCCAAACATTTCAAACAGTTCCAGTGACATCTAGTGGGGAGCAAACCCCTGCAAACGGCTCCAGCCTCACAGAAAAATCCCATTATCCTTTATTTTCTTTTAACCCACTGGGCAATAGTTTCCTACTGAAAAAAACCCTCAGCTGTGGTTTGTGTGCCATACACCATGATTGAAAAATAGTTTCATAGTCCACTGAGAATTTCTCCTTTCTGGAAACATTTCATCTATTAAGGACCATTTGGAATTTTCTCTGGGACATTCCAGTATATCTAAAATAAACTCGTGGAAGAAGGTCATGAAGCCTTTGGAAAAGAAACAACAGCAACCACCACGAACTCTTAGAAATTTAAATTACTCAGAGAACAACAATAAAAATCTCAGTCCAACTGCTTCAGCCCTATTAAACAGAAATGCAACTAAATATAGTTAAACTGATGTAAAATTAGCTTGGAAGCAAAACCAGGTCATCTTTCTCTCCCTCCCATCTCCCATTTTCCTCTGTGCTGTCTCCCCATGCACCTTCTGCACGTGCTTCCTACGAGGGTGGATATGGAAGGGGAGGCTGCAAACATCAATCAGCCACAGCCAAATCTCTTCTCTTTTACTCAGGGTGAGTAAAAGCTGCCTCAGAAGCACTCCTTGACTCCATAATATCCTTTTTTCCCTCCTCTCCGAGGCACTGCACAGTGCCAGTGTGTTATCCTGATTTAAGGAGCAGCTCAAGCTTTGGGGTTGTGTCAGTTCTGAGCAAGGTTCCCAAGTCAGGCAGGTTCTCCAGTGGAAAGTGTCCCTGTCTGTGGCAGGAGGTTGGAACTGGATAATCCTTAGGGCACTCTCACTGTTCCATCATTCCCAAGGCATAAATTCGAGCCACAAATAAAATATCAATCTCAGACTGGTGGCAATCTAAAGTTCTGCAAGCCAGGCCCAAGATCTGTGTTTTGAAAGCAGAAATATTGTAGCGAATTGTGGGATGTTTTCCCTAAAATGGAAAAATTGCACCATTAAACTTAGGAGTGGATACACACATGTCCACAGTATTTTTGCTTCCTGATTTGGGATCATTGGGTACAGGAATTCCTTCACTTTTCCAACAGCAGCACCAGAGGTAAAATACAACATTACCTGGGGGTTGTGGTGTGGGTGCTGTTATATTGACCTGGCACCAACAGAATCCCAGAAAGTCCAGAAGTATCAAAGCTTTGAAAACCTCAAAAAGATTTTGAAGTTCCTCCAGCCAATAGAGCCTGTGTGGGTTTGCAAAATTTGCCTGAAAATTTCACAAGAATTCCATTTCTCTTGAGATTCCAGTCCTCCCCTTGATCCTGGCTATAGACTCACGCATACATATGGAAAAA
>VYXF01011061.1:86967-104257 GCA_013397295.1 Polioptila caerulea
AAAAAAAAAAGGGAAACATCATTTAGAGTGGTTGTTTTTAAAAGTTTTGGTTTTATTTTGCAATAAATTTTGAATGCAGGCTCTAAGAATCCTGTTCCTGGGACACGGGCAGCTGTGTTTCTGCCCTTTTTTTCTGCCATGAGTCACCCATTTTCTTTCTCTCTCGTTTCTGTTTTCCTTAATCTGAAAAAGAAAATATTAATCCAGACCAAGAAACATAAGCTTTGCTCCTCGTGGATGGGAAAGGCTGGGAGGTTCTGTTCCCAGGTCTTCCAGAGGAGGTGGGGTGTGAGCAGGAAAGCTCAGTTCAGCCTCTGCATCTCAGCCCTCCCTAAACTGGGCCTAAACTGAGCCTGACTGGACATGAGACCCTCACAGCTCTCAGAGGAGCATGGAAATCCATGCTTGGATGATGTGGAGCCTCCTCCTCATTTTATAAACATAAAATGCCTTTATTACATAAAGGCAGCTAAAATTTATTTCAACAGTTTCCCAAACTTTCTCTTTTCCTCTGTAGGTTATTGTTTCAGCTACCACAGAGATTTTGGGCTCCCACCAGAACTGGAGAAGGATTCGCTCTGGAGGTGCTCTCCCAACCAAATTGTCTATGGAAAACTTTGAGAAATTCTGGACTAACTAATCCCTGCCTCGTTGCAGTGCATAAATTAAAAATTAATTCATGCTTGTAAATCACTGGCAGTTACGTAGAGAGAAGCAAAAATATTTATGATGTTCCATTTTTTGTTGCAAGGAAGTTTTTGGAAAATGCATTTTGTCATTCTTCCTTTCAGAAGCACTGAATTGTTTTGATTTTATTTGTGGGTTTTGTGAAAGAGAAAAAAAAATACAAATTTCTCTTCGTAGCATTTGTTTGTTTTGGTCTAAAATTCCAAGGAAAATGCATTCCTTTTAGCAAAGGCATTTCTTGGTCTCTGTCATGCACTCAGAGGCCTTGAGGTGAGAGGGTAAATTTGTCTTAGCTGCAGCTTATTTCCATGGGCTGAATCTTACATGATTAGAAGGGTTTGGCCACTACTGGGGGAGCTTGGAGAGAAAGGAAGGTCAGGTGGGCGTCTTGGGAGAAAATCAGAGAGAATTACTCTAAAATATGTGCAGTTAAGTGAGAAAATCAGCATCTGCTGGCTGTTGGTTTTCTTTCGGGTTTTTTTTTGGAATTGCAAGAAATGTTATGAACATGGTTTTGGTTTGGTTGTAATTCTGGAGGGAAAAAGGGATAAGGATGAAGGTGGGAGCTTTGGGACCATGAGTAGGAGGCGAATATTGACAAAAGAAGCAGCAACAGCAACTCCATTTTCCGTGATGGCTTCAACCCTGTGGAGGATAAATTAGGTAAAGAGAGAAACAAGCCTCCTCTCCAGGTTTCCATCAGCTCCACTTAGAAAAGTCTTTCACAAAAATTCTCTCTACTCTCTCAGTGCAAGTAGGAGAGCCAGGAATCACTGGAGCCACACACAGTGGCAGAAGAGGCTTCCCTCACTTGCAGTTTTTGGGGCAGCATCATCCAGGGCTGGGGTTCATTATTTTTCTCTCATTTGCGAGATGTGGAGGTGGGAGGTGACTGTGGCAGATGTTGCTCTACCTGAAGCAATCAAAACTGAAAAAGGGCAGGTTTCACTCCCAGAGGTCAGGATTCGGTGGGATATTGGGAGGAAATCCTTTGCTGTGCAGGTGGTGAGGCCCTGGCACAGATTCCAGAGAAGCTGTGGCTGCCCCTGGATCCCTGGCAGTGCCCAAGGCCTGGCTGGGAATGCTCCTCTCTGATGAACACACTTCAAAACCGCCTTCCTCTGGATGCTCCTGCTTGGTGTGTGTCTGTCAGAGCAGTGAATTCTGCCTCCTGAGCCCTGATTTGCCACACACCTCTCTCACTTCCTGGCCATTCTCTCTTTCAGGTGATTCATTATAACCAGTCTGGAACAGGGAATCTATCGAAGCACTGAAATGCTGAGAAAGTGGAGAGAATACTCCAATAATAACTGGTGGGTGTGACAGCACCAGCACAGGCTGCCTGGAGAAATTCCCACTGGCTTTGGAGAGACTCCATTTCTGATCTGTTGATGTTTAATAACGGTGAATACCAAGTTAATGTTAGGAAAGTTGTGGAGTTCGATGTTGCCTTGGTGTTTATCGTAGGTATTGTCCTTCCAGGGGTGCTGTGAAGTTCCTGCAGGAGGCTGGCCACCATCCAGCCTGGCTGGTTCCAGGATGCAATAAATAAAACTTGGGGAAAGGTGCCACAGTGCCACCCAGCCCTTCCCTCATCTTCCCAGCAGCACCCAGCCCTGATTCTGCTGCTCCTCAAGCAAGAAACTCCAGTTTCTTTTCTTGCTGTAATTTCCATGACCGGAGCTGGGATTTATCCCTGAGTGCCAGCAGAGAGGAAAAAGTTTCCAGTTTGTTGTTGCTGCCACAGATCCATCATGAAGGAACTTTCTACACTTCCTCGCTGGGTGCACTTTTCCAGAGGTGGCAGGAGGGCTGCTCCTCTCCCAAAAATCCTCCTCTGGGCTCAGACCAGCATCACCTTCCAGGCTGGGCTGCCACAGGAGCCTGTGCCTTGGTTCTGCTGACTTAACCGAGTCAGGCAGGCTGTGCTCAGGCAAAAATGATGTCAAAGGGGTAAAACAAAGAGTATTGTGTTTGGCCTATCTTGCAAGAAATTATGCGCCGAGGAAGAATAGCGCGGAAGTGGAGTAAGTACAAAACACACACTGAAGTGTCTCGTCGCTTCTCCGAGACAAAGGCAGACAAAATTAATCAGCAGTGATTTGTTGTGCCAGAAAACGCACGCTCCTGACTATCTCTGGCAGATTATTGCCAAGGAAATAGTTCCTCAATATCCCAGGCACATTCCTGACCTGTATATTATGAAGTTATTTCTGCTTTATGATTTGTAACCTGTAAAATGCCTGTGATCTTAATAAATGAGAGCTTGTTGCCTCCTGAAATCCGCTGTATTTCATCTCTTGCTTGCCTCCTTTGGCAGTGTTGTTATTTAGGCTGAGTTAGCATTAGTATTCTCCCTGAGCATATCCACTTCCAGGAATCCGATCTCATCGCTGCGAGCGAGCACCCTTAGGACACGGTGACACCATCCATATGACATATGATCATGGGTGGAAGCATAGCTGGAGGCTGTATGGAAAACACTGAGGATTTCCCAACTTGGCCTTTTTTTTTTTTCCGTTTCCCCACGAGGAAATATCGCGGACTTGTTTAATTGTGTAATGGAGCCTACGGCCTGCGGTTGGTTCTTGTAACTTAATAGTAAACCTGTAGAAAGGAAATTATACAGGGCTGTCTTATTGACAGTGTTCCTATAGTACAATTCAAATTGCCTGAGGTGCAGCCTGGCACAGCTTCTGAAAATAAAGATATTTTCCTCTGTCATTTACAGGAAGTTTCCTTGCTGTTTACAGGAGTTTCAGGTGGCAGGAAAATCCAGGCTGCTGCTCTCAGGGGTGTCCATCCATCCTAGGAGCAGAACATGGAGCCACCCATGATCAGACACAGGGGCAAATATTCAATATTCATAGAAAAAAAACAACTATGGATCCTCTCCATGCCTCCCGATGCCTAAAACAGCACAAAAGGCTGCAAGTTGTCCTTGCTCTATCAATTAAATGACACTAAAATAAAATAAAATTATGCCAAAAGTAATTTAGAAACCAAACCTCACAGGGCTGAGCCTGACACTGACTCTTCACACCACCTAAATTGTTGCATCCACTTTCTCCAGCCACTAAAATATATTTCTCTATGTTTGAAATAAAAATCGGGGTGTATTTTTATTATGAAGAAGAATTTCCAGCATCGATGCCTGAGCATGGGGGTTGTGCTGATGAGGGTTTTGGGGTGAAGGAGATGTGCAGAGGGCAGCCCTCAGCCCAAAATTCCGAAACAAGTCCAGGCTGTCCAGGGGCTGAAAAAGCCAGACATCTTCTGAAAGCATTTTACGAGAAACTGCCGAAAATATCACTGTTAGTGAATAAAATGAAAATTAGTGCTGTTGTGTTCACCTGTAAGTTTTTCTTTAAAGCCAGTGATTGCATTTGAAACCTGCAATTCTCAACAAAAAGAGAAAAGTTCAGTGCTGATTGCTGGATATTTGGACCTCCCAGTGCAAACATTAACTGGCTGAGAGGCACTCTGGAATGTAATGAAGGAAACAATACTGGGAATGGAGCCAAACGCAGAAACACTGGCGCCTGCAACCTAGGGATTTGCCTCCTAGTAATAGGAGCTGAACAAGGCCCAGCACTTCTGTTAGGCTGGAAATGACATACTGTGATCCTTGACTTAGCCAAAGGGATTTTAAATGGAGGAAAGAGCTGGCAAGACAAAATCTCCTGCACTTTTCACAGTGTTTTCTAAAACAAGCAAAGGAAATCAGGAGAAAAGACTGTAGTCTATTACATTTGATCCAGTTAAGTCAAGAGTGGAAGCTTTTTAACTGCTGTTATTATTTTTTATACTTTCTCATCATGTCACACCACCCAGAAAGCACAGACATAAAGCAGAAACTTGAAACTGCTTTCATTCAAGAAGAAGGGCACCCCAACATTGCGTTATTGACAGGAGGGCTGCAAAAACTGACAGCTGCAGAAATTGTACAGTTGAAGTTCAATTCCCAGGAGCAGGAACAATATACTGATGGTATTAATTCCGTTTGGAATTGTTAAAATAAGAAAAGGTTATGGGCTGAGGAAGGGACCTGGTATATATTTTTTTTCTTCTTGTTCTTTTTTGCTTGTAACAAAGGCGAACCTTCCTTCTTCCCTGGTGTCCTTGGACTGTCATCTCCAACCTTTTGAAACTGTATCTGATTATCCATGTGGCAATTAATCATAATTAAGCAGGCTTGAGATTTGGAAAGGTACAAAGAAGGTGGCTATAGATCTGGCTTTTGTCCTGAGTAACCTCTTTTTTTTTTTTTTCCCCTATTTTTTTTGGCTGCAGAATTTTGTGTTTGGAGCCATGAGAGGGAGGACTGGAAAACTGAGAAAAAAAAAAAAAAGAGAGGCAGAAAAACCAGCATGTGTGTGTTTTAACATCAGAGCCCTGAGCATCCTGGTTGCTCTTTCTTTCTCTTTTTGGACATCACATTCCCTAGAAACTAAGTTCCAGCAAACTTGGAAGCAGTCCGTTTCCAAGAGGAAGCTAGGTAACAAATTACCTTCCTAATGCCAAGTGATTTGGATCCATTCTTACAAACCAGATTTTTTCAATTTATTACAGGAAAACATTCAATCATTATACGCTGGCACTCTGTCTGGGGCACATGGAATACCATTCTACCCACTCCGCCCACATCCAGTTTTTAAAGGCTTAGAAAGCCCAGAATGTCTTCTTATTAAATGTTTTATATATTTATAATTAAAATACTGGGCTGGCATTAGAATCATTTTAACAGATGTAACCTGACACAGGCTTTCTCTGCCCAGGGTCAGGCTGGGAAACAATGGCTTCTTTAACTCCTGCGTTCTGCTCAGGTTTCTGTTTGCACATGGGTCCAATTTGTCCCATTTATGATTAGGTTTAAGTAAGTTGATGTGCTATTTATTTAGGAGAATTGCCATTTCAGACTATTACCATATTCCCTACAATATACATTACAGTGTGGTCTATGCCTGCACTGTCCATTATTAGGTTATTATAGTCCCCAATATGGTCCCAATTCACCAAAACAACAACAACTGACTTGATTCAGGCATTAAGTGATTTACTGCAGCTCTTTAGGTTGGAATTAATGTACACACTGCTCGCAAAAGCCAACACCCCCTGCTTGCCCCCAACCCTGAAGGCTTACAAGGGCCATGTGCTGGCATGTGAAAGAGACTTAAATGTCTGTGTAATTGGTTTAAACATCGAGTGTCAGCCATGGACGGGGAAAACCAACGGGGCCGGCTTGCAAAACGCCAGATCAAGGTGCTGCTCGAGGGTGGGAGGATTGGCTTTACCTGTGGGAGCTGCTGGGAAGACCTCACGATGAGGAGCCAACCCATCCCACGGAGCTGGGAGCGGGAGTTTGTCTCTGTTCCTAATAAACCACGCTCGCCCCGTCTTGGGCACGGCAGCGAGGCAGGACTGGGGGTAATTTATAATGACTGGCCTCAAACATATGGCCGGGTCTCTGCACTCCCCCTTGCCTTGCACAGCCCCTGCCCTGCCGAGGAGGAGGAGGAGGTTTGTTCAGTCCAAAGTCCTTTTCAGCAGCTCTTCAGCTCCCCCCAGCTGTGGAGACCCAGCCCCGTGCTCTGCCAAATTCCAAATCGCCTTCCCCGTGCCATGGGCATCCCCCTGAGCCTCTGTTGGCCAACGCCACCAGCTTGGGTGGATGCTCCTGCACTGCCAGCTCTGAAATCCATTCACTCTCAGTCTCAAAGAGTGGCTGTTTTTCCTGATCAAGGGACGAACAGCTGGAATTCACATAATAATAAATTAATAACCGCAGCCCCACAAGCGGCAATAAAACAGCGGCAGAGCAGAAAACAGCTCCAACGCCTCCACCAGCTCTCCCTGGCACATATCCCGATCCTTGCACTCGCACTCAGGTCACTGGTCACTCTTCCTTCACCTGGGAAGTGGCCTGGAGGTTCCCAATCTCCTCTTGGAAAGCTTCATCCCAGAGCTCTGCTGGGCACAGCCCCATGCAGTGAAGGGGAGGTGATGCTCTTGCACCAGCGCTGGGCGTGGTGGTCATTCCTTGAAGGGATTCCATTCCCATGGAACACATAATCCAGGTGGTAATCCCTGGATTTTGGAACTAGCAGGGTGACCACGAGGAGCAGGTGACTCTGAGGAGCCTGTGATAGGACAGCAGCAGGGGATGGCGCAGAGCCCTGGAAGGAGCAATACCTAAAGCAGCACAAAAAGCCTGGAAAACAAGGATTTGCTGCTGATTTCCAGCTCTGGTACCCACTCAGCTCGACAGGCAGCAGTGGGGCCAGGAAAGACAATGAATTCCTGCAACTGGAGAAGAAAAATTGGGAATACAGCTTGACCTGGATGTGGAGGAGCTGAAGGTGCTCGTCAGGGTCATGACCAAGCCATTCCCTCCCAGGCCAGGGTTGAGGCTGTGGAAGGAGCTGAAATCTGAGCTCGCTGCTTGCACAGCTCAGAGGAGAGGCAGCAAGAAGCCCTAAGATGTGAAACCATCGTGGGCAAGAAAATCCTGACGATTTGGGACCCTTTCCCTGCCCTCTCCACAGGCACTCACAGCTCCTGTGCTACAGAACCACCACCTTGGAGCTCTCAAGTCACCCAGTTAGTAAATCACGGATACACCGGGTTCAATTTACACTTACGTGTCGTGTGATCTGTCCTGAGAGTAACCTCTTAATAAATTAAACTGAGCCCCAAAAGAGGTTAGAAAATGAAGTTAAATGCTTCACCATCTGGGACTCAGCCAGGGCGAGATTCAATATTTGGAGTGATGGAAAGGTAAAAAGCAATTGTTGTCGTGAATTTACCACTTTTTTTTTTTTATTATTATTTTTTCCCCCCCACAGAGATAACAAGATGATAGAATAACAACACTTTTTTATTTTTTCATTTCTTTTCTTTTGGGTGAAAGAGATTTAAGCTGAGCCTTACCCAGGAAAACAATGTCACTAAATACCTTTAAAACTACAAGCCTGGAGCCTGTGAGTTTTTCTGCCTTTTGGAGGTGAGGCAGATTTCACAATTTGGGATTCCTGTCTGTCTCCTCCAGCGCTGCAGCATCCACTGAGCTGAGCTCCCGCTTGCCTGCAGCCACATTGATTTAGGACCCTTTCCAGGTCGTTTGGAAGTCAGGCTTGGAGTCTGCTCCAGTCACAGAGCCACATAATGTAGAGCTATGAGAACTTGGGAAAACCTGCTTGGCAAAGCTGCCATTATTTCCCTTTGGTTTTAAAAGCCAAAAAAAAATTAAAAAAAAATAAAAAATTGAGTGTTTTCCCTCCCACCCAAAAAAATCCCTAAATTGACCAAGCTCATATGTTTGATTAAACCCACCAGGGGATTTTAAACAGAAGAAGGGAACAATCCAAGTAGCAAGGGAAAACATGATTTTGGGCTTGCTTTTATGTATTTTTTTTAAGATTTTGGGCTTGCTTTTATGTATTTTTTTTAATTATGCCGCGCACTTTTCCCTGTAATGGCCCACCCTGCCCAGCGGCTGGCACGGGCTGCTCCTGCAGATGGATCGGGGAGCGGGCACAGCCCCGCAGAGCTGGCACAGAGCTGGGAAAAGCAGCCAGCCCGGCGGCAGCAGCCCCCTGCCCGCAGCCAGCGGCGGGGATGCTCCGGTCCCCGAGCCCGCTCCGAGCAGGCGCTGCCCCCGGGGATGCTGAGGCTTTATCCTCCTTCGAAATCCGAGCTCGGTGATGTGGTTGGGGTGGCGGTCCCGGCTCGGGGATTGCCAGCACCGAGGGGATTTGTAGGGAGGGGTGCTGAGAGCGGGTCCGGCTCTCCAGAGCTGCAGGATCCCATCCAGGCAGGGGGTGGAGGATGCTGAGCCCTTCCCGGGCTCACCCCGCAGCTCAGCCGCTCAAAACCGCTCCTGCTCAAGGCTTTTATAGGAATACTATGGATTAGGTGGGTGATTAGGAAAAGACTCTTCCCACAGAGGAAGGTCGGGCACTGAACATCCCCCCCAGGGCAGTGCTGATGACATAAACCCTGCCAGAGTTCAGGGAATGTTTGGACAATGCTCTCAGGCACATGGNCACATGGAGGCATTCCTGGAGTGGTTCTGTGCAGAGCCAGGAGTTGGACTGGGTGATCCTCGTGGGTCCTTTCCAGCTCAGGACATTCTGTGGTTCTGTGATAACCTTGTGTGGAGGAGGATCACACCTGGAGTCTGCATTTCCCTACAAATTCCAGCCTGTGCTCTGAGCACTCTAGGGAGGTGTTCCCCCAAATTTGGAGCCTCTGAAGGACATTAGAAGCATCCCGAGGCTACCGGGCAGCAGCTGTGAGGATGTGCTTTGTGCCACAGTAACATGTTAGCAGCTCCCCCATCTCTTCAGCTTGGGGAAAGGTGATCTTAGATTTTTTTTTTTTTGTGAATTCACAGCATCATGGCCTGGAGGCTGCAGCAGAGAAATAGGAATTATGGTTAAAATTTAAAGTAACCTGCCAGTAAAAGGGTTTTCCTGAACATTATGCTGGTGTCCAAGTGCAGGTTATTTGGGTTTGCAGGTGGAACTTCAGCAGTTGTTTCACTTCAGTTTCTTAACCAGACGGAGGGAGAAGCTTCTTTTGTTGCCCATCTCCCTTTTGTGGGGGAGCTACAAATGAGGAGGAAATGAGAAATCAGTCTGTAATCCTGAAAATCCTTTTCACTTTGAACATGCAGACTGCCTCCCTTCTGGAGCTACCACCCTCTCTGACCATCGACTGTGCTGTTCTGCTGATGTCACCTCACAGGAAAGAAAAGGAAGTGTTTTGGCTTTCTTTTTTTTTCCCCTGAATGTCTCTTAATAGTTCAGCTCACTGGACTGAACATCCAGGATAAATCTGCCTTTGGGGGATTTATATCACTGTGCATAATCTCTAGTTTTGCATACACCTGCTGGTATAAGGTGTATGATTGAAATTTCACCTCACAAACCATTTTTCAATACTATCGATACTGGAATTTTAGGTTTTACTAATTTTTTTACTTCTTTTGCTAATTTTAAGATTTGTATTTATGTTTAGTCTGTGATCTTTTTGAGTGCAAACAAGCTCAGGGCTGGAAATGGTCACCATAAAACACAGTTTAAAAGTCATTTGTAGTATAGACCAAACAGGTTCCCCAGAGAACTCATGGAACAGGTTTTGGAACACATTGCCCAGAGAAGCTGTGGATGTCCCATCCCTGGAAGTATTAAGGACCAGGCTGGATGGGGCTTGGAGCAACTGGGCTAGTGGAAGTCATCCCTGCTCATGGGGTGGAATGAGATGAGATCCTTTCCTTAGAGATCCTTTCCAACCCAAACCAGTCTGTGACTCTGTAATTCTATGAAACCTCATCCTGCCACCTGGAGCCAGCCCAGGAGGTGGAACAGCTCCAGGTTTGTGGAGGTGATCACAAACACTCAGCTACTCCCAGCAAAGTGCAGTGGGATGGAGCTGGAAACAACCTTTGATGGAGCATCCCTGGAATACAAGAAAACTGGCTCTGCCAATCCAGAGGATACAGCTGTGCCTGGAGCTGGGAAGATGGGCAATGCCAGCAGGAATGGCAGCCCAGGTGTTCCCAGGGGGAGGCAACCGAGCCTCCTCTTCCAAGCTCTGCTCATTGCTAAACCACCTCTCTCCTCTTGCATTTTATTCATTCGCTTCATGTTTATTCTGGCCTTGAACAGCTTAAGCCTCACTCCAGGCACAAAACCAAGTGACTTCCCTCTTGTTCTGTTCTTACCTGGCCCGGGATACAGAGACCAAGTCCTTAAGGAAAATACACCATACTTTATATTAGCTCACTCAGTACTAAAGAAAAAAACCCACAGAAGGCCCCTTTCCCACACAGCCAAATTTTACAGCCCAGGAGCAAACTTTCCCCTCCTCACCTCCAGGGGTGTGGAGGGATTTTATTTATTGTAGCAGGCATTAACTGTCAGGATCAGGGGGAATGGATGGATTCAGTCAGAGGAACCTGGGGGTATAAAAGCACAGGTAAGTCTTGTTGGTGCTTCTCAAAACACCTGGAACTGCAGAGAGCCACTGACCAATTCCAAGGAAACATTTCCCAAGGCGGCCACTCCTTGGTCATTTGGACACATTCAGAAAATAATTCACTTAATGGCGCTGTTTCAGGGACTTCCTCGAAACCAAGGCCAGCTTTTCCTTTGATTTCAGTTTGTTCTGGATCAGGACCTCCAGCACAGCCCTTGGATCTGTGTGAGCCCAGGTTCTCCTCACACAACCCCACCACACCCAGGCCTCAGCCGAGCGCATGCGGGGAGCTCGCTTGGCTCCTGGTTTGGGTGAAACACGAATTTCCTCTTGGCTCTGCCCTGTGCACTTGGATTTTGTGCAGCCCAGCTCTTCCCTCTCAGACCTGGGAGGAATCTGCAAGAAGAAAAGGGGATGTCAGGAAGAGAAACTCTCCGGTGCTGAGGGTTGGCTTTCCACGGCAGGCGCGGGGCTGGGAGCTGCCTGCTGCTCCTGCGAGCTTCCCCGAGCAAATGTCAGCTCCCTGCTCCATCAGGCCTTTACCTTTATAGCTTCAAGGAAATGACAGCTCCGAGCTGCTGCTTTGCAGGAGGGAATAGTGCAGGTCACATCCTCGGCTAATGCAAAATGGCATAATGAAATGCTGATTGATACCCGCCAGTAGCCTGGCTCGCTTGTTAGCTACGCAAATGCAGGTAAAAATCCTTGTTAATCTCCAATTTCAAAGCCTTGGTGGCCCTTGATTCGTGGAGGGAAGGTGCATCCACAGCGTGCAGCTACAGGTGGCCTCTGTCCTTCAACAGCGAAGCCTTGAAGGGATTTAAATACTGACGGCAATCCTGACAAATTAAAGTGAAACCAGGGAGGTTGTGCTGGGAGAACCAAAGGCAGGATACCCCAGCAACGCCTGCTTGTGTGGCTGTGCAAGCCTCAAGCTGGAGTTTATGTATTTCCAGGCTTTCTGAAGTTGGCTGAGTTTCCCTAAGAAAGGAGCACGTGCAGGTGTCCCGTGGGATGCAGCCTCCCCATCCCCAGCCAGGATGTGAGCACAGCTCCCTGGTGCCAGGGAAAACGCTGCTGCTGGGAGGAGTGACCACCTTTGAAGCCCAGTCAAATTCCTGCTTAAACAGGATTCTGGGAGTTTCTTCCAAGAATAAACACAAGCTAAGGAAGCAGAACCAGTGTTGCTCCATTACCAACCATTTTGCCTCGGTGTTCCCTTTTCTGTGGGAAATATCAGCGTTGTGTGGTCAAGCTCATTATTTGCTTTGTACAAGAGCAGGGTGTTTTAAGCCAGGGAATGAGCTCTGCTCCTCGTTCAAGTCATCAAAGGGCCCAGTATTCCTACTGATATTTAATACATTTCATCTCCATCTTTTAATGCATACATTGAAGTATACTGTGTCTTTAAAAAAACCCCTCAGCTTTGCCTGTTAATTTAGCTCCCTCCACACAGTCTCATTTACTGTTATCTATTTTTATTCTCACTGGGGATTAGGTAAGCAACTCGCAGTATTTCCAGCTGTCCTTTTAGCATCACTCTTTGAAAACTGTGTAGACCACAAAGAACATAATTACAAAAACAAATTGCTGGTACAACCACTCTGCTAATAAGTAGGGACCTGTTGTAAGTCTGAAACTTAGAAAGACCATTTCAGACTTCTGTTTTCATTAAACTGTGGTTGCTGAGAGCAGATATAATTGCATTTCTTTTCTTTTTAAAGGCTCTAGGTTACCTGGAGTAATTTGTATATTACATTTTTTTCCTCTGGAAGTCCAAATCAGTTCTCTCAATGGAAAACATTACATCGGAGGGGGCATTCCACAAGTGGTTTGCATTAGTGCAAGAATTGCACTCGTGTACTAAGATGTTTAAGCACCTACAAAGTTGTCGCCAACCATCTGCACTGCTGGTAGCACTAAATCAGCCAGGCCTGTATGCAAAGCCAGAGTAATTTATCTGTCAGGCAGTATTTCATTTAAAACATATTCCTGTAAAATATGAAATACTTAGAGGCACCCACTTTCCTCTTTGAATCTGACGTTTTCCATTATGGCACAGGCAAAATTGTCTTTTTAATGGAGCAAGGAAAGCTTTGTGTGCTGGGGCTCTGGCATTAGGAAAGGGGTTTCAGTTTGCATTATGTTAATGGGCAATTAGCAGTGCAGGGCAAATGAGGGATGCTGTAGGGGTGTGTGTTTGGGGCTGCTGCCTCTGCTCTGCTCGGGGCTGGGATGATGCTGGGCCAGGGGGATTTTCTCCTGTGGCTCCATGTGATCCAAACCCAAAGACAGAGAAGCCAAGGTGCTGTTTCATAGCCCTGCAGAGAAAGCCAGGTGAGCTTCAGGAAGCTTGGGTTTAATCTTTGACTCAGATTTACGTGAGGAACTCTTCTAAGTCTGGAAATACCCAGCACTGCTTTGCCATTCCCCAGGATCTGGGGACTTACACTCGGTGTAGGATCCAGCACCAACCTGTTCATTTTTACAGTTCATGCTCCAAATTGTTTATGCCAAAAATCTGTGTGTGTGTGGGGGAGGGTGGACAGAGAAATAATCTAATTTTGTCCTATTCTTCTTTTTTTGCAAGGTGCAGTGTTAATAAAACATTTTCAATAAACAAACTAGCCAGCCCTAAGTTGCTGCTTTTAATATAAGACACAAAGTCTCAGTATGATTTTTCCAGATTCTGCACCTGATTAATGCCATACCACTTTGGCTGGATTTATGTTCAGGGAAAGTGCAGGGTGTATTTCCTTTGCAAACAGGAACAATATGTGCAGGCTCCTTCCCTTACCTGCACCAGATGCCTGGGAGAGGAGGAGGAGGAGCAGGAAAACCTTGGCTGGGGCGGAGGCAGAGTGGCCAAAGTCTGGGGACAGGGGATTTATTTAAGTTTATTTAGGTTTGTTTATTTAGGATTATTTATTTA
This sequence comes from Polioptila caerulea, assembly GCA_013397295.1. NCBI lineage: Eukaryota > Metazoa > Chordata > Aves > Passeriformes > Certhiidae > Polioptila > Polioptila caerulea. Next base: position 100,568 of record VYXF01011061.1, read on the forward strand.
GGGGTTTTTTTCAGGTTTGACCATCCCACAACCAACAGTTGTGGTCTGCACACTGCTGGGAGTGAAGCACTCAGCCTGAAGTTGTGTCACCAAGATAAGTTAATTCTAGAAATATGAAAATATGAACAAATAATTCAAGTAGCTGGAGGAATGTAATATCTGTTCACAGCAAAGACAACTGAAGCCATCAAACCCCCTCTACTTTTATACATCTAATAATTTCTGATTGTAACAGAAGGCAGAGTTAGTTCAGGATTGGGTATTTAAAGACAAGTGTTGTTACAAGCAGGATATTGATAATTTCACAATAATACTCTTAGCAGTGATAAAACAACATTCACCTCTGCTCCGTGTCTGATAACATAATTATACATAAATTAACATATTCAATGCATTGAAAGGGAAAACTGAGGTCTTGTCACAGTGACAGAAAAATCTCATTTAGGATTTGAAGCCAGAACAAGACCAAAAATTTCAAAAATTATCCAAATATTTTTGAAGAAGAAACTAAACCAATACAATCTTCATGTTTAGAAGGTTCCTATGCATGAAAAACAAAGCTGACTGGAATGAAGATTTCCTAATTTTAATAGACATGAATATCTCCTAAAAAACTCAGCTCCCATCTTCAGCTTTGATGCCCATTTTCAGCTGTGACTAAAAATGATTAATTTGGTCATTTGTGTCTGGCCAGAATCAGGAACAGTTAAAGTTGGAAGGGACCTCTGGAGATCCTCCAGCCTAACCCCCAGAAGAAATGGAGGAAAACTTCACCTGATCATGACATATCTGGTCATATCCCAGAGCCATGGAATGATTTGGGTGGGAAGGGACCTTAAATCCCACTCAGTGCCACCCCTGCCATGGCAGGGACCCCTCCCACTGCTCCAGCCCCAATGTCCAGCCTGGCCTTGGACACTTCCAGCCAGAGAACACCATCAGAAATGAGCATCTCACCCCCAGCCATGCCTCTGGAACTGGATATTTCCAGTCTTTCTTTCCAGGGAAACGTGCAAACAGCCGCACATTTGTCAAAGCAGACCCTGGAGTAAAAAACTTTGGGTTCATAAATTTGTTGCTCTGATGTTCCATCTCAACCCCTGACTTTCTGCCCTATTTCTCTCTTCCACAAAACAGGAGATTTCTAGGAAAAGTCTGTGGCTAGACCCAAGTGCTCCCTTCCACTGCTGGCCTAACTTTTAAATCAGTTTTTAATTGCATGAAAAGCCACCCTCATCCCTTTTGATTACATCCTTCTATCGCCCTCAGAACGGCAGCATCTGAACATCTTATTAATAAAAGCTATTTTGGAAAATAAAACTCCTTTGGAATATATGAGGATTAACACTATATATAGACCATGATGGCTTAAAAGAGATTGTTATGGTCTATTGTGCAAATACATATTTACTAGAGCTTTTGAAATACAGATCATGCAAATATGTATTCAGGGACTTTTAAAAATGCAGATTATTGACCTGACAGATCATAAAGGCTCCTTTGAAACTATTCTGGGTTACAGTATCATGTAAATACTTATTTAGGCAATTTTTAAAAATCTTTGCAAGTACAGTCAGTGAAAATCCTCATGAAAATAAATGCTTCTCTCACCTGACACCACGGTGATTTTGAAAGCTAAATACCTGCCTCCCCTACATTTAGAAAATCCAAATCTATCCCATCTAAAGATGGCCAAGATTTATCCCATGGGGTACAATATCACCTGGCAGAGAGGTGCTGCCCACCCCAAGGCTGCAGAATAATTCAGTTTTTTGCAGTCACCTGATGAGCTGGGTGTGCAGCTCCTTACCCTGGAATCCCAGAGTCCCAGGATGGTTTGGGTGGGAAGGGACCTCAAACCTCACCCAGCACCTCCCAGGAGGTGCCAAGCCCCATCCACACTGGCCTTGGACACTTCTCTGGGGGGGAAACTTCCAATAGGGGATGGTGCAAAAATATTTTATAGCCAAGAGAGAAAAACAAATATTCCTCTTTTACAGGCCACATACAACCAGTTGGGTAAGTGCAACTTCCAGCAGCACAGGCTGGATTTCAGCTGGTCATTTTGGGAATAAAAATTGTATTTATTAGCAATTTCCTGAAGCGATTGATACTCTCAGTTTTCCACAGATCCCTTATTATTCAATATTACATCAACAATATAGTGGCAGTGGTTAATTTGAATTCCTGTGCTTGACTAAGGAAGCCAAAGCAGCTTTCTGGATGCCTGACCCTGTAGCACAGTGGTTGTTATGTTTTGTTATGTGTTACAACAACGCCGTCTTCCAAGAATTTGTGAATGTGTGTGAAACTGATTGTGCCAGGTGATTGGAATATTCCTGGAGCACAGACACTGCCTTGATGAATAGTGGTGTAAATGCTCCAGCAATTTTGCACATAAATGTGTCAGCTCTGGTCTACATAATGGAGAGAGGTCCTTTCATGGACTGGATAAAAGCAGGTTTATGAATCATGGAAAAACATGGGGAAAAAACATGGTATGTGAATTTTCTTTGGAAGGTCCGGGGGGAAAAAAAACAACCAAAAAAACCCCCAAAACCACCTGGAATCTGGCCAGAGCATTTTAGTGCTCTTTTGTCATTCTGCTGGTTGAAGAGAGCTGTTCATGGTGATTAACAAGGGTGTGCGCGTTTGGGATTTTTTAAGATACAACTACAAACAAAAGGTAGTAAATTCCATTTTCATTAGGGTAGAATTACTGTTCTTTTACTCGGGGCAGGAATACACATTAACAAAAACTCCTTGTTACTTTCTCTCAGCAGATCTGGCTTCTATTTGCCTCGGCTGGAGGAAGGTTTGACTGAACATTCACGATTCAACCAGGCACCATAAAATCTCCTGCAAGAAAATTTACTGTAGGTATAAAGTAAATCATGTAAGGGCTGTGCACGCTCATTTACAAAACACAGCCTCATTCCATTGTACGAGCAACAGCTGAGGGGTGCACCTCATGCACGCCCTGTTTTTAGGGCTATTTGCTGGAATTTGGAGGATTTAAGACAGAGAAAGTATCTCGAGGTGTTATAAACAGAGCCATGCAGAAAAAAACAAAATTTGCATGACTGGTTTTCGATATTAAAATGGTTTTGGGAGTTTTGAAATCAGGTTCTGTGATTTTTTTCCCTCAGGTGATTCACAGGTGGGGGAAAGATAAATATTCCTCGTGGCAGAGCTGTGGTGAACTGAGGCCACAGGTTCAGTGCTGGCAAGAAACCTGAATTCTGCTCCAGAAACACCAGGATGGAATCCCAGAATTGTTTAGACTGGAAAAGATCTTCTCGGATCACCAAGTCCAACTGGTCCCCAGCAATGCCACCGCTGTCCCATGTCCCCAAGTGCCACATCCACACGGATTTTAAATCCCTCCAGGGATGGGCACTCCACCTGGGCAGCTGTGCCAGGCCTGGACAGCTCTTTCTAAGGGGAAATTGTTCCCAAATATCCACCCCTGGCCCAGCCTGAGGCCATTCCCTTTCCTCCTGTCCCTGTCCCCAGATCCCAAATCCCCCTGGCTGTCCCCTCCTGGCAGGAGCTGTGCAGAGCCACAAGGGCCCCCTGAGCCTCCTTTGCTCCAGCCTGAGCCCCTTCCAGCTCCCTCGGGGATTCTCCATTCCCTTCCCAGCTCCCTCAGGGATTCTCCAGCCCCTTTCCAGCTCCCTCAGGGATTCT
>VYXF01011061.1:107353-147353 GCA_013397295.1 Polioptila caerulea
CCTTTCCTTTCCCCTTTCCTTTCCCCTTTCCTTTCCCCTTTCCTTTCCCCTTTCCTTTCTCTTTTCCTCTCCTTTCCTTTCCTTTTCTGCCTTCCTTTCCTGAAGGGCCAGGAGGGAGCAGACTGGGTGGGAAAGGAAGTATATTTTACAGCACTTTCATTACTCAACTTGATGAGAGCTAATAAAAATTCTTAATTGAAAATAAGTACCTTAATGACAATATCATAATCAGGAGTTATATTTCCTATTTATTTCAATATAAAATACCTTCTTTCTGAACGAAATTATTCCGAGCAGTTTCCCTTATTGGCTCACACATTAGGAAGATAGTAAATACAACTTTAAGTAGAATCACCTGTGCTTGGTTTTTCACTCCAACTTTTCCTTTCTGCTGCTAAAACCAATATTAGATACATTCCTAATTGTTATTGAAACATATACGGGCCCTTTCCTGTATCTTTATTTGGCTTTTCAGTGTGGAGTCAGCATTTAATCCAAGCATTTGTGACATGGTTAACACCCACAATCATTTCCTGTTATGCCTCACACTGACTGGAGTGGGCTGCTGTATATTTTCCAACGCCCACTCTGCTGTCTTTACAATCAGATTATGCCATTAGACATAGACAATGAATCACTGTAATTGTTCTAATATGACCAAACTGCCAGCAAAGATTAACCCTTTCTGGGGATTTTGTAGTTAATTCTGTGTGGACCTGTGGTTACAAGGTGTTAAGAGGCTTCGGGGGTTTAGAACTGAGGAAAGGTTCATTTTAGTTCATAAAATACCATTCAAAGTGCTGGGTTTGGCTTCTGTAGAATGGCTGAGGAGTCCAAGCAAAGACAAGGAAGAACTAGTTAATAAAAAATAAAAAATTAAGGGAAACTTCCTCAAGAGGGGAAGCAGAGGGGCAGCTCTGGGAAGTTTAAATAATAAAGAGATGCCAGGTCTGAGGGAATGGCCTGGAGCTGTGTCAGGGAGGATTAGGTTGGATTTAGGGAAAGGTTCTTCCCCCAGAGGGTGCTGGCACTGCCCAGGCTGCTGGAGCTCCAGGAGAGTTTGGACAAAGCTCCCAGTGGGATTTTAGGGGTGTCTGTGCAGGGCCAGGAGCTGGACTCGATCCTCCCAGCTCGGGCTACTCCATGATCTCATGAGAATCCACGTTTCCAATCACAAGAATTCCAAGGGCAGAATTTTGAAGGCAACAGCTCCAGGAAGAGACAAGAGCGTTGAAGCGTTTGCGCGTTTGGGGTTGGGCAAAAAAAACTCCTTTTGTGCTTCTTCGGGGGTTTTCCTGAGGCTGGAGGGAGGGCACAACGCCAAGCATCTGGTCCCCGTGTCCCACCCCAGTTAGGAGGCTGTAAAATTACTCTTTACACACACATTCCTGTCAACACACCGCCAAAGTGATCCAAGGAAACATCTTCCCAACACCCCTTTGTTCCAACGCTCGCGGTGAATCGGCTCCTGATCAAAGTGAGGCGAGGACTAATTGGAAATCAAAAGTCCATTAGCATTGGAAATGCCATTTCTGCAGCGGGCTGGAGAGTTTTTTGCAAATAATTTGTTTAGGCCCCAAACTAACCATCATTAAATGAATGAAAGTCTCTGTACGGACACCTTTTGACATTAATTTAGGCTGGTAATGTATCAGATTAGAGTTTAATATGAAATTCTGACTTGAGTAATTAAAATCTTATTACTTAAGTGGATATTCTCGGTTTAATGGGGATACAGGGAATCAGTTTGCCCTGTTCTACCCTTAGTCAATAGTGAGGAGTGAACCCAAAGCAGGAGGAGAGGGATAAGACCAGGCACCACGGATGCTGAGCCCATCTCCCACACAGTTTCCACCTTTAAAATGTTCATTTCTTCTACTCACAGAATCAAGTAAAAGTAGTTTATTGCATCGAATATGCAAATTATAAGCAAATCTAGGAGAAAACAAGGGAAAAAACCACTTTTAAATATTCTTTTTAAAAATTTTTTGTGCTGAGAACTCTGCAAGATTACCAAGAGGAAGAAAAAAAGAAAAAAAAAACAACTCAAAGTAACAAAGAGTAAAAATCTAATAATTAAATAGAGGGAAAATAAACCTGCCTGCCCCAAAGAGGGAAAATCTGGACAAAAACTTAAAGAAGAAAATGTGAAATTCCAGTGCCATCTATGGGAAATACATATATACATAGAATTAGGGGAGCCACTGATGCAGAAAACAGAATTATTTTAAAGCCAAGAGAAATCTTGGAAAAAAGTCAGGGAGCAGTGAAAATTTTAAGCATTGAGTTCAGGTAAAAATCCGTGTGGTTGTGACAAAGAAAGTGCAACTGAGCCACTTAACCCAGCTTTGGACCACAACTGGTTTGCTGATGGGCAAAACCTCTCTCCAGCTGGGTCTTGCTGGTCTGAATCTCTCTCCTGGCCAAGGTCGCAATCTAGGCCATTGAATTCCCTCCATGGGACATGGAAAGGGATCCATGTGTGCTCCTACATGGGACCTTCTGGCCTGCCCTCTCAAACTCCCTGTATTTTAATCAGAATGTGCATGAACAACATCTGACTCAGGACTGGGGAATCCAGCCTGCTACATGTAATGTGCTTTGGAACTTTTGGGATGAAAGTGCCTTATAAATGCCAGAAAAAGCATCATTACTTTCACTTCAGCTTTTATAGCTTTGGCAAAAACATTCTTGTCAGGATGAAACTTGGCCTGCTTTCTCCTGGGTTTGGGAGGGAATCTTTTTTTCCCAAATCTGAGGAATCTGGTTTGGCTGAATTTCAGTTCATTTAATGCAGAAAGGTTGAAAACATTTGACACTGAGACCTTTTTCTGAACTCAGCTCAAATCAGCTTTGTCTTGAAATGCCAAATCTGGCGAGCTCTTGCTCAGCTCTTTTTTGGAAGATTTTCCAGAAAGAAAAAAACCCTTCTCCTTCGTTTCTCAATAACATATGTCCCACTTGCCATTCCTAATCTATTTTCTCTATAAATAATTCACTACTGTCGGTAGATCTGGTACTTTTACACTTCAGACTGAACAACACATATTGAAATCTGCTTAAATGGTATTTGAAAAGCAGTTTGCAAATAGGACACCCCATCATGAGTGTCCCATCTAATCACAGGGAGCACGAGCACCGCACTTGAGCCAAGATTGTGGAAGTCAGTGTTAGGACTTGTTTTAACTGCATTCAGCTGCTGGCACATGCAAAATGAGGCACAAGAGATCCTAAATTTAGTGGATTTTTTAACTCTTTGTTGGAGGAAGAAACATGAGTGACTGAGGGAGCTGGGCAGGGGCTCAGCCTGGAGCAAAGGAGGCTCAGGGGGCCCTTGTGGCTCTGCACAGCTCCTGCCAGGAGGGGACAGCCGGGGGGGATTTGGGATCTGGGAACAGGGACAGGGACAGGAGCAGAGGGAACGGCCTCAGGCTGGGCCAGGGCAGCTCAGGGTGGGCAGCAGCAGGAATTTCCCCATGGAAAGGGCGCTCAGGCCTTGGCAGTGCCCAGGGAGGGTTGCAGTGCCCATCCCTGGGGGTGTCCCAGGAATCCCTGGAGGTGACACAGTGTCCTGATCTGGTTGACAAGGTGCTTTTCAATCAAACTCTTACAACCTCAACGGTTCTATGATTTAACAAAAATAATATTTGGAAAGAAGGGAGAATTTTAAACAATACACAAACGCGTGTGCGTGCATGTGTTTATGTACACATAAAAATAAACATGAACAAAACAACCAGAAGCATCTTTGGAAGGCAATAAACTATTTACTGTTAGGGAAGCTCTATTCCCAGTACACCCAGCACAGCTCACCAGGGAATTTTGAGGAAGACTCAGAGCAAACACAGCACTGTGCACATTTTTTGCAGTGCTGCAGTGGAGTAGGAGCAGCTAAAATGCTGTGGCAAATGCTGCTTTAAATGGCTCTAAAGACCATATTTCCCTTGGAAATGTGTTTGAATTGCCATGGGATGCTGGGAGGGCAGCCCAGAGCCACCACGAGGCACAGGGCAGGAGATGAACTGGGATGAAACAACACAGAGACCAGAAAGGAAGAGGAAGGAAGCTGGTGTACAAAACCTCAGCTAAGTGGGATGTTGAGGAGAGAACGAGAAACTTTGGACTTTCTGGCACATACCCAGAAATTAAACATACTGCTGGCATTTCTAACAGGCTCTCACATGGGCTCGGACATCACAATTTGCTTACTGAGATAGAAAAGCTGGCTCAGGAAAATGGGATAGACATGTTTTAATTTTTTTTTTTTTTGCCCCTTGATTTTGTGTTAAAGACATAGATTGACTGTGTAAGGATCACCTCGGTGAAGTTGTGAATGATTTACGACACGAGCAGCCCCAGAGAAGTGCAGGGAGCAGAGACGGGAAGTGCCGTGCTGGTTTTTGTTCTACACAGCTCAGCCAGAAAAATCCATTAAGTCCAGGCACTCCAAAAGGGCAAAATCTCCTCGACACTTGTGTGGGTTTTTTTCTCCTTTTACTGCTGTCCTCAGCAACAGGACCCTTTTCTCAATGTGTTGGACAATGTCTGTGTTTTCCTCCTCTTGATTCACCTGCTGAGGAGCCACATCCCCCACTAACACAAACTGATGTCTCTGAGAGTTTATGGTGCTTTTTAACACAGAAAACAGAAAGTTCCTCCCATCTCTCCATAGGTAATTCTCAGTCCTTCTGAAGTAAGTGCTAAACATCCTGGCTTTTCTGCTGTTACCATATGAGGACACGAGCAATCACAGAAAGGGCTTGGAGAGACAGAAAAAAATCACTTGGTTGAACTGATCATTCTGGATTTTTACACCCCTCCAGCATTTTAAACACACACAAAAATGGTAAAACGTTTCACTGTCACACTTAGTGTGCATCTGGGTGCACGTTGAACCTCTGCTGAAATATTCCCAGTTTTCCTGAGGAGGTTCAGAGTTCACACAAGGAGTGTGGGTGTCTCCATTTCTCCACGGTGCAATTGGCCTTGGCTGCTTGGGAGGGACTTTGCTGGAATGGGGACTGATGGAATCTCATCCAGGAGCCTGTGGACCACAGAGAGCTGATCCACAGCATGTGTTGGTTGACAGGTCCCTGGCAGATCATCCCACACGTTTTGGAGATGGACCTGAGGAGAAACAGGATAAGAGAAAATGGTCTCAAGTTACAGCAGGGGAGGTTTAGATGGGATTTGGGGAAAATTTCTTCATGGAAAGGTTTGTCCAGCCCTGGCACATCTGCCCAGGGCAGTGCTGGAGTCTCCACCCCTGGAGAGATTTAAAATCCGTGTGGATGTGGCCCTTGGGGACATGGGGCAGTGGTGGCCTTGGCAGTGCTGGGCAAGAGTTGGACTCAATGATCTTAGAGTTTTTTTCCAACCAAAATAGTTCTCTGATTCTTTGATTTAAGGACAGTGTTTGGGGAGAAGAGGCAGTAAAAATGCTAAACTTCAGGGTTTAAAACTTTAAATCAATCTACTGCTGTGCAAATAAAGCAAAGTGACAAGCAGAATGGGTCAGCACAGGCAGAAGAGATTTTCTCTGCTGAGCTGTTTGGACCCCCTCAGTGGGATGAGTGAGAGGGAAAGAAAACACACGGGTGAGTGGGATGGTGGCTGAGGTGGAACAGAGCGTGGCCAGGGGCACACAAACCATCCATGCTCCAAAATGAGCATCCCCTTCCTCTGCCTCACTCCTCTGACCTTACCAGCTGCAGGGGCAGGACAAAGGGAAGCCTGTGCTGCCTGCTCAGATGGTGAGGAGAGCTCTGGGAAAGAGCAGGAGAGTTTTGTATTTGGGAAAATATGGAGTCAGATTGTGCATTAACCACTTCCCAGCGAGGGAAGATGCGATTGATCTCAAATTAAGAGCTAAAATTTAGAGGGAAATGAAATAAAGAAAAGCTTTCAAACACTGAATGAAAGACTTCTTATATTCTCTCTGCCTGTGTTTTCTGATGAGTGCATGCATTGCATCTTTTGGGAGAGGAGGGGTATTTTCCTAGATTCCTGAAAAAAAGCTCAATTTTATAATTCATAAAATAAAATGAAAAGGTCAATCATGACGAACAAGACATGCCTGTGATTTTCAAGTCTGCTGAGTTTAAGTGTCCTTTCTGGTGTATAGCTGGCATTAAGGCAATATTTTTTTTTACCTTTTTCTTCAGAGCTGAGTTGCAGAGGTCATGGCAAACCAGAGCTAGGGCTATGCAAAATTATGTTCATGCTTATAAACTATCTTGACTGCTATAGGCTTTGCTATTTTCTTTAGAGACAAAACATACCCTCACACTCACTCGTCAGAACGTAGTGGAGCAATCTCAGGAGCCTGAGCTTTGTTTTTCTTTTAATTTTATTTGAAACTCTTCCAAATCCTGGAAGGGTTTCAAATCGGAGAGGGATCTTACCCAAGGACTCATTTTTAAAGCAAAGCCATACAGTGCAGGGTTCTCTTTCCTGGCTGTGATGTAAATGTTCAGCCCAGCCATCAGTGCAGTGGGACACGTTTCTGCCACTGTCTCTGCAGTGGGCTCCCAGTAAAGACCTTCACTGTCCCCTGGTCCCAAACCCAGCTCTGTCCTTCTGCTTCTCCCCAGGAGTACCTGGGCAGTCCAGAGGTAACAACATTTTGATGTTCTCCTCTAGCATAACACTAAAAAAATATATATATATATTTTTTCAAAGCAAAATAGTAGGGAGAGAAGTGAGGAAGGAGAGCAGCTCATGCACTACTGCAACTCTCCTCAGGAATTTTCACAGTACAGTGAACTGCAATTTTTGCTCCATATAAAAGTGTTGATTGTTGGATTTGAATGTATCAAATATTAGAGGCTGATGAGTAAAACTGAATGTTTTGTAGGACTGGTATAGATTGTATTCTACCAGGTACTGTGATCTACAATCATGGAATGAATAATGACCATCCCATCCCGCCCTTACCATGCGCAGGACCACCTCCCACTGTCCCAGGCTGCTCCAATGTCCAACCTGGCCTTGGACACTGCCAGGGATCCAGGGGCAGCCATGGCTTCCCTGAGCACCCATCCTCAGGGAACAATTCCTTCCTAATCTCTGATCAAAACCCACCCTCCTTCAGTCAAGGCCGTTCCTTGTCCTATCACTACCTGAACTTATGAACTACACACACTTATATTTTCCTCCTAGATATAATATTTTATCCTAAAAGGGGCATAAATCCTAACATTTTTTAGGAGTCTTTTGCATGTTAATGTCCCACTCTCTGAGCATCCACAGGACTTGCATCCCAAGGCTGTTCCCTTGTCCCCTGCTTGCAAACCTGTGATGCACCACCAGTCCTTCATCTCCAGTGGGGCACCTCAACCTCTTGAATATTCAGGATGTGCTGAGCTTGGTTTTCCACCACAGTTCCAGGGATGGACAAAGGGAGCTGTACAATATCCCCTAAAGGACGTCCAAGCTCTGCTTGCAAATGCTCTGGAGCACAGTGAAACACCAGACAGCTTTTCCTGCAGCACTATTATCCCATTTTACAATACTTCTCTCACTTCATGTACCAAATGTAACATTGGCAGAGAGTGAGAGAAACAAAATCATTTAATTCTGTCATCCTACACCACTGTCATCAAATGAGAGATTGGAAAGGAGGTCAATAGCAAAGGTACAATAGCTTCAGTGCTGAAATATTTTGGATTATTCCTCTATGATACTGTGTTGTTTTCCAAGAGGGAAGTGAGGGCAATGTGTGTGAGAAGACCATTAGAAAGGAAGAAAAAAACCATCAGGAAAGATCAATGCTTGACTGAGCTATTTTATTAAATTCCCCCTGGATTTAGTCCGAGACTTAAGGCATGATACGATCAGAGCAGATTGCCTTGGGTTATTCCACTCTGAAGTTGTCCATATATCTGACATTGGTCATGACATATTTAATTTGAACTGGAAGTTCAGATTTAATGGTTGAATTCAAGTGGAACGGGAAGCACAGAACCAAGTCAGGACTTACTGTCCATGACTATTGCTGCTCACCTCCCTCCCCAGGCACTAGAGCTGTGGGGGGGACCTGGGAAGAGCCCTGTGCTCCCTGAACAACCTTGGATGCAGGGTGAAAATCCCAGGAATGAGTAGCAGGACCCAGGGTGGTTTCCAAGGGTGAGCTCACCCTACCAAAACCTCTGAGTGATGCAGTTTGCAGGAATGAGGGGAAACTTTGGCTTCCACAGTGCCAACAGGAATTTTACTACGGCGTGTAATGGCATTATCCTTGATGCAAAATCCCCAGGAAAAACAAAACAGAACAGAACAAAACAAAGGGAATATTTCCAGGCTATCTGGTCCAAATGCTTTCTCATTCCCACTGAAATTTTATTTGGATACAAGCAAATAATTCTGTCTGTTGGTTACTGTACCAAACAGCTGTTGCTGTTCTATCCCAACTGGTTGGCTTTAAGGGAATTTTAAATATTGTGCTGGGCAAGATTTAGCACCTAAACACTGTTATCTGCTGAAAAATGAGAATCAAGTTCTTATGAACATGTTACCCTGTGTCAAAACAGCATCAGTAGAGCAGAACTGAAGGTATAATTAGGAGCAGAAGTTTTGTTAGTAGCAGAATTTAGCCTTAACAAGAGTATTTCTAGACTTACTTGCTCTCAGCACACATTTTCCAGCCCCAGTTATGCTCAGCCTAATAGGCACTGGTAACATTTTGCGCTGACCTTCCCACAGTGCAAAAGTCAGCAGGGCCAAGTCTTTTTCAACGCTTGGAAGGACCCTGCTGGCTCCTGCACTTATCTGGATTCAGTGGGGTTTGACCTCTCCATGAAATCATTATGGAAACAAATCCATGTGCATTCCCTCCACAGCCAGCAACAAACATAACAAAGAACAAGGAAGTGAATGAACGTTCAAAATGTATCAGCACTCCTTGTCTGGAGGAGGTAAACCAAAAAAGCTTTCATTCTGATTCCTGCACTGGTTTTACAAAGCCAGCTGTTCTCAGCATCTTTGGGTTTTTTTTAATTTGGTGGCTGTGGCAAAACACAAATGCCTTGGGTGGCTCCAAGTGCAGAGTGAGGCACTGATGTCTGTCCTTCAGGGGGTTTCATTTCACATATTGCCACTGGTGTTGTTTGAGGTGAGAGACAAAGAGAAGAGAAGGGCACACATCCCTCCCTGGCTGTCCAGCCACAGACAGGGACAGGGACAGGAGGGAGAAGAAAATTCACATCTGAAGGCTGCACTCTTTCACAGCACATTCCTTTGGCAGCCTCTCCACCTTCCCATTGCTGTCTCCAACCCCTCCATGGAGATGGTGGCCCCACACGGCTCCTGTGCTCTGAAAACGTGGGAATGCTCCCATTTCCCATGAATTCCTGAGCATAAAGGCTGCTCATGAGCTGTGGGGAGCACGGCCATGAGCCCCACGAGCTGTTCCTCATGGCCAGCCCTTCACCACCCACCCCAGGGTGATGTGGGGGGCACGGGGCTGGCAAAGCCAGCTCCCCCAGCACCACACCCCACCCACAGCCCCTCCACACATCACCCACAAGTGGCACTTAGAGTTTTGGACAGCACCATTAATGTGAGAGGCACTTAGGGAGATGGNACCCACCCCAGGGTGATGTGGGGGGCACAGGGATGAGCCCCACGAGCTGTTCCCCATGGCCAGCCCTTCACCACCCACCCCAGGGTGATGTGGGGGGTACGGGGATGAGCCCCACGAGCTGTTCCTCATGGCCAGCCCTTCACCACCCACCCCAGGGTGATGTGGGGGGTACGGGGCTGGCAAAGCCAGCTCCCCCAGCACCACACCCCACCCACAGCCCCTCCACACATCACCCACAAGTGGCACTTAGAGTTTTGGACAGCACCATTAATGTGAGAGGCACTTAGGGAGATGGATCTGTATCCACCTGATGGCTGAGGTCGTTTTCTCCTCCCATATGATTCATTGGGAGGGAATTAGGGAAAAATGGGAAAAGTATGCTGATGTAATGGTGCATTTTTCAGGAGCTCGTTCATTGTCTTCACCTTGAGCTTTCAGATGGGCTGAAGTCACCAGGCAAACAATATGGAATCTTCCTTTAAAATCGAGCTAAGGAAGAAAAAAAAATTAAAAATAAGAGCTCCTTTATAGCCTGCCTCAACTCTGACTTATCAAACGCAAGGTGTTTGTTAGATGCAACAGGTTCCTTGCTACGAAGCAGTGTTCTTACATTCCTCACACCCCCTGTAGGCTTTGAAATCAGTGTTCAAAGTGGACTTTCTGAATTCATGAAAACCCACAGGTCTATAATACATCCCTAATGGAAGTCAAACATGACACCCTAGAGATAAAACACAGTGGCCTTACCCTCTGTTCACAGTAGGTGTCTGTGTATAATAAATATTTTATTTTACTACAAAAACAAATAACTAAACATACCCCCTGTGTTTGTTCTGAACTCTACAGTAGCTTTTGTGAGTTTACTATATTTCAAAGCTGAGATAGGAAACCACAAAGTCACGTCAGTTATAATCCATGCTTGCACAAGGCAAGCCAGCTCTGATTCCAGCCCCACCAAGCTCCTGGGACCTGGGTGGCTCTGGCCCTCCAGGAGGGGACCCATGAGGAGCCCAGATGTGGGGTGGAAAGCCCACCAGGCACAGCCCCAGCTTGCAAAGGATTCGTAACACCAAAAACATCCTGTGGGTTTTTGGTGGTAGGTGGTGGTCCTGCAGGACCTCAGCTAAACTGGAGCGTGTGCTCTGTTCTGCCGAGGGATCTGGGCCACTCTCATTCCAGGGGGGACACCCAAAATACATGGATGAGCTGACATCTAAAGAGAAGCAGAGTGTCTCCTCTGAGCTCTTTCATCATGGCCATGCTCTTGGTTTTACCTGTGACTACCACACTTCTCTACTGTTTCTTAATTTCTTGGGGTATTTCCTCGGAGAGAGGCAAGTGTAGGCCGAAATGATCCCCCTCTTTGCTTCTCCATCTTCAGGAGCTCTTCACGTGTGGGCTTGCAGTTATGGAGAACCTCATGAGCTTCAAAAAGGGGTGGAAGAATCCTGCAGGGAAGGTGAGCCATGGTGAGGGCTGTCCCTCCCCTCAGACCAGGCAGCACAGCCAGAGCTGGCAGCGGGATCTCCTCAACTTAGCCCTGGTGGGTACACGAGGTACCAAGCACAGCTGCAGAGAGAACATGGAATTATTGACTGGGTTGGGTTGGAAGGGACCTCGAAGATCATCTAATCCAACCCCCCTGCCATGGGCAGGGACACTTTCCACCGGACCAGGTTGCTCTAAGGCCTGTCCATCCTGGACTTTGACATTTCTAGGATGGAGCATCTACCACCTTTCTAAGTAACTTGCTCCAGCATTTAATGTGCTGCTGTTCTTCTTCCTGAGATGTCCACCCTGCTCCTCTGGCTGTCTGGATGCAGTTTTATCCCACTGCTGCTTCCAGGCACAGGTGACAGGCACACTCCTGGTGCAGCCCCACCTGGGATATCATCCCTCCAGCTGATCCTGGAGGATCCTGCAGCGGGAGCAGCACCACAGAGCTCAGACCCTTCTCCATCCAGCACCCAGTGAAACCTGCTGCTCCCACTGCCCACGGATCAGCTCAGGAGACATCACTCTTCTTTCAAGGGCAGTGTCGAACCACCCAACTTTTAAATACGGATATATATGGAAAGGAAACGGAGAAATGTGCAGTAAATGTGCAGTTGCTGATGAATCACTGAGTTCTGACAGCTTTACACAGATATAACTGCACCCGGCCAATTTCTCAGCTGGTGTAAACTGGCATCCATCCATGGCCTGTAATGAAGGCAGCCCAATTTACACCAGCCAGCTGACCCATTTTTATTGATTTTCAGTGATTTAAATCGGGCTCGGGATGGAGTAATACATTGTGGAACCAGGCCCACCAAGTGTGGGTCCCAGCCTTACATTATCAGGGAATTCCAAATTAGGATTTCTTGGTCTATCGTTATTTCATGCTTTTACATCTATCAAAAATGAGCTTTTCTAAGTGCTGCACTGTGAGGGTGTCATTATCTAGACACAATAATAAGAGAGTCAGGCACTGTAAAAACCCTGAAACCTTGACTTGTGGATTTATACAAGACAGTTAATGTTATTTTAACATAGTATTTGGTATGTACTTTTATATGTTTCAGTGGCTTATATCATCATTCTTACTGCACTAAAACTTCCACGTCCTTTTTCTTAAATAATATCCTTGTGTAAATTTTTTGTAAGCTCTAGGTTTATTTTATGACCCATAAACTTTGACAATATATTAAAATCTTGGAGGAATTTAATATCAGAAGAAGATTATCTTTAAAAAATCATTTCTCTGTGTTATAGAAACTTAGACACATCGAGTATGCTAGAAGGTTTAATAGCTGTTTATAAATTTTACTGCAACTGTCAATAACTTCATAATATATTAAACCAGTTAATAGGTCAACAGAAAATATTTATAACTTGCTATAAACTGTTTACCCAGGAAATAAACTTAATTTCTAACGATAATGAAACATAAAAGTCAATGAATACTAATTTTAATATTTTATCTTAATTTAAACACAGTTTTACCATTTGTTGTAAACACTGAGCAGAGGTAAAAAGCACTGATTTTTCTAACTCTGGGCAAAAAATTCTCTGAAAGCATCATCAGTGATGGGAGCTTACATTGTACTTCAAGAAGATACTAGGAACACTGACCCAAAAAATGCAATATGGATGAAAAATTTAAGCAGGAAACTATGTTTGGGAAGATTTGGATAATTTTAGATAACACCTCCTGCTCCACATAACCTCTACAAGCTGAATTTTTGCCACTTGAAATGTTTTCACACCGAAATCCCATCTTTTATCCCAGTACAAACCTAAGCATGCCTGATCCTGCAGCATCCCACATCCCTCCTGTACTGCCAGAGGCACAACCCAAATGCTGGTGCTGCTCCATCCCTCCCAGTACAGAAAGTCCAACCACACTTTGTTATCCAGGGGCAAAATTCATCCCTACTGACACTTTAAATGTGCCTTCTCAGTTCAAAAGTATCAGGATACACAAATTCCCACTGAACTCCAAACTTCCCAATTAGGAAACAGCCTTATTCCCATGATGTTCCCAACCTGCCTCACATCCTAGACTATTTTAGCTGTTTTCCAGGGAGAAAAGGTCAAATTTTCCCAGGATCCCACATGGATCAGGCAGTGTTCCTGCTCATTCCCAAGCAGACTGTGCCTTGTCAGTCACCCCAACTCTGAATTTCCTGTTCTTGCACCTCCATCCCATGGTCACAGCCACAAGAAAGGACTGGCAGGACTCTCACCGTGGTTTTCACACTACAAAGTTGATGAGCTGCACCCAATTAATTTTTTATATTTAATATTAGGCTTTATTAATCTAGTATTTTATTAATAGAATTTCTAAATATTTAATGCCAATTTTTATATGTAATACTAAGACTTATTAATCTCCTAAATTTTATTAATAGAATTTTCGTAACTTTTTTCTTTCCCCCTCCCCTCCCTCTTTCAGATCATTTCTGTGTTTTTAAAACATTGTGACACCGGGGCAAAAAAAAAAGCCCACACAATCCATCCTTTTGGACTGGGATGAGTGAGGACAGCGCTCACCCTTCCCTCCTCATTCCCAGCCCCATGTGAGTGCTGTGGCCTTATTTCCTCCCTGTGAATCCTGCCAGGGTGACTGCAGCCCTCCCTCCGCTCCTAATGAGCCCTAATTATACTTTATTTGTGTGTTAAGAGCAGACTCAATAAGCTGGCAGCTCCCCTGTTAGGAAACTCTCCCTTGCATATTCCTGAGGCGCTGTGTGGACTCCATCCCTGTAATTCGGGTTTTTTTCCAGCCTCCAAATTAGCACCACAGTCACATAGCAAATTGGAATATGCATGTGGCTTCACCACTGATATGGCGTTGCCTTCCCCTCTTCCTGACACTTTTGATGTTGCTCCCTTTCATCGTCGTCACCGTCCTGCTTCTGCAGCAGACTTCACATCTAAGGCCTTGTGCAGGGCATAATTAGAAGCTGCAGGACCAAGACGGGAAGGTTGGGCTCTTGCTTTTCAGGGAGCGGCTCAGGGAAGGGCAGCTGGTCCCTGGGTGGTGGCTGGCTGGGTGGGGACAGTGCCCACCCCACGGGGACACCCTGGGTGCCCATGGCTGCGCCTTGGCTGGGCTGTGGGGTCACCAAGGGGGCCAACTTGGACACCCACTCCTCAGAGAGTTTTGTGGAGGTGAGGGGAGCGCCCCAAAAGTGGAGAGCTCTGTCTGACCTCTCTCATGGCCTCACCTCTCCCATCCCAGAACTGTCCCTCAGTCAGGCTGGGGAAGGGAAGAGGTGGGAGGGTCCCTCACTGCACTGGCAGAGCCAAGGGAGCCCTTCCTTCCCTCTGTCAAACCAGGGATGAGGCTTGCCTTGATGCCTTAGGTTTTGGCTTTTATATTTCTCAGATTCTGGGCTGGTTTGGTGGGCAGGTTTAGGTTTCACATTCAGTGCTACTGAGCTCTCTCACAGAGCAGGGACACAAAACAATTCCTGCTCTAGCTCGGCCCCAAGGACAACTTTCAGCCCAAGAACAAACCCAAGGGTGAAGGGAGAAGGAAACCCAAGGAGGATGGAGCTTCCTAAGCTGGGGCTGGAATTGGACACTGAACTGCAATGTGCTGATGGGGCAGAACTTCTCCAAGTGTGAGCCCTGGGGGCCGTTTGTCCATTCTGTGCCCATTTTGGGGTCACCTTGGGTGTGCCCAGCCGGGCTCTGGTGCTGCCCAGGTGTGCCCAGGGAGGCCTTGGGATAAATCCCCAATTTCTCCTTTGGCTCTGGCTGGGCTCTGCTCCAGCTCAGCCTCCTGAAGGCATCACCACCTTCTAAATATAATTTCCTTACCTTTCTCAGGGTATAAATACACATTTCAGTGCAACAAACCCTTTTCCTTGCATTCCACTCCACATCTAGCACTCATGTGCCTCTTCCCATTTGCAAATTTGCTTCTTAGCATCACAGTTTTGCTATAGTGCAGTAAAAATAGGGAGTTTTCAGTTTGCTGTTGCATAAGAGGCATCCTAATCTCCCAAAGAATATCCATTTATCGAGGGAAAGTGCTGAACAAACAGGACTTATTGCAATAGAGCAGTTGGCTGATCACATCATGTTTGTTTTCCTGGAAAGGGATGGTATTTGGAAAATAAACTTCTTTTTGTAAGAAAACCTGTGTACCTATCCAACAAAAATATCCTGTTAGTGTGAAGGAAGGACACCACCAGCCCTTCCCAGCTCTAGCCCCTTGGAGAGCAGAGCTGGGGGTGAAGGCACTGGGAGCCAAGGAAGTTTCAGCAGCTTCTGGACAATTCATTCCCAAATTGGAAGGGGGTGTGGATGGCTGTGGACAAGCCTCATGCTCACCATAACCTCTCTTTATTCCTGCACCACGATTTTCAGTTTGGATTCAAACTGAAAGAGGAGAAATTTAGGATAAATAGCAGGAAGAAATTCTTCCCTGTGAGGGTTGTGAGACCCTGGTACAGAGTGCCCAGGGAAGCCGTGGCTGCCTCTGGATCCCTGGAATTGTCCAAGGCCAGGCTGGACAGGGCTTGGAGCAGCCTGGGACAGTGGAAGGTGAGATTTAAGGTCCCTTCCAAGCCAAATCATTCCATGATTCCATGATTTGGGTGTCACAAGGCTCATCCCAATACTTGGCCGATGTTTTTTGGTGTTGCAGTGATCCATACTCCCTTTACAGACCATTGTAAGCCATACTGGGCTCACCTCTTGCTGCTTCATGGGAAATGTCCTATTTCAGTGTTTTTAAGAGAGAAAAAAAAGAGATGTTTCCAGTATTATTAATGACAATGGTAAAGCTTGAAGAAAAAAAAATACGAAGACACAGCTGTGTGTTTACTCAAAACACTTCAGTATAAAATAATAAAGTACTAAAAACAAAAGGTACCTCATCCTTCTGCCACCCCACTGGGCACCACACCGAGGGGGTCTCTGGCAC
Source organism: Polioptila caerulea (assembly GCA_013397295.1). Taxonomy (NCBI): domain Eukaryota; kingdom Metazoa; phylum Chordata; class Aves; order Passeriformes; family Certhiidae; genus Polioptila; species Polioptila caerulea. The sequence goes on from VYXF01011061.1 coordinate 123,358, forward strand.
GAGAGCAATTTTCTTACAATACCTCACATTCCACAAAATTAGGCACAGTCTATGTGTTAAGGAGGGAGCGTCAGATCAGTGCTGGCTTTGAATTCCCTTGCTTTTGTCAGCCTCATTATTACAGCTCGAATGTTATTAAAATGCTGCTCTTCGTCTGTTAATAATCATTTCACTTCTCTATCTCTGCCACATGAACTTTAGAACACTGTGAAATGGGTTTTGTAGTTGCATGTTTTTTTCAAGTTCATTGATCAAACATTTGTACATTTTAATGTTATAAATAATTGAAGAGCCTTCATTTTTCAGTGTTAAAATTAACTTTTCTGTTCTGCCTTTTAAAACTAGAACAAGGGGAAGTGTAATTTAAGCCATGAAAAGGCTGCAAAATACGTGAAACTCTCTGTAACCCTTTTCTGTGAGACTCTCCTCGTTTTACTTTGATTCTTGCCGAGACTGAAGTGTGTACAGCCAGCCCTTGACAGGCTCCTCCAGCAGGTTACTTGCTAGAGGAGTTCACCTATTTTCAGAGGAGTCTTTAAACACGGGATGGGTACAAGGAGACTGTTTGAAGCCACCCAGCAGGTTTGGAAAAGCTGGGGGCAGGGAGGAGCTGGAGGAGGTGGGAGCAGCAGAGCCAGACAGGGATGTTCGGATGAAGGACAGCAGTTGAAGTCTCAGTGCACATTTTTCCTCCCTTCCTAAAGTGTGTGTTAAATAGAAATAATTAAATAGGAATAAAACCTTTGGAATGAATGAACCCAGGAATGACCCAAAATGCAGGGAATAAGAAGAGGAAACCATAGGGTTGCCTCTGGGAAGGAAAGCAAGACTCAAACCTGCACTGGTATCCTGTGAGGACAGTGAAAAGCAATTAGGTTTGATATAAAATTCCCATTCCTGGTAGTCCCAGACCTTCCTGCTGCACCAAAAGTTCCAACCAAAAAGCTACACAAAGGGGGGCAAGAGGGCTTGTCCCTGTGCCAGCCCCCAAATGGGGCTGAAGAGCCAGCAGAAGAAAATCCTGCAGTTTGCACGAGTCTGGGAAATCACCAGCAGAATTAACAGGATTTGGGTTTGTGAAACAATTTGGTGATGTCAAGTGTGGGATCTTTCACTACAGTGTTAAACCTGGCTCCAAATCTAGGTCAGACACAACCTCTCAAATGAACCAAAGTAAATCAGCAGTTCTGGTACACGAACTGCTGGAACAACTCAGTATGGAGCAAGCTGAATATTTCCAATTTTTGGAAGAATATCACAAGCAGATGCTTATCCAACACATATCAGAAGACACTCAACCTCCTTCATTGAGGAGCTGTGCTGGGAAATTTCCTGTGAGGGAGCTCCCATGGGGGATGAGTGGGGCTTCCTGACTCCAGCCGGGGTGGAGATTCTGTGGGAAAGGCAGATCCCAAATTCAGGTTGTGTTAATTCTGCCAGCCCCAGGAGTGCCTTCATCCACACGGGAATGGGAGAGGACAACCTGCCCACCAGCAGATGTTATGCTGAACAAACATACACGAGACAAGGTTTCCTGAATGTTGGGAGGAAAACTCTGAATCTTTACATTAAAAGGGGTAAACCATAAAGGCTGGGTGTTTCTCCACCCTCAGATTGCTGCTCACTTGCTATGATTTTTATGAAAACAGTGTTGAGTGAAATGGAGATTTACTGAAAACACTAAACCCAGTGTTGATGGAGCAAACAACCCTGACATGGCTCTGCCTGAATTCATTCCAAAATGAGCATCCCCAGAGCTGCTGCGATGCCAGGAAAAGACAGAGCCCATTCCTCAGCACCAGCTTAAGAAAATGGGCAAAGCTTTCTGCAGCAAATCCTGTTTGGCCTGAGCTGTACCCCCAGGCAAAAGCCAGGTCTGGCCACTCAGAGCAGCACTTTGTGCTATGGGTGTTAAAGTAAGAGCCAAAATGGCAGATTTAAACTCAGAAAATTGCAATAGTTGCCCACTTGTGGCATCACAGAGAGCTGTAAATGGGAGGAATTGTTAACAGGAAGTGAAAGAAAAGGGAAATCCAGAAAATGAATACTTCGTTCCCTTGCTATCAACCACAGCTTTGATCTCTCCTATATTTCTTCTGCACAAAACAATGGTTTAAGAAGTGAAGAGTGAAACAAAAATAAAAAAAATCAGATGTATGTTGAACTGAGCTGAAATAATAGGTAGGGTGAGGTTCTGTGCTAGATATCCCACTGTTAGCTCCAGGAGATCAGGAGGAAGGAAAACTTACCTCATCTCCTCAGCTGGCAGAAGAGAAAAAAAAAAAAAAAACAACCCAGAAATAAATAAGAAAAGAACGTGGGAGAACAAAGACAACTCAGAGATTGTCACAGTTTGAGGGCACACACTGCTCATTCTTGCAAATTCCACCCCTCAGTGCGCTGTGACATCCCTGCTCTCCTCAGGAGGGGAAGTGGGGAATGCTCCTCTGGCAGGAGCTGGATCATCAGGGACAGGGGTTGCACATGGATCCTCATATGTGGGTCCCACCCCGCTCCCCAGCAGGCCTGGGATCCCTTTGGCTCTGGTGCCAGTTTGCCCAAGTGCCAACGCTCCATAAAGAACTTTCTGCAATTATTTCTTGGAGATACTTAGCGGAACTCCTGCCCCGCGGTGCGCGGCGTTATCAGCCCCTCCAACAGCCACGCCAGCCCTCAGTATTAATCTTGGAATTCTCTGCACCTTCCAAGTTTTGGTCCACAGGAGGTTTCCCCCCTTTTTTTTCCCTCCACAGCGAGTGCCTGGCTGGTGGGGATGGATTAAGACAAGCACAAGCAACACTGCATGGTAAATTCTTTCTTTGCATGACAGCTGGTTTGAATGTGTTACAGGATTGAGGAAAACATTGGTTCCATATTCAAAGAGAGCCTCAGCTTTTCCAAAAGGCTTTGGCTCATCCACAAGAAGTTCAGCTGCTGATATCCACTTATTTAATTCTTTACCAAACATGCAGAATCTCTGACAACCATTTGTTTAAATTACTTACACAACTTGCTGTTTTAATCTTTTTTTCCTATTAATCTGTGACAAACCATGGAATTTAATATTTTTTACCATGACTAATGTATGAAATTTGTTAGCTTTGTCTGTAATTTACAGAGAACCCTGAATAATTGAGCCTTTAAGTTTAAAGGCTTATATTTTGTTATTCTAGCTGTGACGGCTCGTAATGATTTGAAGAACCTGAGGGGCTTTAGTGATATGTGCCAATAAAAAAATACCAAAACTGATCTCAGCCCTCCTTGTTTTTCTCTGTTGGCCTCCAATTATTATTGGGAGGGAGAAATGAAAGAAAATAAATAAGAGACAACATGGAGAGGGGGGGAAGAACAAGGAATTAATGTATTTCAATGACTGCACAAGAATTTCCAGCACCTCTGCTGTCAAATCTCAGCCTACACATTCTTCACCCTTGTTTAGCAGATTGATGCTTTGCACTGTCAACCACAGCTATTTCAAAAATAAAAATTACAATGAAAATGAAGGTAACTGGTCAATCTTTTTACAATCTGCAGGCATTTCCAGTCCTAGCACGGATATCTACTTCCCCAGGTATGAAGAACTTGGAATTCAGTAAAGCTGAACCAGCCCGAGGCCCTCAGGAGACACAGACTGGGGGGCAGGTTTGCCTTGACAAGCTGAAGTCACATTGTCCAGGTCATCTCCACACTCACAGTGGTGACATGAGCAAATTGCCACCTGGACCACAAGAGACAGAGACACAGAGGCCCCCAGACACTGGCCAGGTTTTGGCAGCTGGATGATGGGGCAGGACCTCGCCTTTCCCCAGCACTGCAGCCCACCCCTGCCCTGTCAGAAAACTGCAAGGACTTGGATCCAGAAACCCCCTGCTCATGGAGCCAGAATGAACCTGCAATGGCTCGGAGGACAATCCCTAGAGGAACATTCCCTGATCTCCACGTGGAATGGTGAGACTGAAGACCAGGAGCATCCTGGTGATCACTGAAACACAACAAGCACTGCTGAGATCTCTGTCTCTCATCTGGGAGGAAGAAAAGAGCACAAAGAAGCTGCTGCTGCACATAAACACTGGAAAATAGGTCTTGGAATGTTGCAGAATACCAAGTGATCTAATGGCACCTTAGCCTTAAACCAGAGAGCACGGGAAGCCTTGGCACAAGGATGTTATATATATATTCCTCAGGTCATGTTATTTCTTTTAAATATTAATCAGAAAAATTGGAAAGCTTTATTATAAAGATGACAAATGCTACTGTGCCTCGAGGAAAGGTTGTGCACAGGATGTGCAAACTCGTACTTATTTGATTCAACATGGTGACTGTGGGCTGCACTTTTAATGAGGGAAATAAAACATCCTCTTAATTGGCTATAAAAGGATGTGCACCACAGACTTACTGAAACATTAGGCTGCATAGTTAGGACCTACTTTGTAACAATGCCTCATATTTATTAATATTATTTTTATTGGTTGCAAAATCTATGAGTTTATCTATATGATAGAAACAAAAGGCTTTTTTTTGCTCTTTTTTTTTTTTTTAAGGGAAAAGAGAGAAAGAAAGAAATTATATTTTACACAGGGTAAATTGAAAACATCAGCATACCCTACAGAGTAATAGCAGTTTATCATGATTTATACATGGGAACATAACTGTTGCCAAAAAACATAGGTGACCTCTCCCTGCCCTATATTAATAATTACAGTATGGAGATGGGAGCATGATATGTAGGACACTCCTCTCTGCTACAAAAAAGAAGAGGGGAATTGTACAAAAAAAATATAAAAACAGGCGAATCTGACTAAGAAGTGTTGACAGGCGTCGCATCTCATGCAATGAAAACCACATTATTGGAATCAACCCAAAGCACAGGTTTTATTCCAACTGTTCATACAACATATTTATTTTTTTTTTTTTATTTTGAATTAAGGAAGAGCACACTCTGAACACCCTTTCTGTTCAGGCTCTGGTGAGCACAGAGCACCTCTCTGAACCCTGCTGTGGCATAAAAACTAAGGGAAGGGGCTGGCAGAGTCTGAGCCAAACACTTGGTGACAATGCCTGAATCCCAAACAAAGGGGTTTGGGGTCACCTGAGGGGTTTTTGTGTTTCTTAAGAGATCTCTCCACCCATCAGGTTAGGGCTATTTTCCCTACATGAGTTACAGTTTTATATTAAGGAGATTATTTGTTGGGAAAACCAAGGAGAATGATAACAGCATTTTTTAGATGGATGCCACTTCTTTAAAAATCATTTTTCCTGCCCATCCTTTAAAGACCCATCTGAAGCATTCCTTTGGATGACTCCAGCTGTGACACCCAAGAAGGCAGAGGATCCCACACAGGATCTTCCCCACTCACAGCCAACACTGAGATTGCTGAGGCTGCTGCGAGCCCCCTTGCCCAGACACCAGCCTTGATGTGTAATATAACAAAAGCAAAAGCACCCTCTAGAATAGAGAGTGCAGAAGAAATTTAAAAAAATAAATCAGCAAAGGTCACTTCAATTTACAAATTCATGTTGGAACCTGTTAGTGATTGTGTTCTTGAGAGTTTTTATAAAGCTCTGTTACAGTCTTAAACTTGACATATGATGGAGCTTCCTGGATTAAATATCCCTGATACTTTTTTCCCCAGTAGACAAGGCAGGAAGAAATCTTCTTCCAAGCTCCACAGTTGATTTTCCAGATTTTCATATCCTCAGGCTGATGAAATGCTGATCCAGAAGGAACACACCACCTCTCTGTGCTGCCTCCTCTCTTTGTGCAGCTCCGGGCAGGGAACAGCGGGGCTGGACAGAATGCAGGTGAGGAGCAGCACTAAATCCAGCTGCTCTGGGGAGGCTTGGCTGGAGCAGACACATATTTTGTCCTAAATGCCATGTTTAAACTCTCCTCCTTTAGGGCTGAGACCTCTGGAGGGACTGGACAGAAGAAATCTGACACCCACGAAAAATTAAGGTCTTGATTTTATATCAAACCTAATGGCAGACACCCAGCAGCATCTTTCTATCAGGTAAGATAAAGCAGCAATAGGCTGCACTGACTTAAATCCCCTCTTCTATATTTTTCTTAGGTGAGTTTTGTTTCCCATTGAACCTTTCAGGCCATGGAAAATGTAAAACTAAGGCAGGAAGCATAGGTTTAAATTATGTCAGACAAGATCAGACAGTGCCTGGAGCAGACAGGCTCTCTGCAGGTCCTCGCTGTAATGCTGCTCGGGCAGCCTTCTGGGAGAGCAGCAGCAGAGCTGGAAAACACGACTGGAAAATAACACAGCTCCCTGGGCTGGCCTTCCCCCCACAGCCCACAGCCCACAGCAGTGGCCTGGCGGGGTGCCCCGTCTGCGCTTTGCCCGCTTACCCAAAACCGGCACCGCTTGCTTCCTGCAGCCTGGCGGAGTGGCAGGACCACTGGTGCTTGAAAAATAACCCTGAGTGTTGAGGAAATACAGGGAGCAGCTTCTTAACACGACCTCTGTCTTCCTCACAAAATTGGAATTAGCAGATCTTCATCATAACGTGCAGCTTCCAGGAATTCTACAGGAAGAGACGTCTGAAATAAAGGAGAATATTTTTGCATGCCCAGTCCTTGCAGCAGTTATTTTGATACCAGCTCGTTGCTAAAACCAACACTCAAGTTCACTTTATCCTATTCCCAGCAATTATTGCTACTTCAAATAGGGAATTTTAATGCAAGAAGTAGAATAAATGTCATTCCTGGAACACGTACATTACTGTAATCTAATGTGAGTAAGAAGTCACTTGAGATGGAGAAACGCAACAGCCCCTTTAGGGCTAGTGCCACAGCAGAGGCAACAAAAGGGAAACCCTCGTTAATCCATTGGAAATATCATGTTAATAAATGAAAATGAGATAATGACTTTTGTGGCTAGCTGAATCTTGTCTAAAGCCTCTTATGAGCTTCATGTGTCTCAATTAGGGACTATGTTACAAGGTAAAAAAAAAAAAAAAAATCAGCTGCGGGCTGAACACAATAAAAAACAAAGTTAAATAAGGAAATGTACTTGGGATTATTATTATTGCAACCCTCCTGCCTGACCTATAAGTGTCTTATGGTACAGATCCACCCTGAGCTCCCATTACAGCTTTTAATTGGAATTTCAGTAGCTGCTCCGGCAATGTGAGGAATGATGGAGGTTTGCTTTTCTCTTCCCTGTCAAAGGACACAAAGTCCATTTATGCTCCCTGATCCCACATCCCACCACCACACAGATAAACTCTTGTGTTCCAACACCAATGGCAAAGTCCCAGCTGTCCTCAGTCAGTGGAAACCAGCACAGACCAGGATGGGCACCAGACAGGAGAGGAGGGATGGGTTTCCCAGCAGGCAGGGAGAGCACAGAACCTCCCAAATTTCGGTGTCTGGGCAGGGAAGCTGGAATCTGGCCCCAGCAGCCTATTCCTTACAGATTTTCATGTTTGCAGCCTGTGGTGCGGATTTGTCACAAATAAACAGACCTCACAATTTCAGCTTTTTGAAGTTTTGGTGGAAGAAAGTGTTTGACTGAAACCCAGAGTTTCTCTGCTTCAGGAAGTTAAGAACCACCTAAAGGGTGCTACATATGAACCTTTATTAGTTTATATCCTCCTAGATTATTATCAGAGTTGTCCTTCTACAGCAAAGATATTTATTTCCATAAAATCTAATTTAAATCAAGATTTTCCAATAGGAAATTAAAAAATTCTACATCCTCATTATCTGGTAGCATTCAAAACNAAAAATAATAAACTAAATGGACAGAAAATGTCATCTACCAGTGGAAATGCTGTTGTCCCCATCCCTGGAGAGATTTAAAGCCATGTGGAGGTGGCAGTTGGGGACATGGGTTAGTGGTGGCCTTGGCAGTGCTGGGGAGCAGTCAGACATGACGGTCCTAAAGTTCTTTTCCAGCACTAATAATTGTATGGTTCAAAATACTCCACTTTTTCACCCCTCTTCTCTAAATATTCCTTCTGCAAAAGAGAATCACATTCAGTTTTTCCCAATATTTTTGTTGTTGCTCTTTTTGTGATTTTTTTTTTTTTTTTTGTTTGGGTTTGTTTCTTTTTTTTTTGGTCACAAAATGGTAACTCTTCATGAGTCCAGTTATTATAAGTACTTTGGTATTCATGGAAATAGTGGTGATTATAATGAATTCATTTGATATTCATGAGCATGGCACATGTCCTTGGGTGGCAGTGCCATTGTCACTCAGCTCTCTTTGGGCTGTGCCCTTCTGTTGATGTCCCTGCTCTCGTCCTGCACAGGGGCAGGGTGCTGGGAACGGGGACAGACAGACACATCACATTCCCACCTCTACTCACTATTTCTTACTCTAAGAAAAGCAGTTTTAGCGTGCTGTGATTCAATACAAACCACAATTTCTCTCTCAGAATGGTTTTGGGGTTTGTAAACCACTTTGTTTCCTTTCTGCTCCCCAGCCCGGTGCAGTTCGAAAACGTGCAAGAGTTACTACAGAAAAGGAATTTACAACTTAACTTATTGACTTTGCGCTCCTCTGCTCTTGCTTTTCAGCCACAGTAATCCAGTGGGATAATTTGCTTCTGAAACACTAAACTAGCCAGGATTTCAGGAATAACTTTTCATCTGAAGGGCTATTTTTTGTGTGCCAGGCCTGTGATATTGCTGTTGAGAAGAGCTCAAGTTTGGAGCAGACACCAAATTCATAAAGAGGCAACCGACTCCCCAGTATTTTTCATATTTCCGCACAAGATTATAAACAGGGATGCTCCGAAGGCCCTGGAGGACTGAGGGGCTCAGGTCACACACAATTGAGTGGGATTTATTTCCTTGAACCATTTTGGCCCCTTTCAAATCCTCCACTGCGACCACGCCAGCGACCGACCGCGAGCTCCTTGAGGCACGACGTCGTGGGAGCCATCACGGTGACTTAAAACACAAAATGAGCATGGCTAAGGTCAAAAGTTCTTCAAAAAGTCTAATATATACATCATACACACCCCCAGAGGAGTCAGCTCTATTCACCTTAATCCTGAATCAACACTGCCTCTGTGAGTGCAGCCCACGCCTCGTCCTCCGGGGCCCCTCCTGCGCTTAAATTTGGATGTGGGAGCCTTGACGGATTTGAGCTGTGGATCACCAGGGAAAGTAACCTGACGCTGCTTCTTGAGGGCTTGCAAAGCATCATTAAGGCTTTATTTCCCACCAGCCTCTAGCCTCTTGCAGGCACTGGGCTCTCCAGTTCCCCAACAGGCACTGGGAGCCTCTCCCAGGAGTCTCCCTTAAAGCCACGTGGTGCGCCAAGCTTGGCACATGGGATCAAGGAAAGGAGGGAGGAGCAGGAAAGGATTCTTGTCTCTTTATGCAAATTAATTGTTCTGAAAATCCTGATGTGCGCAGAAAGCCAGCAGAAACCCCATTGGTGTTAAATTTTCCTGGGATAGATGGACAGAGAGAGTTTTACCTCTAAGTGAGCAACAAGAGTTAGATTCTATGTGCCCAAAGCTTCAATTTTTAAGAGAAACAAAACAGAACAAAAGCCTAAAAAACCCTAAAGGAAAATATGAGTAAGCTCTTGTTTCTGTTCCTAATGAAAAGTTCTTGGTTGTGGCCAGGGCCACCTGGAGATCACTGAAAACAGAGGCCATCCCAAATTTCCTAGCTGGCACCATCGGTAATGCTATTTCTGTGTGCAGGCACTAAAAGATTTTTGGGGCTCGTTTCCCCTCACAGAGGTAAATCACAGCACGGGAAACACGTTCCACGTGAATGATGGTCATTCTGACCATGGCTGCTCTTCCGTTCATGTACAAAGGGATCACAAGAAGATATTTGCTGGATTAAGCACGGTTTCGGCTCACATTTGTCTTTTTGGTCATTTCTGGTGCACATCCTTCCACTGCACAGCACAGGGACTGTGTCCCTGCTCCTCACACAAGGAGCAAACGTGACTCAGCTTGGCCTGCCAGAGGAAGCACAATGCAGCTCTGGTGAGTTATTCCCACTTTTGGCATCAACACAGATGCACCTTGGAGCTGGACTCCACAGGCAGTTTATTGACCTATCAAGAAAACGTGCAGGCCAGGCTCAGAGATATTTAACTCATGAATAAATCTGGTAATTTATGGCTTAGCTGACAGCTCTGAACTGGGATTTGCAGCTTGTGCTCAGGGAAGGCTGAAAGGAGACCACTACCCAAAGGGGCTCCAAGAGAGCTGGAGAGAGACTTTGGACAGGGGCTGGAGTGACAGGACACAGGGAATGCCGGAGGGCAGGGAGAGATGGGATACTGGGAAGAAGTTTTACCCAACAAGGATCTACATTCAAACTATTTGTGGATAAATCATTCGAAAATTGAGATTTTTTTTTCCTGCCCCAAACCTATTTATGGTTCTTTGTTAAAGTAATGGAGCTGCACAATGAGCTAAAAACTTCACAAAAACATTGAGTTTGGTAGGTTTAAAAACAAAGATGAAACTTCTGTTTGCCTTTTGGTGCTTCCCCCAGCCCTGACACACAGAGGTAGGATAAAATTCTAGAAGTTGATGTTGTCTCAGCTGAAAGATTGAGATCAATTCCAGCTCAATCCAGGAAAACACGCAGATTCAGCATTCCTCCACCCAAACACGTGCCCTCCTCGGATTTTAGCTTTAGCATCTCCTCAAAACATTTAAAAATGCGTTAATTGACTCCTTGCTTATACTCTGCAAGCAAGATCAGGCCAAATATCAATACAGGGAGACATGTCTTGAAATAAGAGTGTTGCACATCTACGCCAAAACATCCTTTTGTATTGCTCTGCTGCTCCCAGTAAGTGCACGGCAACAATTTGCATCGAACTCGCGAGGCTTTGCTGCACCAGTCAATTCAGATCAATAGAAAAAGGCTTTTACAAAGAAAACAAGGGTTGGGTGGAAAATAGTTCAGGCAGCAGGAGCGTTTCACAGTCGAGGTACTTTTATCTGTAGTGAAAAAAGAGCCTGTCAGGTTTAAGCTGAGCGCTGATCGCCAGCGCGTTCGGGGGCTTGGTTAGGCAGGTCACAGCACCCAGGGCAGCGGGATGAGGCACTGGCACAGCTCCTAACTGGGAAAACAATACCTGTCCAGCATCTCCAAGCACCTGATCCCAGTGCAGAGATCTGGGATAAAACCCTCCTGCCCAGAACAGGACTTTACAGGGAGTCCTGAGCAGCCTGACAGTGGATTTGGCATTACCTTTACAAACCAACTGCTCCGTCTGGTTTGCTGGTTATGGGATGACGCAGTAGAAAAAGGTTCAAAACTGCCTCTCTGCTTGAATTGTGAGGGTGAATTATGGACTGAAAGAGTTCTCATTTTGGTCCTGAATAGCAGCTATTAATGACTCGTTCCTGACGGCAGCAGAGGAAGATGCAGACAAATGAGAAGCAGGTTAAAGAAGAAATATGGCTTCATAGACACAACAGCTTCATGCTCTGGGAAGAGAATGGAGTTGTTTCAGCTTCTGTCAACTCCCTGTTTTGTTCCTGTTAGGAACTTGAAGTAGCTGAAATAATAGTTCCTGTTTAGTTCAACTAGACAACTGTCACGATTCACAAAAAGGGAATTATCAAAGCAGGCAGTTCTGAAAAGAAAGGAACTTAAGCACTCAGAAACTCTGACATTTGGATCTCGGCCCTACAAATAGAATTAGAGGATTCCAGACTGGGGTGGCTTGGAAATGGACCTTAAAAATCATCCAGTTCCACCTCCTGCCATGGGCAGGGTCATCTTTCACTATCCCAGGGTGCTCCAAGCCCTGTCCAACCTGACCTTAAATTATTCCAGGAATGGGGAATCCACAACCGTTCTGGGCAAATAGGTTCTAGGACCCTGTTTGCCCAATATTTTATTTTTTCTTATATATAATATTAAAATACTGCATTATGTATTAAACAGTACTAAAAACAGTCTTTTAGGGCCATCACTCCTAATTAAACCCACCAAGAGCAGAAGTACACACAAACTGAGCAAACCTATGACTAGAATTTCAAATGTTAAAAAGCATTTTCTTGTTTCTCATTGGATGAGAGATTTATTTAAAGGTTCCAGCTGAGTCTGATTTTAGCCATGTTCATTTTCCAACTGCTTGCGACAAGGGAAAAAAACCCAAAAACTACAAACAAACACAGTTTAGGAAAGTGGATTTGAATAACATTAAGAAAAATGGGAGGGTCTTTATGCTCTGCTCCTACAATCTGATGGAAAAAGTGATTTTTCAGAGCAGAGAGGATGCTGTGGTGCTTGTCTGTTCTGGCTCACATCACATCACCAGTGTCACTGAGCATGAGGCAACAGTGGTATTTCTATTTTTGTGCATAAAGTTCAGTACACATTGGATAGGAGAACACAAATGCAGCTCCCATTACTAACAAACCCACGCACTGCCTCCATTTGTTTCATCCCATTTCTCCATGAATTAGTACTCTACTACAGCTTTACAATTAGGCTACTTTGCAGGTCATGCAAGCAGCCAAAGTATTTCTGGACCAGAACTAAAATTAGTAAGATCTCAGCTGGGTGCTTCCTTGTAGGTCAGAGCACACAGACACATCCCTTTGCTCGCTGGCATTTCAGGACTGATGTAGTTTTTGGTTTTTTCTGTTTACACGAGCCTGGCAAACTCAGAGCCTGACACGTCGTGCATGCAGCAGTGGGACTTCATGTCTAGGAGAATTCAGGAATCTTTATTATTTACTGTGCTATTTTTATAATAAATTGTGGGTTTGTGGGGGTTTTTTGATTGGTTCCCCCACTCCCTCCCCCCCATTTTATTCTATTTTCTTCCTGATACCACAGATTTGGGGTATTTTATTTACAAAGAGGGAGACAAATTAAAAAATGGCCTCTGGGAGTGGTGCAGGTTCAGCAGAGGGTGCATTTTACCAGCCAAGAAAACCCCTTGAGGTACAACTCTGCCTATTCCTTGTGTCATGTGGGCAGCTCATTTACACATGGAAGGCACCACCTGCCCTCTGACCCACCACACACCTTTCCTTGCATGTCTTGAGAGTAAAGATTAATTATTTGGCCTTTAACTATGTAATTAGTGAAGAGATGGGTTATGCTAGCAGAGGACAGAGCTGATTCTGCCCCCCAGCTCCATTATTCCCGATTTTCCAGCATGCTTACATGGCAAGGAAGGCTGTTCCTTTTTCACCCTGCTTGAATCAAACACATCCACATTCCTATTTCTGCTCCTTTTTTTTGTTTTATACTTATTTATCGACACATCCTGGGAATCTGAGTAAACATGGAGAGTTTTGTTCATCTCCTCTCAAATTTCTCCTCAGCACCTTGAAATCTCCGAATCAGATCATCCTTTAAAGAGCTTGTTTTTCCCCCAAGTGGGAACAGATCCAGGTTTCCCAGGCTCTCTGCACGTAGTAACTTCCCCATTTCTGCCATTGCTGCTGTCATTCCCTGCCCTTCCCAATCCCTGGGATGTCCATGGGATGCCAGAGTGTCCCTGCCTTGGGCAGAGCAGCTACAAGAGATCCAGGGAAGTATTTTACAATACACCAGATTAAACTCTTACATTTTCACAGGTCACACTTCTGTGGGTTTAACTTCTGCTTTGCATTAGTTCTACACCTGCTTCTCACCCAGACCTCTGCCAAACCTTTGTTTGGTGAATATTCCCACAATTTAGGGCTACAAATGTAAAAATCCACAGTTTCTCTCAAGCAGAGCTGATGGAATGTTTTCTTCCACCCTTCCCCGGCCTTGTACAGGAGTTCTCTGCAGATTTAATCCATCACCTCCACTTTATTCACTCCACTGGTAACACCTCCACTCAAGTGTTTCCAGAGGCTGCAGAGAGCTGAGTTTATGCCTGAGGATCACAGGATTAGGGCTGGAAAATCCCCCCCAGCCCATGGAATCCCAGCTGTGCCCCATCCCCCCCCTGTCCCCAGCCCAGAGCTCTGAGTGCCACCTCCAGGAATTCCATGGACACCTCCAGGGATGGGCACTCCGACCCTTGGGCAGCCCTTGCCCAAGTTTAACCCTTTCAGTGAGCAAGGGTTGTGAAATCAGCAGGAGATTTCTCCTGCCTCCACGGACACCTCTCATCCCTCCCTCTTACACCAACATTACTCCAACCCACAGCCCAGCTCCGTGAGCAATCCTTTTAGATGAGTGCCCTGAGCCCCAAAAAGATGGAATTAAGCCCAGCATTCTCACCCTTGCCTGCTTTCCACATCATGTCCCTAAAAAAATCCCCTTGATTTGTCAGACAGGATTTACCCTTTATGAAACCATGCTGACTGGTTTATTTCTCCAGATGTTTTGTGATCTCATCCTTTATTAATGTTTCTAGAGTTCTGCCTAGCACCAAGGTCGGATGTGCTGGTCTATTATATCCTGGCTGGTTTTCCCAGTCCTTTTTTTCCTGCTGCCCTACAAACTGGGTTTGTATTTACTTCTCTCTAGTCCCTTGGTGTCTCCCTTGTCTCAAAGGAGCCCAGATAAAAATCTTCATTTATTGAAGCAGTAATCTCTTCAGTGATCTTGTTAAAGATTCCCCAGTACATAACTCCTACTACCTTGGAGCTTCCAGGGATTTTAACTTATACAAGATTTATTCCAGCACAAAATTATCATATCCCAGAAACTTCGCTTCCATTCAACCTTGTGAACACTGAGGAGAAAGATATGTTCAGACAGAGGATTTCAAAGTGAGTTTGGGGATCTGGGTGCTCAGTTCCCACTGTAATTAATGGCACAGGGGCATCCAAACCTCCCAGAGAGTTCAGAAACTGGAACCTCGATGTTAAACCTATCAAACCTGTAGAGAACATACTAAAACCTAATGAAATTGTATATAACTGATACACGGCCCTCATTTTTTAAGCACATATTATCAGTAAATATTTAATTTTTTTTTGTTGGCAATATTTATTTTCAGTCCGGATAGCTCAGTAAAGCAGCCAGTGAGGGGATTTTTTTGTTTACTTTTTTTGTTTTTTAAGGCTGCTCGCATCTCTGAGTTCTGTGTGGAAAGCCTCAGCATTGGTGAATATCCCCAAATTTGACACTTTCTGTGCTTTCCAGGACCCTCTCTCCTGTCCTTGGTTTGACTCCAGTCACAGACACCCAGCTCCTGGAGGCCCTTTCCCTGTCCTCTCACGTTCACACCCAGTGCCAAGTTTACAAAGCCTTTGTTTTTTACCCAAATCTTCAAGTACAAGCAAACCACAAGGAATAAGGAGCTTTTAATGCCAATTCCTGCATTTTTGCAGCCTTTCCACGGGACTGTTGGCTGACCCACTCCTCAAACCCGCCTTCTTCAGGGTTCATCTCCATGTTAATAAATTCCACTCATTTCTGCATCACCCCCAAGAATATTTTCCATGGTTTTCCAGCTGTGCTGAACTGCACTTCACACTCAGCAACGCTTTGGGAGATGAACTCCAGGGCTGCAAAACCTTCAGGTTTGGACCCTGAAGGAGCCAGAGAGGTGACAGAGGACACAATGTCCATCCCAATTCTGCAGGACAGTGAATCAACCCTGCACCCACAGCCCCCACTCTGCCACCTCACCCCTGCCAGATGAAATCCCAGCAGCTGGTTACTCCTCCAAACCAGAAGGAAACTCCAGCAGATTTGCAGGAACTCTCAGTCTAAAGCTCTGCTTCCAGGCCTTGCTCCTTCTGGAGCTTTCTGCCATTCTTCCATGCAGATTTTCCAGGCAATTGGAACAAGGTGGGTTTTGAGGTCCCTTCCAACCCAAACCAGTCTATGATCCTTGAATCTGGGCTTTACCTTATGAACTCTGGGCTCCACTCACCACTGCTAATTTCAACTTGTGGCGAAACAAAAGAGAAAATATCCCAAGTGGTTATTTTCCTGGAGGTCTGAGTTGTTTGTTACAGGCTGTCTCCAATGACACCGACTCTGAGTTTAGAGGCTGCAGGATATTAATATTAACAATGTAAATAACAGACAATTCTTCAGAGGGCAAAGGAACTTGTCTCCAATTTTCAAAGGATGTGCTTAACTCAACCAAGGCTAATTAGCAGCGATCTTCATATAAGCAACAACAACAAAAAAAAGAAAATTGCATTTGATTTTACATTTTTAAACAGCAAAAAAATCCCTCTTTATCCAAAACAGACTTTTAGGATCATTACCAAGTTCTCAAGCATGTACAAATTACTGTCCCCAAGATTATTTTCTTTATACAGAGTATTTAGAGAGAATTTGTTCCTTGCAGCGCTCTCCAACCATTGCAGGGAATTTCCTTGTCAAAAATTTATTTCTCCTGTCCTGGCTTGTAAACACCTACTTGTTACTTCTCCTTTTTCTACAGATTTGTGCAATCATTGTAAGAAGCCCTGATGTTTATATGTCATACACAACATTTTCTAGAGCCAAGTGGAAGGAATCTCACGACAACAAGGACATTTATCAGCTTTGGGGCAGTTTGTGCCGTGAACAAAAGCTGGGGGCTGATTAAAAAGGCATTTCTGGAGAAGGTGAGGCTTGAAACAGGGCTGTGAGCAGGACTAAGTGTCCTGTGAACAATGACACTTTTTTTTTTTTTGCAGTTTTCCTGCTCAGAATTCCAAAGTTAGCTTCCAGTCCCTTGCATGGGGTGGTTTTCACGTGCTGAACACCCCTCTGCAGGAGCCCCATCTGCTGCCAGAGCATTTCTGCCCCTAGAGGGGTGGCTAAACCTTCTGAGACTCACTGGAACCCCTCCTCTTCCCCTTTATGTTCCACTTTGCTTCACCTAAGCACCAAGAGAGGCTGATCTGGTGATGCTTTAGGAGACACTCCCAGGTTTGCACCCTCCCCAGGCCAGAAGGTTCCCCCAGCTCTGGTTCCAGGGTTCATCCACGATCAAATCCAGCTCATGTTTTATGTGCTTTGGAGAGATTCCCTTCCTTCCTCGATGACTGTTGCTGTAATTACACAAATTATCTGCTCCACTGTCACTTCCAGTCAAAGGTGTCATCTGAAATTAAAAATTCATGTGAAAACTAGAGATGTTACTCTTTCGAGCAGACAGTTCAGACCTGAGCTGGTTTCACAATGTTTGGTTTCACTTCCCACGTGCAGTGAGGAGCTGAGCCAAGGCACACGGGGCTGCCTGGCCCTGCAGCTCACAGTATTTCATCTCAAACATCGTTTTATTGCTGAAATTCAGGCCTCAAATTCATTAGGATTTAATTTAAGTGCATTTTATTAATGTAACTATGTGCTGTAGCCTTTCCAAATCCTGATCTGGCACCACCAATGTTCGTGGAAAACTCTCTCTTCTCCACTCCCATCACCACAGAGGGCTTTGGAGAAGGAATTCCCACGTGGAGAAGGGCAAGGAAGCTGCTCTTTGGGATTTGTGTTGCACAAATTTGGGGCTGAGGCACCAGAGCAAGGCTGAGATGCAAACAGCATCCCCCAAAACACTGGGAACCTCGGGTTGAATCTGCTCTGACCACAGAGCAGGAACAAACCTGAGGTGGAAAATACCACCCCTGCCTTCCCCTGCCCTTTCCAGGAATGCTGAAGGCACAACTCAGCACCGAGCTTTGGTTCAGGAATCGGGGTGGGAATTACCCAGGGAAAAGCACTCACCTGTAAAGCTCCAGTGGGGAAACAGGGAGGCAAAACAAAAAAAGAAAGAGACAGAAACCTTGAGCAATGACCCAACCCCACTTCTCAGTGTCCCAGGAGATTTTTTGGCTGCACAGCTCCTGCTGGAGCTGGAAATGTTGGCTGTGTTTTTTCAATCCAGTAATACCTCTAAACCAAGAACGGTCCAAGTAACTCATACCACCTCAATAATTTTATGTCCACAACAAGTGAATCACACAGAAGTTGCCATTTGGCTGTTGCCACTTGTTTAAAGTTCAAGATGAGGAGGGAGCTGCCCTGGCCATTTCCACCAGCCAATATTTATGGAGCAGAGAATGTTTTGTGTTTACTCCATGCTCTACAACTGCCTCAACAAATTCACCAGAATGAAAATATTCTGCTTTTTCTTTTGGAGACAGACTGAACAATTTGAGCTGAGTTCTGAGGCTGGGTGTGCCCATTGACCCATTCCCAGTGTGGGTGTTTTCATACCCAACCAGTTAATTGCCCATAAAAATTCATAATGTAACAGAACGGGAAGAACCACCAGATGTGACTCGTTAAAGTCTCATGTAGGAAGCTGGGAAATCAGGGAAACCTTGTTTTTCCAAACCAGGACAGCATTTCAAGCTTTAGTAAATGCTCTGTATCTCTATCCCCCCCACTTTTTCTAAGCAAGATTGTCAGGAGAGAGATAAAATATATATATACATATAAAAGGAAAGAAACATTCAGGAAAGAAACAAATTTTATTCAGCGATTGAAGAAGTGCTGAAATAATGATAGTTTTTGAATGAAAAGTTTAGGCTGTGGCTGGGCTGCTAGCAGGTGCTCCTGGAAGAGTTAANTTCCCCCCCACTTTTTCTAAGAAAGATTGTCAAGAGAGAGATAAAAAAATAAAAAATATAAAAAGAAAGAGACATTCAGGAAAAAAACAAATTTTATTTAGAGATTGAAGAAGTGCTGAAATAATGATAGTTTTAGAATGAAAAGGTTAGGCTGTGGCTGGGCTGCTAGCAGGTGCTCCTGGAAGAGTTAAGCCCAAGGAAAAGCTGAGCTTTGAGAGCAGCCCTACAGCACCACGTGTTCACTGCTATTTTCCCATCTGACCCCTTGGATGCACAGTTTGGGCAGAGACTGCAAGCAAAGCTTGGTGGAACAAGATGTGAAGTTTTGGCTGCTTTATACTCTGAGAAATCATGTAAGATCCAATTCATCCAGGGAGAGAAATGTCTTGTTCTTCCCACGGACTTCTGTGGGGCAGGAGCTCACCGAATCTCACCAATGCAAACTGTAGAAATAAATACTGAATGTGCAGGAACAGAATAGCTAAAACGTGTCATAATTTCAAAAGGAAAAAAGCTCAAAACCCACCAAAAATATTTTTAAATCCTCTTGACTACTCTTTATTTATTTCAGTTAAACTCAGCTCAGGAAGCTGGAGGGTCTTGCAGGACTTCCTTGCTGGAATGCACATCCAAAGAGCATAAGAAGAAGAAATTACTGTTTAATGCATCGTTTCTTTCACCTGGTATTGATCATAAGACAAAGCTCTGAAATTTATGCTCAACGCAATTTAATTCAAGTCCAGACCAGTTGTTGAACTGTTCATATTTGGCCCAGTTGTAACAACCTGGTTGTTCCTGCACCACAACCTAAACCTCCTGCAAACACAAGGTAGCTTAGAGAAATAAAATTTTAAGTCAGATTTGAATTGATTCATTTCATTTGGGCAACATTTTATCCTCAGCATTTTTCCAGTCAGAACCTCCTGGGATTTTTTTGGTGATGCAACAAGAACTGGTAAAAGTAAGGAACAGTGGTGAACTCTGAGTACTTGGAATATTACACAGAGGGAAGAGCCCATAAAACTGCAGAAAAATCATAAAATAACCTTCTCTTTGGATGGATGAAGGAATCTGTGAGAGTAGAGAACATGCAATGCTGAAATTTCCTTCATTTGTCTTTAAAAATTTTAAGTATTTAGGACTAGAGTCTGTTTTCTGTAAGGCCACAGAGAAAAACAAGAATTATGTATACGAAGAACAATTTAAAAACAGTGAATGTCTATTAAAAGAAAAATTTAACCCCTAATTTTAAAAGTTGCTTTTCCTGAAGCAAACACTTTATTTTGCTCCAAATCAGAAACACAGTTCTTAACATAACTCAGGGATTCTACCATTAAATTTTGGCTGCAAACAGAATTTGCTGCCACCTAAAAAAAATATATATCTGACAGATTAAACAATTCCTTTATTGCTCCAGGTGACACAAATCCAGCTTCATTCACCCAAGTGTTTCATTTGCAGCACAAAAGAAAAGCAGAAGTTTACAACTTTTTTGTTAACATGGCTTTAGCGAGACTTTTATAAAATCTCTTAATCACAGCAGAGCTTTACAAAAAGTGTTATTATCCCCCCCAAAAAAGCACATCTTACCCAAATGATGATGTGATTAATACAAACCCAGCTGGCATCTGACATGACTGATCTATTTTTCCTCGCCAGCTCTCACACACTGAAAGGGCTGGAGCACAGGACACGAGTTCAGCCAGGACGTGTGAAAAGGTCACCGGGGCTCACCTGGAGAGAGGATGTCAAGCAGACAGCAAAAAAACTCCATTCAGCAGCTGCAAATTTCCTTCCAAGTGGCAAAACCCTTCTCAGGAGTCTGTCCCTCTCCTCCCGGGGTGCTGCTGTGCTGTCCTCACCTGTATTTACCTTTCCCAGGGACAGCCAGAGGATTTCCTCCTCCCTAACTCAGAGCTGGCCACAGTAGCCCTGACCAAACCTCCTTGGAGGGGAGAGGAAAGGGCTGGAATGCTGAACCTCCGAGGAGAACGGCCCAGAGAGCCCCAGCCTCACGCCCGAGCTCCTCTTAATTATCTCCCTGCTAAAATTGATGGGAACAAGGACCAGTGATGGTAAATCTTCTTGGGACCTGAAAAAAAGCATCAGCAGGATGGGAAAATGGAAGAGGACAGTCTTCTTTGGTGGGAATATCCTTGGCTGGGTTTGGGAAGTTCGTGGCCCTAATTTAGACACCTACTTTAGAGACGGGAGGTTAAATCACCACCCCACTTTTCATTCATTCTCTGCCCTAAGTGCTCTCCTGGAAAGGCTGTTCACACCTTTATTTCCCGGGAATTGCTCTCTCATCGTCCCCTTTGAGGTGTGTGACTCTCCCAGCTGATTTTAAGCATTTCCACGACAATCCCGATACTTTTCAAAGCTCTTTTACCTCGGCTGCTCTGGATTAACTGCGAAGCACAGACCCGGGAGGTTCCTGCCCAAGCTCGGACTCTGCATCCCTGGTAAAATTAGAAGCAGAGGAGTTTCCCAAGAGCATCCTGGTGCTCCTGGCTCTCACCACTCTCCTCTCCTTTGCCCCAGAGGTGCTGCATCCTCTCACAAAATCCTTCCAAGGTGAAAAGCATCACCTGTAAAACACCGTGAGAGGTTCAGCTTTATTAATCCAGCAATTCTCATTAGACTCTTATAACATCACCTTTTGCAAAGAGAAAACAGTGAGGATTTTTTTTTTTAAATTTTGTTTCTGCTGATAATGTGCCTAAACCCCTGCAATATTTGTGTAAAAGGACTTAGGAATGAATTGCACTTAAGAAATGTTTGAAAGGACAGACAGCATTTCCATCACACTCACCTATTAGGTTTATGTGACAAATGAAATTTTAAGGGATTATTTATATTTTTAAAGTATCAGCTGAGGCATTTCAATCCTGGACCCTCTTAAGTATTCGTTGCCTCTAAATGAACTGGATGTGTTGTATAATGGAATTACTAGATTTGTATTAAATTGTAGCTTTGGGACCCATCACTGTGTGATGCTATCTACTTTCAACTGGCTTTGTTTATCACAGAGAAGGGAACTGAATTTGCATAAGATACTACAAAGTAGTAAAGGGATTTTAGGACCCTGTCTATTTGACCTCCTATTGACCTGGGCTAATTCATATTCTCCCTGGGATGCTCTAACAGGTCATTTTGTATTTGGGGGAAAAAAAAAAAATAAAATCAGGTCGCCTTGTGGCTGCACATCCCTCGTCCCTGTGGCAGCAGAGACGCGGAATTCCCTCTCTGCTCACACACACACACACACGGCTGTGCTCCTTCTTGAAAGGAAAATGAACTTTTATTTGTAAATTACCACATAAGAGGTTGTTATTTGTCTTACTTATTGCATTCCCGTGGCTGCTGCTGTGAGTGGGGCCCTTTGTGACATTGGTGGTGGCAGCGAGGGAACGGTGGGGACACGGAGTGGGGATGTGGGAGGGAAGGTGTGCAAGCAGAAGGAAATGTTCTTGCACACTCATGGACATATACAGATACTCTCACACAAGGCATTTTCCACACTGGTGTTCAGAGAATCGCCAGAGAAAGGCCTGGGTTGGAAGGGATCTCAAATATTACACAGTTCCATGGGGAGGGACATCTCCCTCCAGACCAAGTTGTTCCAAGCCTCATCCAGCCTGGTCTCAAACCCTTCCAGGGATGGAGAACTTTATCCTGCTGTTTAATGCCTGGGGAGAGTAGTTTTGGTGTAAAGAGAGTGCTAGAGGAGCTGGGGGAGCTGCACAGGAGGATCTGCTTTGTCCAGCTTGGAGGAGGCACTTGGCGCTTAAACACTTTCTGCCCCTCAGCGAGATTTTGGTAGGAAATCAGGCTGATTGTTCCTTCAGTTTTGTGAAGGCTGCCTTTAATCATGACGGAAAATTTCCATGGAAATAACATCATTTTCCAGTGGAGTTTCCTACTCGGTCTCTTTTCCACCCTTCCAGATCCTGCACCCCAAAATGCCCCAGCTTCCCTTTTTGTGGGGAGCAGCCCCTCGGGGCTCTCCTCAAGGTGCAGGAGCCTGCAGGGGTGGGCTGGGGAGGGTTGTGGGAGCCAGGTCTAGCTCTGGATGAGGAAGGGACCTTTGGCTGTGTTTAGGAAAGCAGCAGTGATGCAGACAGGGCACATTTAATGTGACACCTCACTGCTCTGCACCACAGCAATGCCCTTTCACGAAACCAAGTGTGTTCTCTGCTCTGAACCTTGAAAGTTCCTCCATGGATTCATGGATTCCACTCATGGATTTGCTTTTTAAGTCAACTCTGTTCTCAGTGACCTCCTCAGATTTTAGCTGCATTTCTTTTTTTTCTAGATTTAAATTCCATTTATGAATATAAAATTAAAAAAAGAAAAAATGTAGATATTCTGTCAAAGGTTGTTGTTGGTAATTCCTGAAATTGAACTCTATTTTTTGCAGTGAAAAGCATGAAATGAACTCCAGCCGTTGCTCTGCAGTGTAAGGGGCTGATGAATTACAATGGCAGCCTGCTTTATTCTCCTTAATAAGAAATTAGATCACAATAGGGATTTACCAAAATTACCTTGAAGTGTTTGTGGGTTTGAATGATTGGACAATTTGCCCTCAAATTGTGTCGAATCATCCGAGTTCCAGCATCTGTCTCTTTAGTTGGGCTGCTTTAAAAATGCCCTGGTCTCCTTTAACAGGAGCCTGCTCATGAATGCAGAGGCTCAACCACACACACAGCATTTGTTTTCTTCCCAGTTTTTTCCCAAATTTCCTCATTGATAATTTTCTGGGAGCTTCCCAGATTTCTGTGGCGACTTTATCAACTCCTGTTTCAGGTGAGAAGTGAGTGGTTTGCTTAGGAAAGGGATTAAATGTTGCTATTTAGCCTTTTCTTAAAAGATATTGCTGGACGAGTTCTAATTATTCAGCAATCTCCTTTATTAGAGATGCAGTTTGCAGGAGCTCACTCTGGAGCTGGAATGGGTGTTGGAATTCCTGCAAGGAGCCCCTGGAATGGTGTTTTTAAGGAAGCCCACCCCATTTCATTAGGAGGCAGGAGACACAGGCTGATGTGCTGCATCTTGAATAACTTCGGGAAATCTTTTAAGTCAACCTTGTGTTTTAGTCAACAGGGAAGGTTTGACCTTTCACCCCCCAACAACCATCTGTTTCATTATTTATCTGAGGGAATCAGAGAGTTTTTGTTCTTTCACAAAAGTCCCTGACACCAAGATATTTCTAATAGCAGAAATTTTTCATTCTTGTCACTATTCCTTTTGAAAATACAGGTATTTTCATACAACACGTAGCTAATGAGTGAAACTTCAGAATCCAACCTTTCTCTATAATCACAGGAACAGGGATTAAAGAGGTCCCACTAGTGAGGAACATGAAAATTAATTATTGAGCTCCTTGTTTTATCCTCCCCATCTGTCTGATATTCTCGAGCACAGAAGGAGTTAGACAATTAAATTACTTCTCCTTTTACCTCATCTGGATGTTCTCTGTGCCTTTTCCCCAACTCCAGAGGCTCCCAAATTCTGCCCATTTACCAGCAAACGTGTGGGTGTTTGCCTGTGTGAGGGCAGGGGCTTCT
>VYXF01011061.1:150770-213568 GCA_013397295.1 Polioptila caerulea
GGGGGTAAGGAAAAAAAGGGGAGCGTGGGGGTGGGAAAAGAGAGGGGGGGGGTAGGTGAGGGGGAGCCTGAAAGTCAACAGCTGTAATAAAAGTGGACTTGTGCCAAAGTGCAGCAAAAAGCTGCTGCCTTGGCGTGGGTGACAGAGGCTACTTTGGTTGTTCCATTTTGCTGGAAGAAACACTTTCAAGAGGGTGTCTTTTGCATTTCTTACAACAGCGCTCTACTCTCTGCAGGCCTTGATTCACATTTTTAGGGGATATAGGACATCAGCATTTTGTCATATTTAAGATGAAAGCGACATTATACCTGTTTCTAGAGGCTCAGTTCATGCATCTTATCAAAACCTATATATTATAACAGCACATCCCCTGATAAGAACAAAAGGGAGATGTTTTTTTGTTTTGTGTGTGTGTGTCTGTGTGTGTGTGTTCTACTTTTTAAGGTAACTCCACAGAACAGCGCTCTGCTTTTCAGAAAGATGAAGCACTAAAATAAAGGCCCTTTACAGGAGCACTTGAAAAATTAATTTTTTTTTTTTCTTTCCTCCAGTATGGGCTGGTGCTTTTATTTTCAAAAGCTGTTTGCCATTTTCAGAAATGGTTTACCCTGATGTGGCCACTTGTTTTGCCTTTCTGTGAGATGTGTAAATATATTGCTTCTAGAGGTATTTGGCAAAACAAGAATAAATGAGGCTCTTTCAATAACAGCAAAACCTGAACTGGTCTGAGTTTCAGATCTCTGGGCTCGTTTTTCCCTCAGGCCACTGGTCTCTGAGATTTGTATCTCCAGCAGCAAACTCTGTGGCAAAGTCTCTGTTTTTTCCAGCTCTCTGACCACACCACAAACTCCTCACCCCCAGCCCAGGTGTGGGGAACGAGGCTGAGAACAACATTAAGCAGTAAAAGGCTTAAGGCTTGTCCAAAGTTTTAAATTGGCCATAAAAAGCATTCACCCCTCAGTGGGAGAAGTTTAATACGATTTTATTAATTTACATTGACTTGATATCTTTCCTTGATTTGCCTTTTCTCTCCTGAGTGTCCTTGTCAGGGAGAAAATGGGCAAATAGAGAATGAGACCCTGTCCAGGACAGAACTCTGTGGTCTCAGGACAGTGCTAAAGGGATCACCCTCCCAGCCACAGGCAAAGCACCCATATAATTTTCCTTTTCTTTGCAAATCTTACCATAAGATATTGAATAAGTATTCAGCACTCAGAGGTTCGCATCCAACTTTTTCCCCACCTCCCTGGAGGCCAGCAGGCTCCCTGGGATGCCTGATTCTCCAGCTGGGACAGCAGGGAAGGGTTTCCTCCCCAGCTCTCTGTCTTCCCTGAGTGCAGAAAAATCTCAGTTCTCAACTTCAGCTTTCAGAGATCTCCCCAAAATACAAGAGAATTCCTGCACTTTGTCACAGCTCCCCCTCAGGATGGAGGATTGTAAGGAGACAAAATAAAGGAAATATTTCTAGTGGAGATACCCAGGTGGGCATCAAAGGGACATCAGGAGGGCAGGTGACATGGAATTGTGGAATCCTGGGATGGTGTGGGTTGGAAGGGACCTTAAAGGCCATGGCAGGGACCCCTCCCACTGTCCCAGGCTGCTCCAGCCCCAATGTCCAGCCTGGCCTTGGGCACTGCCAGGGATCCAGGGGCAGCCACAGCTGCTCTGGGAATTCCATCCCCCCCTCCCAGGGAACAATTCCTGCCCAAAATCCCATCTAAACCCACCCTTTTCCAGCTTCAAATGATTGCCCCTTGTCCTTTCACTCCAGGTCCTCATCAAAATTCCCTCTCCAGCTCTCCTGGAGCCCCTTTAACACTGGGATATCCATCAGAAAGGTCAGAGGATGATCCCAGGTAGGTGTCACATCCCTAATCCATTTGGCACAGCACTGGGTCCCTCACAGGGACCTTGCAGGCTCCAAAGTGAGCAAAACCAGAATTGGATTATTTTCCTCACTCCTGTCAGTTTTGGGCTGGTTTCTGCCAGGAAAACTGATTCGTATTTTTGTTTTTTGTCACAACAAATATTGTTGTTATCCCAGTGAATATCGAACTTGCTCCTTTCTTCTAGGAAGCTTTTGGATATTTTATAAACAAAACATGTCAGGGTGAGATTTGTCTTGTTAGTTTGAACCACCTGGATTTTAAGTGGCTTTTTTTCCCCCTCAGTATCACACGTGATGCAAAAAGCACTTGTAAAGATCAAGTCTCCCTTTATTTGACACCCATTTTTGGGGGGTTTTGTTTCCAACCATGGGCTTGGCAGCTGCCCCTCCAAGGGATGGTAATTCTTGCATAAAATCCACCAGACAGGCAGGAATATTCTAATTTTGTTTAAACCACACTTATAAAATTTGTGAAGGTGACAAATCCATTGGAAGTGGTGGCTTGTGGAGCAGGTGAGTGAACCACTCAATTTTACCTCTTTATAAACCAGATCAAAAGTAAGTCCCTTCTTCTAATCCATACCTTTTGTATTGGAAAAAAAATTATTTAGATTTTTTTTTTCCAAGCTAACTCTTCTATTAGCTTTTTACTCAAACCCTGGTGATTTCAGACGTTTTTTCTGGTAGAGGAACTGCCCAAGATCTCTTCTCATGAGACAGAACCTGGAAACATGAGGAGGGGTAACTTTTCAAATCCAAAATTGGGACTCTTTTAACACAGATGCTCAAGACTCTATTGTGGAGCCATGATATTATCAATGTATTATTCACAAGACATTCAGGACTCGTTAATTATTCATAAAAATTATTCACTTTTATTCCAATAACTTTGATTATGTGGGTGACATGAGTATTGTGGTATTAGCAGTAGAAGAGAGACTGGATAACACCCCCAAATTTGGGTGTGCAGGCAATATTCATATAATTTTAGTTATCTAATGAACACTGTGACTTGTCTATAAAGGATTTTAACACCTCTCTAACAGGGAAGTGACAGAACTGATTTTCTATCAATGTCTTTTATTTAGAGGAGGAGAGAACAGGTGAGAAAAAAGCAGCATTTGGCTTGAAATTGTCTTTTTTTCCCCTTCCCAGCCTCACTCAAGGAATCTGAATCAGCATAAACCAGGATGTATTGAACCATGCCTATTATCCCCACTAGAGAAGAGAGGCCACAAAGGGCTGAGTTTCATCTGGCTCTTGGATAATTCAGGAAACAGATGGAATGCTACATCTTTCTCAGAGCCTGAGGACTAATGTAGCCCTATGGCATTATCTATCAGACTAGAGGGGGGCTCTGGATTTTGAGGACCATTCCCAGGTCAAACTGGAGCATAATGCAGAGAAATATCCTTGGAAAAGCACTTGCTTAAGGTTTTGTGCAGATTTCAGTCCACTCAGAATCTGAGCTCTGCCACTTCACTGGAAACAGAAGGTAAAATTCAAAATTGCAGGGACAGAATCAGAAAAGGTTCTCAGCTCTTAAACTTTTGGAATACTCTTATTAGAAATAATTGCATATTTAAACTCAACTTTCATACTGAGGGGTTTTTAAAAATTATTTAAATCCATTTTTATATAACCTTTATGGCAAAACACGAGAGCCAAAACAGACAAACCTAAAAACCTCTGGCAGGAGGACACAAACCCTCTGAAAACATTGTGAGGGTTTTTTTAACCCTCCACTCAATTTAAACCATTGCTTTGCTGGGAATATCTCCATCCTGGAGGGAATTTTTATGGACAAGCTATATGAAAATGGGGGTTTAAAATAGTTACAGCCCCCTTAATGAACCAACACGACTGATGCTGCAATAAATCACTGAGGCACGGCCACCTTTGCTGGTGCTGGAGCTGTGGGAGACTCTCCAATTTCGTGGTGCTGCTTGTCCTCACTCAAATCTCTGGATCTAAATGAGGAAGAAAGGCAGGGAGAGAGAAGGGGATGGAGAAGGAGCAACCCCAGCTGTTAAGAACCCCCCCGAAACATTGCAGGAATTGGAAGTTCACCTGAAGTTTCCTCTCTCTGCAGCAAGATTTTGTCTCAAATATTTGTGCTACTTTTAGAGGAGGTGAGAGTGGTGGAGAGGAGGAATGGAATTTGAGTTCCAGGTTAAAATAGAGGACATGGATACTGGGAAGGGTCGGTGCTCTGGGGATTTCAGAATTCCCTTCATTTTGGTTGCATTCCCAAACTGCCTCAACTTTTTGCCCCCAGCTGCCCACTGGGATTTTCAGTCCCCACTCACCATATTCCCACCATATCCATGCAGCTGCTTTTGACACATCCTCTCATAGCTAAACAAGATGCCACATCTTGCGAGGTATGCAAAGCAAACCCTTGGCAAAGCAGAACTGGGAAATCTCTGGTTACTCCTGTCCAAAAAAAATGGAATATTCAAAGGTTTGGGAAACATCAGGTGCAGGAGTAAAAGGAAATTCTTCCCGTACTCACAATATCATAGGCAAAGGGAACTGGATCAGGAAATAAATCAATGTTTTCTTTAAAACTCCCGACTCTGAAATCACAGCAGAATGGAAAATTTTCTTCCAAATTCATCCCAGAAACTGAGTAATTCTCTGTACAGGTCAACTTTGCAAAGTACTTGTCAGACAAGGATGAGGTTGATAAGTCCAGATTTCTGGATAATAAAAAAGGTTTTGGAAATACTGGGTTACATCAGGCAAGCGACCAACACCAGAACCCAGAAATCTCAAAGTGTTCAACTTGGCATCATCCATTTTAAGAGGATCAACTGATGAATTATCTCCTGCCCTGAAAAAATTCATTGTTTGGGATGCATCCATTTCATGGTAGATGCTAAACAAGTAAAATTTGTGTTTCCAGGCAATATTTGCATAGTTTTAATATCTAATGGTCACACTGTGACCTGTCTTTAAAAGATTTTAGAACCTCTCCAACGAGGTAGTGACAGAAGTGATTTTCTGCAATAGTCTTTTATTTGTGTGAGGAGGGAACAGGTGAACAAAATAAGTATTTCAACCATTTCATTTTAGTTAAAATGGTCTTTTTTTCCCTTCCCAGCTTCACTCGAGGAATCTGAAGCAGCATAACCTGGGATGTATTGAACCATGGATATTATCCCCACTGGAGAAGGAAGGTGCTCAAAGCTGGAGAAACCAGGTTCATTCCTAGCAACCCTCTCCTTGAAAATCACCTTTTTGCCTGTGTGACAAATTCCTCACCCCCCCCAGTTTTTCAAGCCTGTCCAGAGCAAGCCTGGCTCCAGCTGCTTTTTCAGGATTCCCATTTCCTGCCAGGGGGAAGCTGCTGCTGGGCAGAGGGGACCAAGGCTTCCTGGGGCTCCCTGGGGCTCTGAGAAGTTGCTGCATTTTTAATGTACCAGGAGAAGAATGGATTCCAGTTGTGGGTCTGACTAAACTTCTCTTTGCCTGGTGGAACAGCACAAGAACTTGGTGAAATTGGATTTTTCTAGGCATTCTGGAAGTTTTATATGGACCCTACTGATGGTTTGAGGGAGGCAAATCTGCTTGGAGTTCCTAAACAGCAAAGTCCAGTCATCAACCTGAGGTGGAAAAGCTCTTTTTTATCTCCAGATGATCCAAAACTCAAGTCTGGTAGTAACCAGACCAAGATTTAGCATTATATTTTAACATTTTATGTATCAGTGATGAGGGGACTATTGAAGCTGTGTGGAGAAACTGCCCACAGCTCACTTATATCCACATATATCCACATATACCCACATATATCCACATATATCCATATATATCCACATATACCCACATATACCTACATACATCCATATATATCCACATATATCCACATATATCCACGTATATCCAAATATATCCAAATATACCCATATATATCCACATACATCCATATATATCCACATATATCCACATATATCCATATATATCTACATATACCTACATATACCCACATATATCCGCATATACCCACATATACCCACATATATCCACATATATTCACATATATCCATATATATCCACATATATCCACGTATACCCACGCATATCCACATATATCCACCTTTTTCACCTTTTCTAATGAATGCTGGTTAAATTTTCCAGCACAGTCCTGGAAGATCTCACATGTGCTTTAAATTCCAAAGCTCCAACATGTATTTGTAGAGTCAAAGAAAAATCAATCCATTGCAATAACAGATGAAAGAGTTATTTTTAAGAATTAACATGCGTGGGATTCACCAAACATTTTGAAATTCAGTAACTTCCGCAACACTGAAATCAAACAATTAAACCCTTTTGGAAGGTCACAGTAAAAAAGAAACAACACATAAATTTGAGTTCAACAGTGGCAGCTCATTTCTAATCTCTAATCCGTGGGTTTGCATCTCTGTGTGTCTTGGAAAATGTTCTCCTGGGCATGCATGTGCAAGTCCAATCGTGGATTTTTTGAGATACCTGGTGATCTGCATTTGAGTAGTCGAGATTAGACTTGAGCCTTTAGTCTCTTTCAAGTGCTTAAATAGCTGCCTCTTCAGGCTCAAGCCAAACCAGTTTTAAGAAGCAGCTGAAGGAGCATTTAAAATTAATCTTCTCAATTCTGCTCCTGGATTGGCGAGTGTTTGGCAATTCCTTTTGTTCAGCTGGGATGGGAAGTTCTCCTTCATTTAACACTGGTTCCTGTCTTTGAGTCAAACCAGGCTATTTTTTTTTTGAGGTGGTCCTTGCCTGACACCTCTTGTCTAGGAAAAGGCACTGAAAAAGAGGGATCAAAGCATCTGAGATAATTTGGGACTAAAGATATTCCCCCCCAAAAGGAATCCAGACATTCGAAGCACTTTTAATACTTTCCCAAGCATGATTTCTTATTCAATCTTGTTCTCCAGGCTTTGTCACCACTGCTGACTTATTCTTATGCTTAATATTAAATCTGGGTTTAAATTCTGGGATTCAGCCACAGAGCTCAGCCCCAGGTTTTCGGTCTTGCCAGGCTTCTTCCCAACACGTGATGTTTTCACTGGAAGCTCACGGAATCATGGAATGTCTGGGGTTGGAAGGGTGACCTGACAGATCATCCAATTCCAAACCCCTGCCAGGGGCAGGGATGTCACCCCCAAGATCATCAGAAAATTCGGTGTAATACTCCTGTGTCTGTTCTGAGAAGGATAAAAATCCCCAATATTCCCCTGAAATGCAGGAGCAGAGACATTTGGTGATGTCACTCCCTATCATCTGTGAAAAACGGGATCTGAAAAAGTTTTTGTACCTTTGGACCCCTTTTCTTTGCCTCTGGAGCAGGGAAGGGCTATTGCAGATGACACTGGATGCCAATCCAGACTGGAATTGGGCTCTCCGGGCAGTTAATTAAGACATTCCTCCCTTCACTCCCAAACTCAGTACGTTTCAATCTGTTTAATTCTCCCAGGAAGTCAAAAATAAAGTCAGGGAAGAGCCATATTGTCGCACAACTGCAATGGTCTCCAAGGAAGGGTTTTGCTCCCAGCTTGGTCTCAGAAAACTTTGGAAATGTTAGGAACACCCAGATGCAAAACCTCCAAAGAATAATACCAAAATTTTCCCTGTGAAGATCTTTTTTTAAGGCAGATTGGGTTTGCAACTATTTTAAGCATCTCCTTGTTTTTCAAAACCTGGGGTTTGATAAAAATAAAATAAAATAAAATAATAAAATAAAGTAAAGTAAGATAAAATAAAGTAAAATAAAATAAAATAAAATAAAATAAAATAAAATAAAATAAAATAAAATAAAATAAAATAAAATAAGGATTTGTTTGGGTTTTTTTAAACAAAACATTTTCCCGTGGGACCTTTTATTTTTTGGAGAGGTGCTCTGGGTACTGCAAACATTTTGGTGATCAGACTTTTTTGTGTGCTGGACTTTTGCCTTCCAGCCATCCTGGATGGGTGATGTCCCAAGATTTCATGTGCATCCAACACACCACAGCAGGGTGGGAGGCAGCCTGGATTTCTGAAGACACAAACCAGCCAGGACATGGATTCTGCAAGGAAATGAGGGCACCCAGCTTTAATTTCCAAGAGGCCTCTGCTATAATTTCAGCATCCTGTTACACTCTGGGCTCCCTTGTTTTGCACAACCCAATTAGAGCTGTCCAAAGAGCCTTAAAAAAAAAAAATAAAGATGAACTTAAGAAGCTTTGATTCTTGCAGAAAAAGACACTTTCTGCTCAAGGTTTTCAAGTCCTCAGTCAGAGCTGGCATGCCTAAGCTTTGGACAGAGCTCTCCCAGTTCCTCTAATATGATTTCTTAATCTTTTTTCCTCTGAAGTCTAATCAGGACAGGGGACATTTTGGATAGGAATAATTCCAAACCCCATTTTTTTCCCCCTTTTTTTCCTGAAAAATCTGAATGATTAACTCCCCTCTCTGTGCTGCTGGTGCACGAGCCCTGCATTTCCTCATTTTTGACACAAGTGGGATTAGTGGAGGTTTGTAACAAAGGCTTTTCTGACAGTCTGTGCAGCCACGGCCAAACCCAGGAATACTGGGAATCCTGATGAGAAAGCTTGCTCGTTTTCTAACCCAACGAGGTTTGGAAAAGTATTTAAACTTTTGGAGCTTAACTAAACCTTCAAACCTTTGGGTATTGCCACACTGGGAACTGTGATAACTGCAGGTTTTATTATATGTCTTTCTCCTGCTATTTAATGTCCAATTAATTTCATGATAGGGCATATTAAAAAGATGCTTCGTGTATGGAGGAGGATTGCATTGTGCTCTAACCATTTATTGTAAAGCTATAGAGGGTATTTTAAAATAAATAAATATAAATTCGTCCTAATTTTTACTTAAAAACTCAATTCTTGGTTTACTCCAAGATTTTAAAAGAATATGGTGCATGACTTTTTTTTTTTTTTTAGGAAAACTTAGCATCACTCTGGAGAATAAATATCCCCCTGACCCCTATAAAAATCAAAACTCAAGGCCAGCATATGGAAATTATTTTCCTCTTGACCGTGACCTGCAGGAGAGATGCCTGGAAGTTTGTGCTGTTTGTTGGTAGCTGCCTTGTTAAACTGCTCCCCCCACAAGGACAATAAAGTGGCAGCAGCACTTAACAGCCCCGGCAGGGCCATCAGGAACGCTCCTCTCTGACTGGGTGCCACTGCAGGAGCTGGAATCCATCTCAGCACTCAGGGCAGGTTTGGGAAGCTGTTGAATATTCAAGTGTTAATTTTTTTTGAGGACAGGTCCCTCCTGGAGCCCACGAGTGGCTCAGGCTGGCCTGGAGCTGTAAACACATCTCTGGGCTGCACAGATGCTCAGAAGGAAGTGACATTTGGGATGTGGAATATCTGGGTATGATCTTGCAGGATTGGGTGCAGCAGCAGCATGGGATCACAGAACATCCCAAGCTGGAAGGGATCCACAAGGATTTACCGAGTTTGACTCCTGGCCCTGCACAGGATATCCCCAGAATCACACCATGTCCCTGAGAGCATCGTGCAAACACTCCCTGAGCTCTGGAATGCTGGATGGGGATGATCTGATCATGATTTTAATGGTTCAGGTGTGCCCCATTATTCACAACCACCCCAATCCCCTTCCTCGTTGAGGTGATGTAGAAATGCAGCTCAGCACAAAACCTATGGATACAGTTTAGGCTTTTTCCTAAAGATCCCAGATACCCAGACTTCATTTAAAATCCCAGTTCTGTCCAAGGCATCCTTTCTAAACGGGTGCCTTTGGGTTTGCATTGCCCTGTGGCTGTGGACATCAAACAGGGTGGGCAGTGTGTCCCACGTAGGAGCATCCCATACTAAGGGCGCTGATTCCATCCCCTCAGGTTTCCTGCTGCTGACATGGGATGAACTTGAAGGCACAAGAGATGCTATCAACTCACACTTCAGCAGAATATAATGGGGCATTTGCATTTTCATTCCTTTCTTTTCTAAGTCACCACCCACAGCTTCGTTTCCACGCCTAAATATAGAAGGGTGATGTTGGCGCGTTCTTTTGTTCTAAAATTCAATTAATTTTTTATTAGCAGAATTAAATAATTAATAATTTTCCTCAAACTTTCCAAAACTCTCCGCTGCTGGAAGGACCTCACGGTGTCTACACCACACAGATCTGCTCCCTGCAAAACTTTTTAAACAATTCCAGCCTCCAGCATCAGCAGCAAGGTTCAACTTTTGTGGCTGTCAGATGAAAAAGGGCCCTGCTCTGCTCAGGAACGTGCAAAGTGTTCCATCCTGAGTGATATTTGCCTAAAAGATTTCTCTCTCCAGCTTCCACTCAGAAACCTTCTGCCAGTCATGTCCCAAGGACCAGCTGCTGGGAAATTTAGTGGAAATGTGTATAGAGAGAGAAGAGGGAAAATTGTTTTGCCATTCATTCCAAACCAATTCCAGCATGAGATGAACACACATAGAAAGCCATATTTATAAGGGGCACTCTCTGTGCAGTGCTGGATCTGGATATCTCCCTCTGACAGCCTTAATTCCAAAAAGCAGATTAAAACTATCCAAGATCCAGCATTTTTCATAAAGGCTTGTGGTTTGTTTTTCCCCCTGCATTTTGAGGACTATATAGCATAGGCTATAAAGCCAAGAGGGATCTATAGGATGACAGAGGCCAGTTCTCTCCTCCAGTCCCCTCACTGCCAGCATTAAAGTCGTGTTCATAAATACAGAGTGCAAACTGAATACTTAGCCCAGCCCTCTCCGTGCTCATTCTGCCCTCTTTGAAGTTCAACAAATGAAGGGTTACTTCTCAGGCAAGGAAAAAAAAAATTGAGGTTGATTAACCATGGGCATGCATAATTTATATGGAATTTGAACATCCTGTGAAAATGGGCCAAAGATGTTTCTTTATAAATTGGGCTCTATGAATTCGAGATGATCTTTAGCATTTGTTATTGCTCAGGCAGTGTTGGGGGCGTGTGGCTCTGCATTGTCTGACTCAGTTTCCTCCCAGCCCCTCGATTTAAGTGCTCAGCCCTCTGTCAGCATCACCAAAGTCGGGCTTTGCATTTTGTTACAGCCCTCCAGTGCTGCCCCGTGGTTTGTAGGGTGAGGAGCTCTGTTTGGGAACTGAAAGAATCCTGTTTGAAACAACGAGTGCTGGAAGGAAACCAGGAAAAACTCCTTGTGAATCTAACCTCAGTCCAGGTAGCACATTGCCTGCTCTCTGACAAACCTCGCATGTGCCTTTAAGAAACAAAAATTAATGCAAAGCTTATTACAATCCTGGTGGTTGCTAACGCTTTCTCTCTTCCACTGTCCAAGTGTCTGAATTTCAGCTTCAGATGAGTGTGGCCTGCTGGGATTTGAGCTGCCAGTTTAATTAGTGTTCAGTAATTTCAATAATGAGTGACAATTCATTGGGGCTTTTAGGTTGGTCTTCTGTTCAGAAGCAAATCAATAATCCACAGTTTTTCCCCTTCTTTAAAGACAAGAAAGTGGCATGTGAGTTACATCAGATGAGAGAAAATAAATGAGGAAAAGCACAACTCCCTCAGTAACTTGAGAGGCAATTGGCTTTAATGGTGTGGGCAGCCTCCCCGGTTTGTTGATGTTATTGGATGAACAGAAAGGTCATTAGTATCTGGAAAGGGGCTCCAAAGATTCTCACAGTAAACAATTTGCCCTGGCTGTAACCATAGTGATTTGGGTAAATGAACACAGGTATACGGATTACTACTGTATTCCCCAGGCTGCCTATATTATTGCCTCAGAAGATATAAAAACAATTGAGGCTAATTGTATGAGAGTGAGTTTATTACAAACATAAATGGAAGGGGAAAAGAAACCAGATATATTGTTCAGAAGCTTTTTTAATCTCTTAATTTTATATGTACATGTGCACATATATACGTGGCACGTGGAATGTGTCGGCGGGAACGCTCTGTCTCTGTGTACATTTCCTTGTGGAAACGTGCACTGAGACATTTTCTCTGGAGCTGGCCTCCAGTTTGGTCCACAGGCCAAACTGCTGCTTTTCCTTTGGTCCACAGGCCAAACTGGAATGCAGGTTTTCCCCTTGCTGCCTGGAGAAGGGTGTTTTCTACCATGGGTATCGTTCTCTGGTTCGGGCACCTCGGTGCGGGTTGACGCTGGAATTTGGAATATTGAGGAACTACAAAACCACTTATATTTTCCACCTGGGAAGATTGAGATCACCTGGAAACTGGGAAAAAGGCATTTACCCCAGGCAAGGCATTGATGTCCTCTGCATCACCAGTCCAGTACTGGGGAGTGACCCACTCCACCCACGGCATTGCACCGACGCACAGGAGCGGCATTTTTTTGAAAGTTGCATTGCTCCCTTTTGTTACAGCAACAAAGAGCCAGCCTTGGCGAGGGGTTGTGATTTGCAGTATACAAACCCATTAAAAAAACACAAATGAAATACCCAGCTGGGAAGGTCAAGTCTAATGAGGTGGTCTGTTGTGAGAAGTGGTAGCTCACAGCATCCCCCATGTAGGCCAGAGGTGATTCCAAGTGAACAGCTGCTTATAATTATTATAATCTGACACTTTTCATCCACCTCAGGTGCTATTTTTTTCTCACAAGAGAGCAGATTAATTGTATATCAACTGATATACATAAAAAAGGGTTTGATAGAAGGCTTAATAAAGTAACATTAAATAGGCGCTCCCACTGAAATTCTAATGTGTATATTCTTAATTAAATTCCCTTGTACAGTACAGTAATTCAGGTGCATTTGGATTCCTTTTTCTTCCGCTGCATATAAAGTTTAAAATTATAGTTGCTACGAAACTAAAGGCAAATAGGAAGGGAAAAACCCTGCGAGTCTGACCCACATAGGCCCCTCTTCTGGAGGGAGAAAAATCAGTTAATGCTCCATCTCTCATTCTGCGCCGCGTCTACGCAGGCCCTCGGTATTCTCATGTTAAAGAATACGCTCTCCCATTAGAATTTCAATAGAGCCCTGCTCCCAGGTGAAAAGGCAATATCCACATTAAAATGAAGATATTATTAAAAAAAAAGGAAGTACCATGTGCAGCAGTCTATTGACATCACTCTGGAGGGAAACTGTTGATTTAGAGCAGGAGAGGTAGCTGGGTGTGTGTTTAAATTGAACATCTGATAGCGCCGTTCCGCCGCTGTTTACCGGTGCTCAGCAGCCAAACACGCGATGTTTACATGACTTCACAGCGTGCCCTTCCTCACAAATCGTAAAAAATAACCAACCATAAGGAAAGTCCCAATTAAACCTCCTCTCTGAACGCTGCCTGAGCTGTATTAAATTGCATGGTTTGCCGTGAAGAGCGAACTTCCTTCGCAGCGCAGGCGCGCGGGGTTGGACCAGGCACGTTCAGTACAACTGCTGGAAAAAATGAATGGAATCTCTCGAGTCCCACGACGTTTTCTATTGAAATGAATGGAAGACACATGGGGTTTGCTAAAGATTTCGGGCTGGGCCTTCAGAGACCCTGCTGTCTTCCAGCGCTGCGTGCTCGGCGTGTGCAATGGGGAGCCTGGAGAAATGGACATTTGTGAGCCCTTCTCCAGGGGCCCATCGGGACTCCAATGCCCAGTAAGATGCCCCACGTTGTGTTGGATCTGCTTGAGATCCATTTCGCTTGGATCTCTTGGAAGATCAGATTTTTCTCCACTCCTCTTTTATATAAACAGGAAGTGCATTTCATTAACATAGTTTGGATCCTTCCACTCCTGTTTCTATTGCACAAGATCCTTGAAAAATCCTTCTCTCAGTGACTTCCTCAAGCTACCAGGGGCAGTTTTGCATCTCCTCCAGTCTGCTGTCCAGCACAGAGATTTCCTCACATCCATACAAAAACTAATTCCTGTGAATTTCTTGGGATGACCTCAGCTTCCCATGAAGTCATTAGGTCAAGCTGAGCCTTCAGCATATAAAGAGGAATTTGTTTATTTTTCTAAATAGTTCTGTTCAAAGCTCAGTGCTGGACAATGTCCTATGGTGTTAAATAGCACATTCTAGTCTAATCCCAAATTTCCTTGGGATTTGGGAGACAGATCACCTCCTTCTATTAATTAAAATTTATTCCGATTTAAATTTTGAACTTGGCAAGCAATTTTCAAAAACGAAGAAAATAAATTCTAGTCCATAAAAATCTTTAGACTGGAGAGAAGGAAGGAGATGTAGCATGCTTGAGATTAGTTTACACCATATTTTGATAACATGGGGTTTAATGAGCCCCAAATTCTCACAGCATTGCTCTTATTCAGTTCATATTACACATCAAAGCAAATATGGGACTTGCAAAAAGACTTTTCCATGTATTTGCAACTTACCCCCAAATATATATTTAATCCAGATAGGAATTAGATCCTATAAGAGGATGTCTGTTCTCTTTTTTCTTTTGTATGACATTGACCTTCAGAAAACATCAACTTCCTCTCCCATCAGAGACAGAAAAAGAGGAAAAATTTTAAGAAATAATTTACAATTCATCAGGTTACTGCAGGGAGAGAAAAAATGTTAGAGCTTCTCCTGACTTAACTTGATTGTTTATTGGTGAGAAAAAAAAAATCATACAATGTAACTTGAGTTCTTTGTGTTTGCCTTGTACTTCATGAGGTGTGAAGAACTCCATGAGCTCCTCCCTCTGCAGCTTTGCTCCCAGACATCAAAGATTTTGTCCAAAAATTCCCTGGTCTTGGCTTCCTCTGAGCCCCTGAGTCCTTGAGCAGAGAAAGGGAGAATGGGAAGCTATGGTAGATGAGGAATACAAAAATACAATACCAAATCTAATGGTCCTGTTTTGATAGAAACATTGAATGATTTGGGTTGGAAGAGACTTAAGGATCATCTCAGTCCAAAGCCCACTAGACCAGAGTGCCAGACCTGATCTGCAACTCAACTTGCAGCTCAAAAACTTCTGATGCAGATGCAGTTTGAAAGTAAAAGGTGCTGTGTAGAAGGAGAGCATATAAAATAAATTCCAAAGGAAGTGGTTGGCAGGGGTGGTGTGGATGACAGCTGACTGCAGCTGCAGTGAATAATTACAGTCATATTTGCACTGGTTCAGGGTATCTTTTAAAATAAATTACAGACTCATCACCCCGCTGCCTCCTGGCAAACAGAATTAAACATTAATGTATCAACAGTTTATTAAAGACAATAAAGTCTTTTTTCAAAACAACTGTACTTAGCAACTGTTAGGGGAAGAACAGAGAGCTCTAGCTCAGTCATTTGAAGGAAATTTGTAAAAATCAAGTGATTGAATATGGCTGGTATTCAGATATAAATTTCTTACTGGAAACTGAGATGAAATCCTGCACATCTTCAGATGCCTGGGAGGTTTGTCATCCTCACTGCTACATGTCATTGGTGGAACTGGATCAGTGGTGGGAGTATTCAAAACTTTTTAGAGATAAA
Source organism: Polioptila caerulea (assembly GCA_013397295.1). Classification (NCBI taxonomy): domain Eukaryota; kingdom Metazoa; phylum Chordata; class Aves; order Passeriformes; family Certhiidae; genus Polioptila; species Polioptila caerulea. Next base: position 166,060 of record VYXF01011061.1, read on the forward strand.
ACCCATGGAACAGAGCCTGGTGGGCATCAGATTACCTACTGCATGTCCTTATCCACACTCTTGTGCTGAGTGCGTCTAAATACTTCAGCTGGATGGGGTGAAAATCTGCTGACATCATCCATGGACTCTGCTCTGATTTTCCTGTAAGCAAATACTGAAATAACCATGGGAGAACAGCAGTTAGATGAGGAGAAATGCTAAGATCCTGATTCAGCAAAAGCTTTTACAAAGGTATTTAAAGTTAAGCACATGCTTAAGTGCTCTGCTGAATCAGGGCCTGGGGGAGGTCTTGTTATCTGTGAAAGATTTCTAAGTGGGACGTGGAGAAGGAAACCAAGGTGTACAATTACAGGAGTGTAAAGAGAAATGGAGATGTGGGAAAAGTTTTATACTATTTGAACTTGCTCAAGAAACTCAATAAAGATGCTCAGGAAAAAATATCCAGTGAAATGAAAGCAGAGGTGGAACAAAGGAAACAGGGCAGGGAACTGGAGCTGGAGGAACAGGAACTGACATTCCAGCAGGTGAATAGCAGAGGGAAACTTTGCTGCTGTACCTGGAAGGATAAAGTACTCCAGCTAAAAAACAAAACAAAAACAAACAAACAAAACACCCAACAAAATAAAAAACTATCTCTTAACATTTATAACCCTCCCCAAGATCCCTTCAGCATCCACTGTAGAAGGAAGGAGGAAATGTTGACAGTCTGATTCTGACATGGGCTAAGAGGGTCAGAGCACGGTGTTGGTAACACCAAGGCTCTGGGTTTGATCCCTGCATGGACCATTCACTTCAGAGTTGGACTGGATGATCCTTCTGCATCCCTTCCAACTCAAACTGTTCTGTGATTCTGTGGTTTTATAATTCAAGTTTTTAACTTTGGTGTTTCCCCTGGGAGCAGAGGCAAGTTCAGGGGCTGAGCTGCCCTGGAGTAGGAGAGCCTTCAGGCCAGCAGGCAGACAGGGGCAGGATGGGGAACCAGCTGTGATGAGAGTGCTTCAGCACCACCCCCAGCCACGGGGTAGGATGTCCAAAGAACCATCCAGGATGGGACATGTGGCCCTGGCAGGAGGCTCAGCACCACCACCAAGCCCAGCCCCACCACCCGTGTTGGGTTTTCTGATCTGCTGGTGCTCCCAACCATTTGATGACATCCTGTGTTGGATGTCACCTTGGTTTTCTCAGTCATTTGGGGAGGGCAGAGGACCAATCAGCCAGCTGGGCCTGTGCAGGTTAAATCATCCCAAGCTGGAGAACCTCTCTGCAAAGTGAAACGTGGGGAATGAGGTGGGATTTCCTTGAAATGTCTTCTCCTGATCCAAACCACCTCCATTAATCCTTCCACTTTAGCAGTCCTCTTTCCTCTGTTGACTACGAAAAAGTCAGAATGGAAACTCAGATGGCATAAAAAGACCTAAGACTCTTAAAAAAACTTACTTAAAAAAACCCCAATATTTCAAGTGACTGGTATCCTTTAAGCCTGAGGAGTCCTTATTCTTGAACCAGGAAGGAAGAGGAAACTTCCTTGCCAAAAGTGTTTACTGAGGTGGTTCCTGCAGTGGAGAAATGTGCTGAGTGTTCCTGGGCTGTTTTTTCTTGGCAGCAGGTTTCCTCTGGGCATTTCTTTGATTATGCCCATGTAATATGATGATTATCAGATTTCAGTCACTGGTGCTGTTCTCCAGCTTGGCCTGTTGCAATAAATTAACCCAGGCCTTATGCTTAGTCCTGTATCAGGGTGCTTTAATCACGTAACGCGACCATCAGATTCTCTGTCCACAAATTGGCCACAAGTTTGGTCAAATTATCAAATTACATTACTGGTGTAATATTAAAATCATGTGAGCGGGTTTTAAATCCCAGTAGTTCATGAACTTTTTTTAATATCTGCCAAGCTGAACAATGGGACCCTTTGCAATCCCCCAGTGAGCACCTATTAAAACCACAATTTACAACTATACATATCATCTAACGTGTTAACCAGGTGTTCCAGTGTTATTGTTTGAAATTCTACCTAGGTTTAAATCAAATGAAGAAAAGCCAAAAGTCCAATTAAAATCCCACATTGCCTCTTTATCGTGTGTAGGTGAAAGACATTTGTTATAGATTTAATGGCAGAAATCTCATAAAGTTTTAGGCCATCCTCCTTTCTTCCCAGTTTCTTGTTTCTTGCTCCGATTCTCACAGCTTACTGGCATTTCCTGTTCTTAGCTGTAAAAAAAATAGAATAAATCTAGGAATTTCTGGCTTAATTTTAGTAGCATCCTGGACACTCCAGCAGAATTTGACAATTGAGTGTTGTCATGGGATATTAAAATCCTGCAGTGGGCCCATTTAAGCTATTATTTCATAGGCTGTCCCTTAATCAGTTCCATCCCTCGGCTGTGCACTCTTTGCCAACATGTGTCTATTTTATTTAATAGTTCAGTGACAACAAATTTATGTTGCTAAGCTCCAAAAAGTAAACCTTACCAAAATACCTCCCCAAACTGCCTTTACAGACATCCACCAAAGTAATATGGAATTCAGTTGTCTTCACTTGGACATAATTACTTCCAGACCCAGGCTGCCTATCTTTGTCTTTGGCCATTTTTCTCATTCCACCTCAGCCCAGAAATCGTGGTGTTTCTTTACATTTATGGTTTTCTACTTAGATTTCATTGTCACCCACCCCTCCTACCTTTTGATTTTAGCAGACCTTGACATTTAACTAGTGACCTAGCTCTCCCTCCAAATATATGTTTGCTTCTCTGTTTGACAAAAGGCTTGGCTTTTCAGTGCCCAATAAAACAAATTAATTTTCTTTCAGTGAGACAGCCTTTCCCACCCCCCTTCTTTTCTCAGACATTAAAATTGGGACAGTGTAAAAAGTCACCGTTGCCTCGTTAATTTGAAATCCATTGAATAATATGATAAATGAGAGCAACTTTTTGTCCAGAATTAGTGAAACTGGCAAAAAATAAATGTGTCAGTTACAGCACATCTGTTCTCTTTTACGCTTTACTTAAGAAAATAATTCTTGCCAGATTTTACCCACCCATAATAATTACACAATTTTTACAGATGTAGTTTGTAACAGCTTCACTTTGGTCCAAAACCTTTAATACGACTTGCAATGAATTTACTCCTTGGCTTGCACTTTATGATGTTTTTGCAATAAAAGGGCTGAGGTAAAGTTATTTGTTTCCAGCTCTGCACCTTTTGCTAACATTTTTATAAACAAAGCTGCTAGGCTCAAAATGATTGTTGCTGTCATCACCACTGTTACCATTGCAATTACTGCACAGTTTGCATTTGGACATTTCATTTGGCTCTTGTTCCCAGTCTGTTTTCCTTGTCCTTAATTATCTGTTCTGTGGGAGCACCAGACCAGCAAGAAGGGCACTCATGCATGTCCAGCTGCAAATGATAAACCATCATGACTTCCATTGATATTTAAAGACAACGCTACTAATTATTGGAGATGGGGCCTGGCTGGGAAATTTTGAGGCAGATCCAGAAATCTTCACGTTTCAGGAGCAGTAGGGCCTCGAGGTTTGATTTGGCCCTTGGAAACACATCCCAAGCTCCAAAGTTTGGGTCATTCCATGCCAGGGGCTCGGCATGGGCCAAGCTCTAATTGTAACAGCATGGCAGGCAGTGGCACCATCGTTAGGCTCTGTCTCAGGTTTACAGCCATTTGCAAAACTTTATAAATCAGATGCAAATATTTTCAGCTGCTGAAACTTGCCATAAAATAGCCTGGCCTTAGTCCAAATGAATCCTGACAACCAATTTTTTAAAAGGAAAAAAAAAATTAAATGAAGGAAAGAGAAGTTGCAGTTTCTGACCAAGAGCAGATAGGATGTATCAGGTTTCTTTTTTGGGGCCAGATACCTTAAAAAAAAAAAAAAAAAAAGGATTCATGGGGAACAGCACATTATTCCATGAGCAGAACCAGCCCACTAATGATGCTTTGGAAGACAAGGCTCTGTTTAATTAACAGCCATAGGCTGAGCAGTGCCCACACACTGATTTTGAGCTCGTAAATTAAACCTCTCTTACTTTTAAAAGGGAGGGGTGACAAGTTGAGTAGAGGTGACGCTCTCAGCCACCTCTGAGCACGTGTTTGGTGCCCACACAGATCTCTGCCCGCTATTATTGTTATTATAATTCATGGTATAAACTGTAACCACTTGCAACTGCTCCACACTGCACAACCCAATTAAGAGCAACAGAAATGGCTGCACTTAATGGGTCCAATGACATGATAATGCCTTCAAAGGGTCAGTGCCCTACATCGCACATCAATGGCAGTTGACACACTGTTTTTTAATGCTGCCACTTAAATATGCATTAGAGCTTTGAAAGCAGCCTTGAAGTAATGAGAAGGGTTAGGCTTAAACTTATAAGTGCAAGTAAAGTGTGACCTGCAAATATAAGTGTTGATAAATTCAGGATAGTTTTTTGTTGTTTTTTTTTTTAAGTGTAAAAGCACTTTTAAGACTTAGGTATTTTTAACTCTGCGTTCCTGCAAAAGCTGAAGCATTAACTGAGTTCACTCAGAGCACTGAAGCTTCACCAGATGAAGCCTGTAAATGGGACAGGGCTTCTTTACTCACAATATGATGGCACTGCGCCCATAAATGTATGATTTTTGAAACAGAGTTCAGGAAACTGTTCAATGTGCAATCACAACATGAAATAACATCTTGTCACAGCTTGCCAAAGAGCCGGGCATGATTCCCTACGGCTCTGAACCCTGTCCCCAGGCAAATATTTTAAGTCCTTTTTGCAGCACCTGCAGGAGACAGAAACAGCACTGAGAACCAGGGCATGGTCCCCAGGCAGATCCCAATTCCGGGAGGGTTCCCACCTGATCAGGAATGGTGTAACAACCTAACAAAGTCCTCCTCTGCTGGCAGTGGGGTCCTCAGTGTTTTGGGGGTGCTTCTGAAGCTGCTCCCACTGCTTTATCACTTCAATCTGTTTTTTTGGGGTTTTTTTGTAGATTGCTCAGAGACACCTAATCAGAACAAAAACAAGGGTAGACATGCAGGCTGAATTATTAGGGGCTAAGAGGCTTCTGATTTCACCCTCAATTCCAGTCTGGATTTTTCAGAAGTTGGATACCAAGGCCATGGGTGTCAGGTGGCATCAAATCTGTTCTGTACACAGAGATGTGTCCGACCCTCTCCTCCACTCAGCTGTCCCAGAGAAATCAGGCAAATTCACTTTGAGTCCTGCAACTTTTTTGGGGTTTTCTATGATTAAGCAAATCAAGCTCTGGAATCCAAATTGCATCCTTCTGGCCTTGGCTGGGATGCTGCATCCATGGCATGTGCATGGGCAGGGCTGCAGGGGACCCAGGGTGAGCACTGAAACTGTGACTCCCTTTTAATTAGAACAAAAAAAGAAAAAGAAAATGAAAATGGAAAAAAAAATGTGCATCTAATATTTTGGCTGTTGAATGATTCTTTAAAAATCCATCATCGTCCATCTAATCCCATCTGAACATTGTGTGCATGCGATTTAAATATGTTAATAATCACTCCCTGCTCCTGTCATTTAATCTCTTTTTTTTAAGTTGTTTAGGCAGACGCTGGAGCCAGCCCAGCTCCCCTTTCCAGCTGAGCCGCTTCCCTCGCACCACGAGCACGCTGTGGGGGTCGTTGGCTCATTTTTGGGAGATATCAGAGCATCCCAGCCCTGCGGTACTCACAGCCCTCAGCACACCAGCCCCTTTATCCAGCGCCGGCGCTCTGCTGCCGCTCACTCTCTCCCCAAGCCCGAGCCTGAGCAGCACAAAGAAAGTCTTTGGTGCTGTGGAGGCGGCACATTTCCCGAGCAACGCCGGCGCTTTCCTCCCCCATTGACGGCAGGAACCGGCTGTAATGAATTTAGATGATATTCAGCTCTACTACGCTGCTTAATTCACTCGGTGGCCTTGATGTTATAGGAGATGAGCAAAGGGACCGGGGGTAAATCCAGTTGACTTGGTGTTAAAGTTAACATTAACAACAGTAACAGCAAGCTCCCGGTGTTCGACTGTCACTGACCCTTCAGCACGACTCAAAAGCGCTGTGATTCCCAGATTTCCCCTGCTAAAGCAAATACAAGCCCGAGCGGTAGCGCGCGGTTGGTTTTGAGCGTGCCCTGCGCTGGGTGGTCTGGGGACTTATCCTACTTCCCATCTCATTTGCCTGCAAACGCCTTCACCTTGTCAGGGCCAATAATTATCCGGCCAGCGATGCTCAGAGCTGCCATTCCTTAAGATTGGATGAGATTGAAGAGGCTGAGGCTCGGCTCCTCTGTGCATTTTCTCCGTCAGTTAGTGTATACACTGGGGGCCCGGCGAGCCCTACAGCAGAGCTACACTAACTTTCTCTCCCCTTCCTTATTATGGAGCTTAATAACAGCAGGCAGTGTATTAATATGTAAGAGATCAAGAGATTATTGATTAGAATCACTTGGCTAATATCCCCTGTCTGTCATGTAGTTCAGCAGCCCTTTCATGATTTTTTGTGTCAGTCCATTTAAATATTCATGACAGAGTTGCTTTGTACCTCCACGGCTGAATTTCTAATTAATCTGTCAAAAGAAATACAATATGCCCCTAAGCCTTATTATTATAAGGGTCAGCTGAAACAGAGCTGGCCTGGCTAGGCCTAAGGGGTAATTAATTATAACAATGCGGTGTTTACCTTCGTCAGTACCTGCGGCCTAAATGAGTGCTAAATTAGACTCAAACCACTTCAGTCCGTGTTTGAAGCACCCCGATATGCCAGACTAAATCATAATGATGGGGAGGAGAGAGCGGAGAGCCGCTCCTGTGTAACAACATAATCAGCAATTATAGCTAGGAAATGGGGAGAAGGGGGAATTTTATCTCATTAGAAGAGCCCGAGCAGAAAGTTTTTTTTTCTGTCACCAGCTCTTTTCTTTCGAATTCAAATGATCCCACTCTAAAGGTGAGGGATCTCAAATTTAATTCCAGTGCAGAAAGCCAGCCTAATTAGTGGTATACTTTGGCTAAAATATGAATGACATTTGCTCCAGCTTGCAGCGGCCTATTAATAGAGGGTGTCAGAGTGAAACATTAAGTGTATCATTCTTCTGTCAATTTATTTCTGTCATTATTGTTTCTTTATTTCCTCTGCCACATTATGGTCACTAATTTCTTCTCACTTTTATGAGATTCTTAATGTGGGCCTTTAATGAACTCCAAAAACTCAACCACAACTCTGAAATTAAAATACTAGTCTCCTGTCAGTGTGACGCGACAGAGTAAAACTTGAATAGTATCATTCTTCTGTCAATTTATTTCTGTCATGATTTTTCTTTATACCCTGCCACATTATGCCCACTAGTTTAATTCCATTTTTATGTGACTTGTTAATGTGAATTTTAGGTGGCTTTTAATCACCTCCAAATTTGTAGAATATCACAATAAATCATAACTGTATCCCCTCTTATGACAATTTATTTCTGTCATTATTTTTTATTTCTCCTTCCTTATTACAACTCCTAGTTTCATCTCCTCCTCTGTGACCTTTACATAGTTGCATTTTGAAAAGAGGGAGCACAGCCAAAGTTTCCTCTTTTGCAGCATCATCTCGCAGCGATGCTCTGTCCAGCCAGGGACACTCGTCCTGCCCAGGGGTGCTCTGTCCACCCAGGAATGCTTTGTTTTTCCAGGGATGCTCCACTTCTCCCCACCATCCGAGCTGTAACTCCAGCATCACCCACACAGAGTGTTGTGATGTGCCCCAAACAGCAGGACCCTGCCCCAGCATCCCCAACGCACTTCCCTTGAGGGCTGGGTTTTAAATAAATGGCATTTCATTAATGCTATTGATTGGGGCCAGTCTAATTCGTCAGTGTAATGAACAGGGGTAATTAATTTAGGGTGGTGATTCCCATTTCCAGTGATCAGTGAGGGACAATCGAAGCAGGCTGGGGCTGCTGCACCAGGAGGTAACGTGGGGTGTTCATTGCAACACCCCCAGACCTCCCTTTACAGTAACATTTTAATAAGAAAACTTCAACGAGCACAGAAACTTACACCAGTTCTTGGGTGGCAACTCACAAAAAAAAAAACAAACAAAAAAGCTTTTTTTACCATTTTTTCATCCCTCAAATAGCTGCACATCTAAACTTCAGCCTGGCTGAGAAGAAGATGGAGTAATCCCCAGCCAGTCTTTTGGAACTGTGAATAAAGCATCTGTAAATGATGAAAAAGGAGATGAGGGGGATCTTTTTCCCTGAGATGGTTGCAAACACGATCATTCACAGACCTTTCCCTCTGCCTGGACCAGCATCATCTCTCCATATCCCTGGAGGATGATGCCAGGTAGTGGCTCCCCTTTACTCACCCAAGAAAAGAGTGGGGAGACCCAAACCATGTCACTGTCACTGCAGATCTGTCATGGGTGACACTTCAGCCCTCTGGAGTGTTCCAAAAGGAGGTGGAAACCATTCCCATGGGGTTCAGGCCATCGCACACCTTGGCCTCGACTTTTTCCCAACTACCCCTTCTGCCTTCACCCCTGGCATGCACAAAAATTCTGCAGGAAAAGAAGCCCCAGATTCTCGGCTGGAGTAAGCAAAAGGGCTTAAAGCCTTGCCTGAGGAGTTGGGTTTTCCAGGAAGGTGATGTCTTCCCAGGGATGTGGGGTCACAGTAATGACAGAGAAACAAAAGAAAAATCAGATGAGTCTGGCACCACAAGAAAAAGGCAGGTGTTAATAACATGAATAAGCTAAGGCAATATTGATTTGGACTGGATCTGGGTGGTAAAGGTATTGGTTATCTCATTAAGTGATCTGGAGAAATGCAGAGAGACCAGGATGCTGAAGCTCTGCTGCTTTTGGCTGGTGTGGACCCAAATCTGCTTTAACTCAGTTTTAGCAAATCTGCCAGCAAAGCTCCAAGGATCTCCATTTCTCCAGACCAGCTCATGAGAAAGTCAGTACCTGTACATCCAAAACCTCCCTGGAACACAGGAGACCCCGAGGATGCCAAAGGGAAGTTTCCCCCTCAGGTCCCTGGCAGTTCATGAAGCTGATGCTCTGTGGGCACAGCCGTGCTCTGAACACTCCCCCAGGCTGAATATCCTGCACTCTTTTTGGAGCAGGAGAAAGCAAACAAATGGCACAAAGGAGAATAATTCTGAGCACTGTGGCCCCATATTTCCTGTATCCCCCTGCTGTAGCTAAACCCATAAGAAATATCTCATCTTTAGCCTCTGGACTGCCATGGATCAGGTGGAGGTGTGTGACACACATGGGTAGGAGTCCTGATACAGGATGTTCCATGACTGTAGGATTTAACTCAATCCATATTTAAACTCCATCCATATTAGCCTTTTCCCATTTTTTCCCTGAACAGATGCAAACACCTCAGGACAGGATGTCACGCGCACTTGGCATCGGTCACTTGGACACTCAGTGGTGGCTGCAAGAGGTGGCTCATCTAAACCACGTCATTTTCTTCCAAATCCAACTCCTTGGATATGTTTCATACAGCAGCCTTTACATTTTTGAGCTTGAGAAAATGGAGAGAAGCTCTACAAAATTGGATTTTGAGATCCATTAAATCAGGCTAAGCAGCATCTCTGTGTAATGTCACATTAACAAAGCCAACTCTTGCTGTCCTACTAAGGCTGTCTACAGACTGTTAAAGCATGAAAGTCCTATAATTTCACAAAAACCCAAAGTATTCAAATTTCCATACAGTAGTGCTTTTGTTTCTAATTTAAAATGAGTAACAAGCTTACTCTATACATACAACAGATCATTAACTTGATAAGATACTGGTAGCATATTAAGTGAATATTGTGTTGTGCTAGCAAAACAAATACAGAAGAGAAATTTGCTAATGCAAAAGATTTTTTTATATCATTAGGAGTGGGTCATCTTCTGGTATTCAAATAAGTAAACTGAATTCCATCACTGAGCACTGCAGCTTTTTTTTTTTTTCCCTTTAATTTAAAGCAAAAGATGGAGAAGGATCCACACCACAGTGAAAGGTTCAGGCCAGATTATTTTAATGATTTTATTTATTTATTTTATTTTTGGAGGGCGCAATTATCTGAGACATTAACTTTTATAGTTTTACTTCTCCTTTTGTATTTTCAGCCTTGCCAGTTCTGAATGTAAAGATCTGGTTTTATTTTCTTCCAGGCTGTGTCTCACATTTTGTCAGGGCTGTTTTTCTCTCTTTCAATATTTGCCTAAATAAAAGTAGATTTTCAACCTATGAAGCCTGTATCAGTAACATGCATATTATTTTAATCACAAAAAGGTCAAACTTTCTATCTAATTTCATATTAAAGCGCTCTTTAAAATTCCAGCACACTGGAGAGAGAAAAACATTAACAAAAAACTATTTACACATGGGGTGTTTCCTAAAGAATGAATTATAATAATCTCAGAAAAAGGCCCTAAAGGGGGAACGTACCAAGAGGGCTGAGGCTGGTGGGATGGGAAATAAATATATACACGTAGGCAAATGTACACACCCCTGCACGCTGTTTATACATAAATATATTGGCAAAATTTGCAGTTCTTCCCATGCAGCCATGGCAGGGCCACAGAGTCATTTCCTTTGTCTTTATCCATGAATATTTGGGGTGTTTTTTGTAGGAAGAGTGATTGTCTGGGTATTGACAAGGGTGTGCTGGTGGGTACCATGGCAGGGATGCAGGATCTGCTGGATAGAGCTGCAGGGATGCAGGAATTGCTGGGGACTACTGCAGGGATGCAGGGACTGTGGGTAACACTGCAGGCATGCAGGAACTGCTGGATAGAGCTGCAGGGATGCAGGAATTGCTGGGGACTACTGCAGGGATGCAGGGACTGTGGGTAACACTGCAGGCATGCAGGAACTGCTGGATAGAGCTGCAGGGATGCAGGGATGCTTCTTTCTCTGGCTGCAGGAGGACGGAGCCCTCTGAGCATGAGCTGCATTTCAGAAAAACCCAGAAAGGCCCAAAAGGTGCCCTGTAATGTACATCTGCCTGCTCAGTTTAGGGGTTTCCTTTCCAGGCTAACAAAATTCCTAATTTATTTCCTTTGATATCTGTATTTACTGAGCTAATTTCTGTTAGACACTCAGAAAAATCCTTAAAAAGATGACAAGGGAGACAGTGGACAGAGCTATGGAGCTTGCAGACTTCTGTGGGGTTTTTTTAATTCTGTCAGCTGGATATTGACTGACTTTCTAATGCACACTCCTCTAATTCTTAATTAGAATGACATAGCTAATTAATAAGTTTTTTCCAATTATAAATTAACTTAGGATCAGAACTCTGGCTTTGCATGTAATTTCCTATAATCGCTAAAGCTACTGCAAAAACATGTCTCCTACCAACCGTAACTTTTTTATTTAACACAGACAGACAAGTTCTCACTGGGTTTAAATTTTACAGCAAATTATCTCTGTTGGGATTTATGAAGGGAAATTAAAAAAAAAATTCAGAAGAGTTTTCTCTTTTCTTTTTTTTCTCCTTTTTCTTTTTTTTTTTTTTTTTTTAGCGTTTNTTTTTTTTTTTTTTTTTTTTAGCGCTTCTTTCTTTCTTAAACAAAGTAGCATCTCTTAATGGACAATTTCTTCCCGAGATTTAAAAGGAATTCATCTTAATATTTTAATGTTATTACAGGGAAGGAAGAAAGAGAGCAGGTGATAATTCGTTTTTTCATAACTGTTACCACCTTTTCATGGTTTCTGCAAAAATGATTTGGGAGGATCCCGCATGCTGCTCATTTATAGAATCTTAACTGGAGAGACACTTATCTCTTTAGTAATGAACCAGTGTAATTAAAGGTGGGAATGTGGAAGAGTTCAGGCACTGGCAACATGTCACATAGTTGGCTGCTGCAATTCCTCAGTGGTTTATCAAAGACTACTCCTTTAATATGGAGATTACACTTATGTACTTGTCTGAACTTGAAAGTCATTTGCCTAATTTACTTATTAATGAGATGTAAATCTATTTGTACGGCACGTCACAAGTTTCCTGAAATCGCTGCTACTTAACCGGTGATAAACCCTATGATTTAAACGAAAAATAATACATTTAGCTTTCCACATTCATTCTGTTAAAAATTGATATAGTCTATGTTAAATTTATTAATATTGCTTGCTGTCATTCAGTTTGCAGCTCTTACTGAAATATGACTTGACAGCGGCCGCATTAAAGATGTATGCCATTGTATTCAACAAAGATTAATGAAGCCCGGTAAAAATAGCTGTAAAAGAGAAAGTGATCCGAATGTAAAATCAGTGAATTAAATGAGGCCTTGCATACCATTTGTTAATATGCATGAGGAGGGAGGCAGCGAATGAAAATGTCTCCCTGCAAAGTTCATTTGGGAATGTTTCAATATTGTCTGAATATCACCAAACTATTGAACAGCGGCTTTAATAGAGCCCCGCGTAGCGCCGGGGTCCGCGCGCGCCAGGGGAAGGGCTGGGCACAAAACCCACCTCACCTGCAAACAGAAGGGAAGCCTGCAGTAAAAGCAACAATAATAACCTCAGCCTAACGATATAAATGCATCCAGGATAGCTGAGTGTTCTCCTCCTGCTTCCCCCCCGCTCCACCTTCCTCTGTCTACGGCGCAGGCTTTCAATATTGAAGCTTTAATGCTCCGTGCCTCTTTTTCTGGGGGAATTGCACGCGGCAACACTTGAAAGGCTTGGATAAAAACACTTGGATTCTCCGGATTTCGGGGTGGTTAATCTGTCTGTCTGTCTGTGTGCCAGAGTCACTCGTGTGGTGTAAGACTTCACTCACCTCTTTGGGTATTATTTGCGGGCGGTGATTGATTTCCTCAGCCCTCGTTATGAAATGCTTCCGAATTTCGAACGCGCAGGTTCAGACTTTCAGATAAATTAGCACTGACGGAAAAGAACACGCAGGAGCCGCAGAGTAAACACGCCCTATTTATCAATCAAGGCACTGAGGGGTTTTGGTGGACTTGAGCTGTTGCTGATGGGCTCGTTTGTGGGTTTGAACACCAAGGCAAAGATTTGTAGAAAAGACCGAGCTGAAATATTTCGCTTCAGCGGTTTAAAAATATATATATTAATCCTGCTGCCCCTTTGGTAGTAAAGTAGTTAAAGCACCCGAAAGACTGTCAGCTTGGAGGCAATTTGGAGCTATAATGTATACACGTGTGGTGCAAAAGCTTGTAGAAAAGCTCTGCCTAAAGCATAAACTTTCCCAAAAGAATGAACACGGGTGTTCAAATTGAGAGCAATTCAGAGCGATTTTTGTCACCAGGCTCAGCTCGCAGCACCTGATTTTTGTCTCAACAGGTATCCAGGTGTCCCAGTGCTCCATGGGCAGGGTCTGTGGAAGGGGCAGGGATGGAGCCTGGAGCTCCCTGGTGTCCTGGTCCAGGGATGGAGGAGGAGTGAGCCATCAGCTCCTGTAGTGTCCAAGTGGTCTCCAACAAGTCCCTAAATCTCCTGTTAAACACATTTGAAAAGAAATCTTTACTTTGTTTAAGGATGCTCAAGTTTGTGTTCTTGAGGTTCTGCAGGAAATTGGATCAGTTTATTTAATCCCAAATGAGTGACACAAGTGGTAAACCCCCCCTGCTAACTTAACAGATATTTCTTACTAAAATTTTGCATTTGGAGAAATTAATTCTCTTTCAAGAAATAAATTGGTGCATGAAACAAAGGAAGAAACCTCAAGTCAAGCCAGTTTATATATCTCTGAGATGCAGTAAACTTCAGGTATCAGGCTCCATGAAGCTTCTGCATGAATTAAAAAGAAATATCAAATGCAAAGAAATCCAAGTTCAGGATTTTTTGTTTGATTTATACTCTCCCTTTAAAAACCCTTAATTTTTTTGCTGAAAATTTCCCTACTTCTTTCTCTCATTGGGTGATCATTAAAAATATGTGGTGTGGGAACCACTCTTAATTTACATTTTTTAATAACTTTCAGATTATTTTGGAGAAATCCTAGAAAGCATGAGGATAGCAGGCCCAGAATTAATTTTTTTTTTAAAATGGCAAATAAGTACAGTATCAAACACTGGACGACAGGAGAAATTGCTTTTTGTAACTCAGTGTCCTTCAGCTGTCGTGTTTGAGGGAGCTCCTGATATCCATGGAATATCTGCTTCAGCTTAATTAAGAACATTTGTCCAGTTGCAAGACTTTAGTTCATCAAGAGCTGGCATTAAAAAAGCAACAGCAAACACCCGATGGGGGAAGGAGCCAGGCGCCCTTTGGGTTCCTGGTCTCCCTGATTAGAACTAATTAAAACCATTCATAAGGAAACCTGCGCTAATGGTCACGCTCAGGCTGCTGGGGTTTGGCTTTGGCTGCAGCATTAGCACCCTGTGGAATGACCTATTTGCTTCCCCACTTCCCTGTCCTCTGAAAGCAGTGGGAGGCAATGCCAGCAGAAGGCAAGGGCCTGGATAACGAAGCAGCACAATTAGGATGAGGTTGCTCTTGGTTTATTCTCATCTCTTCTGTCTTTAGCTCACCCAAAAGCTCCACAGCTCGAGGACACCCTTCCCCTCAGTCAAGCAAATGCTCCTGTCCTGTGCCAAATCTCCCATTAGTGTCCTCCTGGGCTTGAGGTGACAAACAAAGCTCTGTGAGGGGAAAAGGAGGGGAAAGTATTGGAGTTTTAGAACTAGAAAACCAAAAAGCATTAACTGGTGTAGGCAGAAATTTTTTATTCCAGCCCAAGATTGAGGCTCCTTTGAGCAGAAGGAGACAGAACTGTTGGTGTTTATGTGAGAAATCAAGAACAACAGAGAATGAAAAGCACACCAGTGGAGCAGAACCCTCACCCCTGATGGTGGAATGTGCTCAACCTTTGGGCCATTATGGGCAATAGGAACTCCACGACTGGCAGACCAAGCAAGTCATCACTGACACTCTCTCAAACAAGTTTTCAACACATATTTCTGTTATTATGGCTTTGTAAAAATGAGGAAACATTCCAGAGCTTTGGACAAGACCCCAGGCCAGAGCCCCACCATGGCAGGAAGGAAGCCAGTTCTCTGCAGAAGGTGATTGCACTGAGCAATGTGAGGCCAAGAGTGGTGGCCAGGCCCCCAGTCACTGCTGTGCCTTCAACACTCACCTCCCCTCTTCCCATTCCCAGCCCCCTTTCAGGATTTTTGTGGTATGTCTTCAGCTTGGCATCATCCATGGGCCTGGCAGCAACCCCCCATGTAACCCTTGGACATCTCCCAGTTCCTGCAAAAGGCACAAGAGACATGGTCAGACACCACCTCACCCTCACCCCACATCAGAGCTGGCCCTGTGCAATGTTCCTCCACACTTAAAATGGGAAAACAGTTCAAAAAGAAGCGGGTGGAGAACCCAGGTCTCTGATTTTTTGGATAATCCTTACATTTGCTCTTTAGGTTTAGTTGCAACCCTCTGGCAAAGGCAAACACCACAATTTGCATTGCTTTTGGCTTTATTTTCACCCCTGGTAGGCTGCAAAAAGCTCCCAGTGTCGAGTCTGTGGTGGCAGCAGTGTCTCCTCACTTGTGCAACAACACAAACATACTGGCAGCTGTATTAATTCTCCATTTATTTTGTTTCAGCAATTTCATTAATTATAAACCTGTTCAGTGTTTGACAATGAGCTATCGCAATGCGTTTGTTTACAAATAGGTTTAACACTGAAGATGGTGCCTGTATAAAAAAAAAAAAGACCATTTTTCACAGAAATGTTAGTCCCTGGAGTGGAAAATAACCCTTAAATTCCACCAGTAAAATTTTAATTTTCAAAAATGTTACACATTTGCTATAAATAGCTGTCATCTGTCAAATAAACGGAGCAAGTCCTGGGAGCCTCCCGATCAAAGGAGACCATTCCAGAGGCAGCCTTTGTCTTAAATGGGTCTGTAGACATGGCTTGTGTTGGTTTTTGAGTAATCCCAGCCTGTTTATAATCTCATCTATTTCATGGAGAGGATATGAAAATAGCTCCCCACTGTATGAAAATTATCTATATTCCAGTGCAGACAATGGAGTCAGTCTATTGAAAATAATGGAGTGAACTCAGCTACGCAGTTTATTTCAATGTGGAAAGTCTTTGCACATCATAATATCAAATAAACTCTGCCGAAAACATCATCCCCATATAATTGTATTATACAAGAGCAGTGTCACCCTTTGTTTAGAAGAGGACCATTATGCTTTTATGATATACTTTAAGGGGAACTAGATGGTACCATTGATTCCTGTACTAGCATTTTACATCAAAAGCCCGATGTCTGCAGCCCAGGTCACTGAAATCACAAATGAAGTGAATTTAATGGTCTAAGTTTGGTCTCCAGAGAACAACAGAATAGTTAGTACCATCATAAAGTCTGACAATGTAGCCCTTTTGGCAGGTTTTTGTTGATAATAGGCTTGAACTGCAATCTTTTCACCATGGTATAAGAGGATCTGTTAAAGCAGGCTTCGGATACTCGGGGAGAATAAAGTAGGGAAGGCTGCAAAGCACAATATTGTGCACACCTGCACTGTACCTAGAGTAAGGTTAATGCAGTAATATCTGTGTGAAAACTGCCTCACCCCCACATTAAAAGCAGCTTATCATTAGGGATTACCAAGCCACTGCACCAGCTGCAAGTCTTTACTTAAAGACTTAAAGGTAAAGCTCTTACAGTTCCCAATCCAGTGACATTTGCAGCTCACTATAATTTATTGAATATCTTCCAAAGAGCAAACACAGGATTTCTCTTGGTACTGTTTTAGTTGGGTTGTAAACGTTTGCCATTTACCAAGAGGGGAAAAAAAAAATAAAGGCAGGCACATTTACACTTTTGCAAAGCATCATGTAATATTTTGAACCTGTCTTTTCATGCCGACTCTTTTCATGTTCAATCTAAACACTGTTTACTCATTTAAAGTCTTGTTACAGCTCAGCTATGAAGTACGGTGCACACACACTTTCAAAGCTTCCGTGAGAGCACCTTGTTCCCAGGTTTCATTAGGAAGACCCACGCTTGTCTGAAGAAAATGTGAATTTTTAAAACTTCCCGTAGCAGACATTCAGAAACATTCCCCCTTCAGCACTTCATAGTCCTGCTACCGAGACCTTTAGAGACTTAATACAGATAAGGATCTTGAAAAGAGAATTTATTGAGGTTATCTCCATTCAGGAGGCACGCTGATCTATTGATGAAAATTAAAAGGAAATGGTTAAATAAGCCAAATTACACGCTGGGTGATGAAACATTTCCTGTGCCTTGCCAGTAACATGCATGCAAATTATATTAATAGGCTATAATTATGTAAACTTTATTATGTGTGTTAAAGATAACATTAAAATTATAAGACAAACGACACTTAATCACCAATGGAGGGCAATGATAAAAGACTCAGGAAAATTAACAGGCAGCGTTGAGATTGTTGTGGTTGCTACAGCCCGAGGAGTACAAGGAGCCATAGCATTTTATAAAATAATAACCCTTGCACAGCTCTGGTCACCATCAAACTGCTTTACACACATTAACTAATTATTAAACAAGCGTTTGAGGCCTCCTGGCTAAATAGATCTCCTGGCTGCAAATATTCACAGGCTGCACATGCTTAAAATAACTCATGACCTGGGCATTTGGCTGGTCCTCATGGCTCTGCCCTCTCCCGCCCTGAATTTGCCAGGACAGTAAAATAATGACTTGTATCCCATTGGAAACAGGAGAGAAGAGTGAAATTGGTGTGTTGGGCTGTTTGCTTGGATTCACAGCTCCTCCAGAGCAATTTCTCTGGTAAGTCATACCCTGAGTGGATTTTCAGCCAGGGCACTTTTCCCTACTTGTGCTGAATTTCATGGATCTGTTTCCAGCCAGAGCACACAAAGTTTCATTCATGATAGGTTCAATTTTTCTCCCTTCTGCCCCAGTGTGGAAATTTCTGCTCCATCAAACAGCAGTTTTGGTGACTTAATCCCTGTTCCCAGACACTTGGAAAAGCAAGAAATCTTCTACAGGAGAGCCTGAAGCTCCCGGGAGTGGAGAACCTCTGCTAAAGGAGCATCAGCAGGACCAATGCAAATTTATCCAAGCTGACAGAGACACCCCAAACCCTCACTGTATGGGCAAAAAGGGTGTCCTGTGCTTTGGCAGCTGTGCCAAAATGTGAACTGTCCCTGCCTCACCAGAAGCTGCCATTTCTCCCTGTGCAGGGCCTTCACTATGAATATTTTTGCCACCTCAGAAATACCATGGGCCCCAAGCTTATCAACTCCTTGTGGTGTCCCCTTCAGGAGGGACTTTGCTGCCAAAAAAGCAAGAAGGATGGCAAATTCTCAATGTTTCAGAGTTTTTACAAGATATCACTACATCCAGAAAATAAAAGCCAGTCATTCCAATCACAAGTTCCAAGCTTGCCTCAACAATTTTGATTCCTCAGCAGAAAAAGGAGATTTCAACTTATAGATATTTTATGAAAACAACGTCTGATTAAAACAAAAGATGTCTGAGTCCTTGGTTCCAAACTGACAAGTGATGTTGCCTTGGCTCAGCCCTGAAACATTTTAAATTAAAGCCATCTCTGCATCCAAACTTCTTATTCCAGTTTCTCCTGCAGATTCCCACCTCCTCGAAGTGGCCATGTAATTGATATTTTTTTCTAGTTTTCATAAAAGAGGCAACACTAAAAAAACAAATGGTTATTTAACAGCATTTTCAGTGCAGTTTTAGAATATAAAATTCTATGAGTACATATCCAATATGGAAATTTTCAGAATTGTTACAGGAAAAAAAATATTGAGTTTTACATCCCAACAACTTCTATTGTGTGGAGTAATATAAGTATTGTAACATAATTATTTCCTCAGTGTCAAAGCATTGGGGAAAGTGAAACTTCTTGCTGCCTTTAATCCCCTTCTGAATAACAGCTGATAGAGGTAATAAAGATCATGGAGATTTCATTATGAAAAAAAACATAAGGCACACTAGTTCTTCATAATCCAAAAGTTATTTGGCTTCATTGTGGTGTTCAGTATTATTATTTGTAATTGAATAACGCTGTTTATTTTGAACAGAGAAATAAAAAAACAGAGGAATTATTTATTTAGAATAAATCACTGCAGCATGCTGGGGCACACAACGAGCCTCTCCTTGGCATATATGAACAATTTATAACCACTGTGCTCGATGACAGGAGAAAATCAAGGATTAAACACCACCAGGAGCGAAGTACCACTCCGAGTCTTCCAGGTTGTACTCAGCATATAAAAGTCTCTCTTCTCTGAAGGCAAATTGTGCTCTTTAGTCAGAGCTTTTGTTCTCCTGCCTGTCCAAAACCAGGCAGATGTGCCCGTTAATACCCCTGAAAGACCAAAACACCGCGGCCCCGATTCGGCGTCTCCGGCTGCGCTAAGCAGTTCTACGTGCCAGCCTTTGATCTGTATTTTCTAAACTTCATAACAAAACTTCAAGAAAAAAAAAAAACTATTAGCTGCAAATTAGACATTCTCATGGAAGCCCAGAATTATTTTTCAGGACAGAGGGCTCAATTTCCCAATCTCAGGTGTATGATTAAAATCAATTAAATCACTCTTCCAATGTCAGCGGCAAGATTCTCCTGACAAATGAAATTATGCGAGAAAAGTGTTCTCTTCACTCTTCAACCCTTTCTCAGCATCACTCACATCCACAAATGAGATCAAAATTTTCAGCTCGGGGATTTCAGAGATATTTTCCATAAGAACATGAAAAATCCCAGGAACCCTATGTAAGTAGACTTTATAGTCTCTAGTGGCGAGATGCTGATGGCCTCTGTATGTTAGATATATTCATGACTAACTAAAATGAAAAGTTCGAGTGGAATTTAACCATTTGGGGACCGCACCAACATTTTTTTCATAAATTAAAGTTTTAACGGTGGAATTATGTCCCAGACTCTAGGATACATGTAGTAACCTTTCTGTGTCTCTTTTCATTCCTAGGGAAGTCCCTCGTGGCTTTCCCCTATTGAAAACCTGAATTTTATCAATCTCTCTCAGCTGCTTGCAGACACAAGAGCAGCAAAGCAGCCTCGACTTCAAATGACCACATCATTTGCAGAGGCCCTGAAGGGTTAATAGTTACTTACAGTCTTGAGACAAAACAAGGTGCGCTATTCTAAAAAGTAGAGAAATAAACCTTTTGATGAGAAGCACCACTTGAAAGGCAGAGATATCTCATTTCCAGAGGTGTTCTGACGTGGCTGAACTGTACCTTCAGCAAATTATTTACCTCTTAATTTGTTAAAACATATGGGCTTAGAGGTAACTTTGCCCATGAGGCGTACATCTATATTATATGCTTGTTTGGTTTGACTTCATTTTCCTTGGAGACTTGAACAAATGTTTTCCGCATTTCATAAGTTGTTGTTTTTTTTCCCTCCCCTCACGTGTTCCAGGCAGCAGTGTTACATATGTATTTTGTTTCTTTTGACTCTGTTTAAAGAGGAACTGGCTAATTTACAGCACAACAGGCAAAGTGGAGCAATGTTTCAGGATGAGAGGCACAGCCTATTTATAAACCTGTGCGGGATTCGCTTTCCAGCTCGTTCCATCCCGATCCACCCTGGCCAGGCTGAGCTTTTGGGTTGTTTTCAAATCACTGCAAACAACCTATTTCTCTGCAAAGCAGAAAATGAGGGTTTGTGTCTTCTTGTTGAGCTTTGTCTTCTTTAATATAAAAGAATAGAACAACTTGCAAACTCCACATAAAGTGCCTGTTGAAAGAGAGCGGGTTTAGAGGAGATATTAGGAAAAAATCCTTCCCTGTGAGGGTGAGGAGGGCCTGGCACAGATTATCCACAGAAGCTGGGGTTGTCCCTGGTTCCTTGGAAGTGTCCAAGGCCAGGCTGGATGGGGCTTGGAGAAGCCTGGGACAGTGGAAGATGTCCCTGCCCATGGCAGGGGATGGAACTGTGTGGTCTTCTTCCAACCCAACCCATTCCATAATTCATATCTTAATGCCTCAGAACAAAGCCACTTTCTGAGCACTTGGAGTAGGGTTTGTCCTGCTCATGAATTTTAACACTAATCCAAAAATATTTGTGCCATGATGACCAATGGTCATGGAAACAGCGTCATGCTTTTGGGATGTGCTGTAGCTGGAAAAGTTCATAGGTGGGATGTTCCCTGTGGTGTGTCAACAGAGCTGACTGAAGGATGCAGTTTGGAAAGGGAAAAGGGAGAGGAAATGGCCTCAAGGTCTTAAAACCAACTAATTAATCTTATTTTGAAGTTCCGGTCAAATATTTACAACTGTTGAAAATTTATTACACTGTCACATGGCTTCTTTCAAGAGAGCTCTCCACAAACCCAGCAGAAAGACTGGGAGCTCTTTTGTATTTCTTCATGTTCCTTCCCCTCCATTCCACATAAAATGAGGAATTTCTTGACCTGGGTCCACCACATTTTTAGCTTTCCCATCTCTGTCCCTGCTATGAAGACCAAACGAACCAACATCCACCCTTTGTTGTGTCTCACAGGAAAGATCTGCACAAGGCTGGCTCCAAGGTGGGATTCCCACCTTTTTTTCCTAGCTCTGTTGTCTTATTTAACTAAAGTATGGAAAAATCAGAGCAAACCTTGATTGGTTTAAAATGGTAACATGACAATTGTCAGTCTGGAAAGGAAGAAAAGGCTGAAACCCACCAGGGGCTGGCTGGAGCCTGGAAGGCATCTTCTCCTTCTTGCTTTTGGGTGGGTTTTTTTGTTTTGTTTTCTGTGCATGAAATCAACACCTCAAAGTGCTTTTTGGTTTTCCATTTGTTTATTCCAGCCATAAATATTTTATCACTTAAAAAGGGAAGCAATGCTTGCTCCTAATTGTTTTTGATTAAATATGCTAATTACTTTTTGGAATATTAATGACACATACGGTACTAAATGTTTTAATAATGCAATGAAATAAGCCAGCAAATATAACTACAAATTAACCTGAAACTGCTGCATAGTTTTTATAAGTTTACATTATAACAACACAAATCTAGAGGAAAACATCCATGACAAGACAGTATTTCCTTTTTGGTGTCTGGAGTTCAACTAAACAAGAAAACTAAAGCAAACAAAATCCCTGAGTGAACAGAAAGTTGCCACACTTTGGGATCACTTTTCTTCACTGCAGGACAAGGAGGAGAAAAATAAAACCCAGCTGAATATGAAAATCTCTCATAAGAGACGTTGACCATGGAATAAATAAAAAAAAAAATTGCCTCCTGTGTCTGTAGGTCCGAGATGGTCCTCAAGTTCATCTTGGAGGAGCTCAGAGGTGACAGCAACAGTGATGCTGAATTACTCTGTGACACCCAAGCAGTCACCAGGCAGGAAATATTCAAGTTTTGCCATCCAACGTTATTCCTGCATTTCTTGCTGAACTCACTGTTAACGATTTTATTTTTCATTCATTGTTTTTTCTTGCACAAGAGAAGAGAAAACCTCTTTGTTCCGATGCTTGCAGGAGGTGGACACGGCACGAGAATGGAAATGCCTTTTCAGTGCCTTGGCAGGCTGGAATCCAGCTCCCTACCCACGGCAGGCTCCCCAATTCCCAGGACAATCACACTGACACAATTAAATTCTTCCTCTTCTGTTACAGAGCTATATGCAATGGTTAGTATTACATTACACTGAAAATAATTAATATTGTGGAGGTTTTTGCATGTTTGCGTGTTAAAGATTTGACCTTTTAATTTGTTTTTCCCTCAGAAATGTTTTGCAATCTAATGATTTGTGAAGAGAGTTCAAATTTGCCAGATAGTCTGTCAAAGCTCTCCACAATAACTATGATTTTATTTTGCCATATTCAGTGTCAAACAACTGGTTTTCTTTGCTGTGATGTGGAAAACACTCATGGAGGGGGGCCTTTTTGTCAAAATTGGTAGAACGGGATTGTTTTGCTGCTGGGAAATGATGAACTGAACATCACAACCTATGCACACCTGGAGAGTGATGTTGGAATTGGACCAGCAAAGTTAAACAAGATAAATGGTTATTTGGAAACAAATATTTTAAAAAATTAAAATTACTGTGGAATAATTAATATTATTCTATATATTATATTATTGTATATTATATAAATATTACATATATAATATATATTACAGATACTAGATATTTGATATTAGATAATAGATATTATATGATATTATATGTTATGATATTATTATAAATAATAGTTTATTTATGACCTGCCTGCTGGGAAAGAGGTGTCAGCCTCTTGTGTGTTTCATTGTCTTGGTGTGCCAATGACTGATCAGAAATTGATTAATTTTTGCTAATTGATAAGCAAGAGCCAGGAAATTTTGCCTGTCAGGTCTTCCTAGTGCTATTAGGGGCACATTCAGGGCTGCAAGGCAGGCAGCAGCTCTTCTGTGCTGACCTGGGGGTCTCTGAAGGAAACACTCTGGGAATCGTCCCTTCGAGATGTACCTGGAGCATATGGACGTGTCTTTGACTGGACTTTTAGCTATGACACATCCATGCTTTGCTAGCCAAGCCTGAATTATTAAATGATGCTATGGACTGTGCCCATAGAGGACCTAGGACCTGCTTCTGAAATGCTAATAAAGCAGCAGGAAAGAATTCCTTAGGTTTTTCTCCTGGATTTAATTTCTTGAGTTCAGAAACTTCAGGTGAGAAACTTCAATTTTAAGCCTGCCTGGATATGATATTTGGGAGCCTTCCACAGAGGACTTTCCTCTTTTTTTGATTAGATTTGATCTCGAAATACAAATTTGTTTGAAGATCAGCAAAACCAAAGAAACTCATTTACAAATAGTGTTTAACACCAAAGGCCTGTGCCCTTCTAGATTTAAGCTTGGAGAGAAACTGGATTGATAAAATATTGAAAGAAAAATTAATATTTTGGGTTTTTTTAGTCCACTATTATGCTAAAAACACTAAAAAATCTGTTGAATGCATTGATTCCTGGATTTGAATTTAGTTCTGCTAAACTTGAAGATGCAGCTGTTTAAATTAAATACTGGTATTAAATACTGGGTGGTAGTAGGGTCCCAGCAGTAATTTTTTCATTGATTTTGGGAGTTAGAACGGGACAAAAGGGAAGAGAGAAGAACTTTCAGCCCTTTTCATCCTCCTGACCCTCGCTAGGCGAGGATCCTTTGAAGAGGGACTTTGGGAAGATCTGTTTTTAGACAGATCACCATAGACCAGGCTTATGGGCAGACTGCAAGCCTGAACATGGGTGGACAGAGGCAAAACATGTGAGAAAAAGAAGCCCTAATTAAGGATATTATCAGGATAGAAACTTTTGGGAAGCTCAAATGCAAGTAAGGAAAACCAACACGGAGACTTTGAGGCTGCTGACATTTGAACCTCAGAGCCAAGGCCGAACCTCAGGATCAAACACATCGAAACAAAGCCGAGCCTGAACTAAAGGAAGTGTGAAAAGTGAGGTTCACTCTCCTGGTAAAATTTAAAAGTTTCATGAAGGACAACAGGAGACAAAGATAATAAAGCAAAGTTTAGCGGCGTTCAGCCAAGAGCACCCCTGCTATTTCGGAGACACCCTTTGCATACCCTTTGTTTGCATCGGCCCATTGCATATTCATAAACATTTATGCATATTTAAACTTTCCCCCAAACTAGTTTACATGTTCTGAGAGCTGTTTAGCATGGCTCCTCCTCCAGCCTGCTTTTGTAGAGCATGCACATTTCTTGTCTGTGATTTTAGTCCGTTCTCATTGGCACCTCCACCTTGGGTTTTGGTCCATAATTTCCACAGAGGGTGAGTGCTGATATTTGGCATATCAGCAGCAGGGATCCTCATCATGGATGTCATCCCAACCAAGCAGGCACTTCCATTACCACAAGCATAACTGTACCGGCTATTTCACTGCTGTGTCAAAGTTTGGTTATTAGCAGAAATAAAAACTATACTTTTATAGCAAAGTGACTTTAACATTACCCAAATAGCATCCATTTAAATCTTTGCAAACAGCCAATATTATAATATGTATTTGTAACAACAGGACTGGGGCAAGAGTTTTTATCCAAGAGCTCTGTCAGTAGGTCTGGCTGCCCACCCCAGGGACACTTCACCTCCTGGGCTCCATCAATCCACTGCCCTGCTGTGGGAGCTCTGCCACCTCTGCAGCCAGGGAGTGATGAATGAGCAGGGCCAGGGCCTGCCTGTGTCCACGTCTGCTCAGGACAGTTCGGAATATTCATCTCATCTCACTGCTGACCTTTCTCTGTTCTGCAAACCTGAAAGGTCTGGGCTGCATAATCACATCTTGGGATAAAAAAAGATAAGTGAACTACCAAATAAATAGTGGAGTGTTTACATGACCTTATGGTTTTACAGTCCATATTAATTTTTAATTGCACTGTTAAAATATAGTAAATATCTATTATACAAATTAAGTGGTAATAGGTATTTGTGGGGTTTTTTTTCATGAATTAATCTTAAAATAAGCTGATTACATAAATCTTTAGCCAAGCAGTGGCTAATCCTGGGCACAAACATTACTTTGATAAGATACATTCAAACAAACATTTTTGTGGCAAAATGTTATCAGATACTAACACATAATTAGTCTAAGACATTTGGTTCAATGTGAGCGTTTTCGAGTTGTGATCATTAAGTGAAGGTATTGGGAGAAATCCAAAAGGGAGCAGAGGATTGTAAGCACTTCAGAGTTCCTTTGTGGATTCCGATTAGGCTGCTGGATTCACTGCTGTTTCCTTATGTAAACATATTCACATATTGCCATGGTGGGGAAATCTTTATCAAATTATTGGCAAACAAAGTGATGTTCGTGTAGATGAAATTATTATTCATCCAGATCTGGATGGGCCTGAAATTGGGGAAGAGGATGGGAACTGATGCAGGGAGTGGAACCCCAACTTCATTTGGAGTCTCAGTGGTTTCCATTACCACGAGGAAGGAAACATGGGGATGCAGGGATAACCTGGAATATTAATGTTGGCTGTCACTGCATGGATTTAGTTCTTAGCCTGTGTTTCTTGGATTTACAGGACTTTCCATATTACCTTCATTTATTTGAGTAAATTTCGTTATTTTTCAGCTGCACTAAAAGTATTAAACCAAAAGGACCTGTAATAACTTCATTTACTTATCCAATACTCTGAAAGGACTATTGATTAATACATAATAAATAAAGGTTTTTAAGATGCTTAATAGTGGCTTAATAGTGGAATCTAGTAAATACTTCATTAGAGAGGGTTATTGAACTCAGACAATGGCTATTTGACATGCTGGGACGCCGAGGAACAGCCCCTTAATTGACAGCAAACTCCACTGATGGAGCCTGCCTAAAGAATTGTTGGTAATAGCTCGGAATGGCCCTGATGAAGCCACTTGGTGAAGGCACTCGCTGTCGATGCAGCTCCTTAATAGCTCCAGGAGAGCCTGCAGGAAGAGTGCTGAGGAATGTGCCCAGGAGGAGACAGAAGACCTCCAGGAATTTTTTTTCTAAGCACTGAAAGCGATTCCAGGTGTGTGGAGGATCAGTCACAGAGTCATGGATGGGTTTGGGTTGGAAGAGACCTCAAATCCCACCCAGTGCCACCCCTGTCATGGCAGGGACCCCTCCCACTGTCCCAGGCTGCTCCAGCCCCAATGTCCAGCCTGGCCTGGGACACTGCCAGGGATCCAGGGGCAGCCCCAGCTGCTCTGGACACCCTGTGCCAACCCTGCCCACCCTCCCAGGGAACAATTCCTGCCCAAAATCCCATCTAAATCTCCCTGCTTCAGGCTTAAAGCCATTCCCTGTGTCCTGTCCCTCCATCCCTTGCCCCCAGTCCCTCTGCAGCTCTCCTGGAGCCCCTTTAAGTCCTGCCAGGGGCTCTGAGCTCTCCCTGGAGCTTTCTCCTCTCCAGGTGAACACCCCCAGCTTTACCCACACATTTTCCCTGTGCTGACAGATGAAGAACTGATGGATCCCATTGTTTTCCTCAAGGCACTTTGTGCTTTCCAGCACCCTGTGTCACCGAGGTGCCACCAGAACCGTCTGGCTTATCCAGGACCAGGCACTAGGCAATTGTACAGCACAAACCACATGTAAATCATTTAAATCTAAACAATTCACCAGCCTGTTACATTACACAGGGACACATTTTAAAGGATCTGGATATTTTTTCCCATCAAGTGGAAAAACTTGGGATTTCCTGCGTTCAGAAGTTTGGGCTGGCACAGGGTGTTGCGGTGCCTGCGGATGTTGGTGGGTTAAAAGCAACATTTCTGGCTTTGAAAGGTGTTATTTTGAAAGTTCTCATGAGCAAAGCAATTGTTTGCCTTTCCACTTACAGTGTTTGGTTTCTTGTTCCATGAAGTAGAGACAGTGTAACTAAGCTGCTCCTCACTGCTTAAAAAAAAATAAATTGCAAATTTCTTGGAGATGCTGTTTTCTTTCCAGTCTCTCCCCCTCACTACACAAACACCAGAGGCTGGAGCTCTGTGAAAGCTCTTTGGGGTTTAACTCCTGATTCCTGGTAAAAGCAGGGTTTCTAATTCCATACAGGTGAAGTTAAACTTGGTCACGAGCATCTGAAAACTCAAGGCTTTGGGCCATGTTTGGAAAAATACAAATTGTTGGTACAAGGGAGGAAATCTGTGCCCTTCTCATCTGATCTATGGTGTTTTCTCCTCGGGTTTGCAATGAAAAATAATCACTATAACTGGGTGTCACTTTAAAGATGAGATTGACTCTAACACGTTATAAAATCACCTCCTTTGTCAGGTTACCCTGCACAGATGGAGAACGTGGGGTATTTCTGTGACAGGTTAAAGCAGAGCTTTGCACAGGAGGAAGAGCCACAGCAGCACCAGAGCAGGCTCAGGCAGCTCTGGCTCATCCAGGCAGGAATTGTGTCCTTGGGGATTGGGATGTGGGTGGGTAGGACCCTGTAAGACCCCAAGACCAGGAGCAACTCCCTGTTCGCCTCTTAAGGAGCAAAAAATCAGCTGCCTCCATCACCCTCCATCCAACCAACGTGAAAA
This sequence comes from Polioptila caerulea, assembly GCA_013397295.1. Classification (NCBI taxonomy): domain Eukaryota; kingdom Metazoa; phylum Chordata; class Aves; order Passeriformes; family Certhiidae; genus Polioptila; species Polioptila caerulea. The sequence goes on from VYXF01011061.1 coordinate 194,028, forward strand.
TGTTGTGGTTTGCTTTCTTCCACAAATCCTCTTAGTTGGCCTCTGTCAGATTCAGCTCTTGGGCACTCATGCAGCGCCAGCACCCCCTGGGACCTCACCAAAACATCTGGGTGAGGAATGGGGGTGCAGTCCCAGGAAAATCCTGCCCTTCACCTCCCTCCCTGCTCTCTCCAAGGGGTAGAATTTCACCAGTCCGTGCATTTCCATGAACCCAGCACCCAAGGACCAGCTGCTGCTTCATCCAACCCAGGGAAAAAAAGGGGTCCTAGGTCTCCTTCCCTTCAACTTATATATTTAAAGACTGGAAATCACAAGTTCTTCCCTGCCAAACGATTATATCTACTAATTTAGATGAGAACTTAATATTATATCTTTATAAAGTGCTAGGTATATGAAAAATCTATTTAGATTTAATATTGCAGTAGCATCTGGTCTTTTCATCTAATTTAAAACGTTTAAAGAAGGGAAACCTCCAGCAAGAAATAACATCCATAAGCATTCCAAGGCTTCTCCCGCTCCCCTTTCCTTTAAAGAGTAATAAGAAATCTCCCCCTACAGGCCTTGGCTGCCTAATGCAAGGTAAGGAGACGGTTCTGGGCTGAGAGTTGTGCTCTGAAATCCTGGGGAATGTCTGAGCGCTGCTCAGGACACAGATGGATGCGGAGGAGAGGGATTCCAGCTCCTCTGCTGCGCGCGTCCCGCGGGACTCGGCGGCCGCGCTCCCGGCCAAGCGCCACGGGGGCACTTCTGCAAAGTGCTCACAATTATCTCCTGCATTTTTTACTCTTTATTACCACAACTCCGCTGGGCAAAAACATTTTGACTAGAAAACTATTTCCTTTTTTTATTTTTTTTTTTCTTCTTCTTTTTTTTCTTGTTACCTGTTTTAAGGGAAGAAATTAATAGGATAAAAATGCAAATTACTTCCTTCCTCTGCACAGGAAAAAAACAACCCCTTGTGCTGCTTTCTTTACCGATTGCCTGTTGTTTTAAGCTATTCACCAGGAACCAATATCACATGTAGAGCACCAGCAAACCCAAACGATGCTAATGCAACCTGCAATTCCAAATAACACAAAGAGACTTTATATCCCCAAATTATTCTCCATTTCGTTTAGGGAAGGCCTGCTTGGGGATTAGGGTAGTTGTTTGTTTATTTGAATTCATTACAGAACTGGGAGTTTGTTATATTCTGTACTCACTGTAAGGTAATCAAAATATAGATGGAAATTGGAAGATTTTTATTGGTGCCATTTACGAAGGCTTTACACTGTGAGAGAACTGGAGCGCCTTGAAAAACTTGATGTGGAAGTTGCAGACTTCTTGTGCTTTTAGGAATCTAATTCCCAAATTATCTTAGCTATTTGATTTAATAGAAGCCTTGCTTTTTTACAGTTTCCCATCCACATCTCTTTCTTGTACATTATAATCAGATCTAATTTATTGGAAATCCACTGGCTGCAAACCAGAACCGACCCCCAGCTCGATTTGTTTTCCACAGCACAAAATTTAACCAAAGGAATGTAATTGAGAAGGAACTTCCCTGTTGCCATTTCCATTTGCTCCCTGTGCCCCCATCATTTTATTTATTCCAGTAGTAAAAATAAATCTTTAATTGGAAGGAAAGTGATAACTGAAGTTTAATTAAGCTAAGCCAATAAAGTGAAGGGAAATTACCAGACTAATGTCACACACTGAAAAGAGGCCATGCAGGGCTGCAATTTGGGCTGCTCTGGAGCAGCCTGTGGAGAGCCGGCTCAGAAGGCAAGAGATGCTCTGGTCTTCACCTCCAGCCCCCACCTGGGACAAGGTGATATTCCTGCCACCTTCTTCCTTCCATCACTTCCTGGAAATACTGGGTTAAACTTTGGACTCGATGATTTTAGAAGTATTTTCCCACTTAAACAATTCCATTATTTTTTTCTGATTCATCCAACCTTCCCAGGGGATGCTTGGGGACATCCTACTAGGGAAGTCTCCATCTGGGTCACATCCACCATGGCTGTGAGGTTACTCTCCTTCCCCAACAATTTCCAGTGCCATCAGCAACATAAAACCCACCTACCCATCTGCTTCATGCACTGAAAGGTATTTTAGGTTTTCTGTTGCAAGCCCCTTTTCCCTCCCCAGGATTCTGGGGGTTTTACAAAGTGGGAGGAAGGGTCCATGTCCCAGCATGGCCCTTGCAGGCAGAGGGAGAGAGGGGCGGATTCATTTTCGCTGCCCAAACTTCCAGACACGACATCTGCCAGGAAGATCCTGGGAACAAACACTGAGCTTCCTGCCAGCACGTCTGCCAGGGTTCAGCCTTATTTCATATTTATAAATATGCTTTGGTAACAAACAATAGCTGCTCCTGCTTTTCCAGTCGGAGCTGTGAACGCTGGTGTACTGGCACCGTGTCCTTTTTTCACACTACCAGATTTATAAATTGCAAAGCCAGAAGGACGGGCTGTGATCGGGTAGTTCCAGCTCAGCAGTGAATTTCCCCCAGCAACCTGAATTAGATTTTTTTTTGAGCAAAACAATACCTCTTAAAAACAATTTCAAAAATAAAGAACTCCCTGTGCTTCCTAGTACAGTCTTGTGTCAGTTCATCACTCTCAACATTAAAAAACATGTTCCTTAATTACTCTTCTGAATTTATTTCCAGCCACTGACCTTGTTATATCTTTGTCTGATAGATGAAAGTACCCATTATTAAAGTTCACTTCATCATGTGGGTGTGTATAGGCCATGGTCAAGTCATCCTTAACCTTCTCTTTGATAAGCTAAATAAACCCAACCCTGGAATCCCTTCCTATAAGCTGTATGTTCATTAATCACTAGCCTGGTTTTCCCCCAGAAACCTCTTCTGCTGAAGCACAGTCTTTGAGGACAGCAGCCTGTGTCATCCCTGAACAGCCAGGGGTGCCCAGGAATGAAGTGGAATGATGAGATCCATAGAACCACCCTGTCTGTATCCCACTGCTCCTTTTCCAGCTGCTCCATCCCCTTGGGGAAGCTCCTCTTCCACCTTGATGGTTAAGGTGTCCTTCAGTTCTTGCTCCAATGCCTGCCATCCTTGCCCTTTTGGCACCTTGGCACCTTATGATTTCTTCCAGGTTCTGGATCCACACAAGACACTGGAGAAAGCCAAGAGGCCTCCCAGATGATGGGAGGAGTTGATTCCAGAAAATCTGGGGCTTGGTACATGACTGATTTCATAACCATGAGTTGATTCCAGTCACAGATCAACTACCAACCACACCAATCACCAGCCATGGGATTCCCCCCATCAGCACTTCATTAATTGAACCCTCAGGTTTCCAAGCCAGCATTTAATCAGGAATTAATATTAGTAGCTTGTTTCCCACACTTTTAGTTATATTAGCATTGTTCCCCATTGCCCTGATTTTTTATGGACATTTTGTTTGTTCACATATCAAAAGTTTGTTCACTATCCTGTACTAATTGATTTTTTTCTGCATTATAAAACAAGAATATTTATTCAACAGTCTCATCTTTACTGCATTGTTTACTGTTGTTGTACTATTGCTATCTGGAAAACAACTTGGACTACAATTCCCTTTACTCCTAATACCTTTCAAGCTGCTTTTTCTCTTATCTCTAAGCAGGTGTTTCTCTTCTTACTCTTTGATCTACTTAATTTCAACAGTTTCAACAGAAGCCGTCAGAAAATTCAATTTTAAAAATATCTGTTTATCTTAATTTCCCCTCCTAAGGCAAACCATGTTTTGGCCTGGTCTGCTTTGTCTTTTTCCCTTGACCAGTTCTGAGAGGTTCACATCGAGTGAAACGTCCCTAATTCAGAAACACCATTTATATTTTCCTGCCTAAATTCCTGCAACTGGACAGTTCATCAGGCAGAAGATATTAGAAAAACTGGCAGCCATAATTGTGTGGGTGGAGGTGAGGACATCTGCTCTTTATATCACGAGCACTGCCAACATGCTATAGACATATCCAGGTTTCTGTTCCAAAACCCCCTCAAGAATATACCGCGCGGAGTTCCAGCTCGCTGGAACCTCCTGCTTGGTTCGGGAAAATTTGGCAAGTTGTTTTCCTTCTGTAGCCTGCTCATAATTTCCCTGGTCTTTACTACGTGGGTAAAGTGTGCCCAGATTTCATGTGCCACTCCAACATATGTTCTGTGATTACATACAGGGTGTACAATCACTCTTCTTTACTGCATGAGTTCAGCTGGCACCGCGCGCCGCCGCAGTCCAGCGCCGCCAGAGAGTCTTGGGGCGACGCGTGTTCGGAGATGAGCGGCGGCGTTCCTCCCTCTGAATCTTTAATGTCTGCTTGTACTCGTGTCCTGCTCGCCACAGCCGAGCTGACAGCCTTGAACATTGCCCAATGTGCTGTGACTGCCACGAGCTGCTGCTCCATCCCCGCGTTCGCTCGCGGCCGCCTCGCCCTGAGCGCTCTTCCTGGGAGCGGCCCGAGAGGAGGAGCATGAGCCACTGCAGGATCAGTTGGAGGATGGGGATGCCTCAAGTTTGAGCTTTTGTATTTTTCAGATTCTGGGCTGGCTTAGTGGGGAGTTTTAGGTTTTATACTTGGTGCTACTGAGCTCTCTGCAGAGAGCAGGGACACAAAACAATTCCTGCTCCAGCTCGGCCCCAAGGACAACTTTCAGCCCCAGAACAAACCCAAGGGTGAAGGGAGAAGGAAACCCAAGGAGGATGGAGCTTCCTAAGCTGGAGCTGGAATTGGACAATGAACTGCAATGTGCTGATGGGGCAGAACTTCTCCAAGTGTGAGCCCTGGGGGCCGTTTGTCCATTCTGTGCCCATTTTGGGGTCACCTTGGGTGTGCCCAGCCGGGCTCTGGTGCTGCCCAGGTGTGCCCAGGGAGGCCTTGGAATAAATCCCCAATTTCTCCTTTGGCTCTGGCTGGGCTCTGCTCCAGCTCAGCCTCCAGAAGGGATCAATGGCAACATCAGCCTCAGCTAATTCTCACTGTGTCATCCCAGCCTGGATTCCTTTAGGAGGAATTTCTTCATGGANTTGGTTCGGGAAAATTTGGCAAGTTGTTTTCCTTCTGTAGCCTGCTCATAATTTCCCTGGTCTTTACTACGTGGGTAAAGTGTGCCCAGATTTCATGTGCCACTCCAACATATGTTCTGTGATTACATACAGGGTGTACAATCACTCTTCTTTACTGCATGAGTTCAGCTGGCACCGCGCGCCGCCGCAGTCCAGCGCCGCCAGAGAGTCTTGGGGCGACGCGTGTTCGGAGATGAGCGGCGGCGTTCCTCCCTCTGAATCTTTAATGTCTGCTTGTACTCGTGTCCTGCTCGCCACAGCCGAGCTGACAGCCTTGAACATTGCCCAATGTGCTGTGACTGCCACGAGCTGCTGCTCCATCCCCGCGTTCGCTCGCGGCCGCCTCGCCCTGAGCGCTCTTCCTGGGAGCGGCCCGAGAGGAGGAGCATGAGCCACTGCAGGATCAGTTGGAGGATGGGGATGCCTCAAGTTTGAGCTTTGATATTTTTCAGATTCTGGGCTGGCTTAGTGGGGAGTTTTAGGTTTTATACTTGGTGCTACTGAGCTCTCTGCAGAGAGCAGGGACACAAAACAATTCCTGCTCCAGCTCGGCCCCAAGGACAACTTTCAGCCCAAGAACAAAACCAAGGGTGAAGGGAGAAGGAAACCCAAGGAGGATGGAGCTTCCTAAGCTGGAGCTGGAATTGGACAATGAACTGCAATGTGCTGATGGGGCAGAACTTCTCCAAGTGTGAGCCCTGGGGGCCGTTTGTCCATTCTGTGCCCATTTTGGGGTCACCTTGGGTGTGCCCAGCCGGGCTCTGGTGCTGCCCAGGTGTGCCCAGGGAGGCCTTGGAATAAATCCCCAATTTCTCCTTTGGCTCTGGCTGGGCTCTGCTCCAGCTCAGCCTCCAGAAGGGATCAATGGCAACATCAGCCTCAGCTAATTCTCACTGTGTCATCCCAGCCTGGATTCCTTTAGGAGGAATTTCTTCATGGAAAGGATGGTCAGGCTTTAGCAGGGGCTGCCCAGGGGGGTGTGGGGTCCCCATCCCTGGAGGTGTCCAAGGAAGGTCTGGATGTGGCACTCAACACTCTGAGCTGGTGACAAGTTGGGGACCAACAAAGATCAGACTTGATGATCTTGGAGGTCTTTTCCAATGAAAATGATTCTCTGATTTGTTTATCCACCAGGCACGTGGTTTTCCATGCCCTCAATCATGGGACACTCAAGTTTGTTTGGAGGTCCAGCACACGACACTTCTCACTGCTGTTTCCTTTGGCAGGACCTCCACGAGCAGGAAATCATAGAGTGAGTGATGGGCCAGCGGTGGTAGAAACGTGAACCTATCCAGAAAAAAAAGCTTGGGAGACCCAGAAAACCCGGCTGATTCACTGGAGAAAAGAAAAGGTAGTAGAAATATCCACAATTATATTGTGCATAAAGATTTATTTTGTAACCTGTCAATGTTATTAAGCATTTGAACAGGCTGCCCAGGGCGGTGGTGAGTCCCCATCCCTGGGGGGATTTAAAAGCCATGTAGAGGTGGCACTTTGGGATGTGGGTCAGTGGTGACCTTCGTAGTGCTGGGGATTGGTTGGACTCCACGGTCTTAGAGGTGTTTTCCACCTTAAGGTAGAAAAATCTAAGTAGTGAGAGAAATCAAATCTTCATTTCCCTAAAACTGGAGATACAGCTCTGGTGGATCCATCTTCTGAAACACAACAGTAATTAAAAACCTCAAAACTGGGTTTTTGTAAGTACTGAAACACCTATGAGGAGGAACAGACAAACTAGTGGGAATTTTTGACCCTCAGGGAATCTGGTTCCTGATGTGACAATCTAGTTGTCTCGAATACCCCACAAAGCCCTGATCGTTCAGTCCTCACAGAGCTTTGAAAATCCAGCCCTTGGATGCCAAAACCAGAAGATATGAATCTTAGGGAACACTTTATCTTTGCAGTGTCCCATCACAAATTCTTGCACAATATCCCAGAGTTAACACAAATGGGTAACTGTTATCTTTAAAGGCCTGTGGGATTTGATAAGCAATTTCATGGAAATAATCTAAATACGCATAATAAAAAAAAGAGGAAGTGATGTTCTGTTAATGTATCACTTTTATTGTGACAAGTTTTTCTTCAAATGAAAAATAAAAGTGTAAAACTTAGAATTGCAGTACAGTTAAGCACCTCCTGGGATCATTATAATAGACTGTACAATTACTACCTGAGCTGAAGTGCTTTTTTTTAAAAAAAAAGAAAAAAACAAAACAGCAATAAATGTAATTTCATTGCTCTACCAGATATGCAAAATCTTCCTGGCATCTATTTCCAATCTGAAATCAATTTTACATTTATTCATAATTCTGCATGGAACCTTACTGAAAATCTTAATATAATTTCTATAGTATTTTTAAGATTTGCACAACAGTAAAGCTCGATAAAACTTTAAATGGTTCACATCCATCATGTCACTGAAACGTTTTTTTTTTTTAAATACTTTGCTGAGGATTAGGAAGGTTGAGGAAGAATAACAAAGGTATTTCTCTCTGCAAGCACCTTCAGTTTTCTTTTCAGAATCACATCATAAACTTGGATGTACAAAGAGTCAGGTGCCCATATTTTGTCTCTCCACTCTCCAGTTCTGCTGATTTCAAAACAGGAATTCCAAATTTACGTAAGACAAGAATTATTACACCCAGCTATGGTGATGGAAACAGACCTTTGTGCTCACACAGCCTCTCTTCTCCTCAATATATTTGTCTGCATGGGTGGGGTCACGACCATGTGATTTGGAGATGACAGAATCTATGAAGGGCCAGAAATGCTGAAATCTGTGTCATACTTGAGAGCACTGAAAAATTCCAGTGAGAAAGCCTTACTCTTGGGAATGGCAAGTTTAATTTTTAGCAGAAAAAATGTTGTCTCCACTTTTGTAACACTGAGTCTCTCGTCTCTGTCAAGTGGCCCCAGAACCAGGTTTTTCAAGTAAACACATGCATCCTGCCTAATTTATAATTATATTTTGAAATGTACATTTTCCAAAGCAGTTGTTATACAAATATCACTTGTATCAACATTTTGGGTGTCATTTTTATTTTATTTTATTTTATTTGTATGTAGGGATCCTACTGCCTTGAGATAATGGGCCCTCCTAAGCTGTACATTGAAGGAAGCAGCCAAATTTGCTCTGATGTCTTTTTAGCTCTGCGCTCCACATGAAAGATTATCTGGCAGGCAGTGACGGCAGTGCATTAATATATAAAATAATTAGGAAGAGCACTTAATGAAATTATGTGTGTGTTTATACATCCTAAGCCTCATGGCCACATTATCTCCTCTCTCATCAAACCACAGCACTGCTACTTTGAAAAGTATCAGTAGTGACTTCCGGGCCTGACAAAAGAGTCCGGAATTCATCCGAAAAAAGAAGTGAGGACATGAAAAGCCATTCAGACCCGCCTGGCTCTGCCTGCTCGTCAGCTGGAGGGAGATGCTCCTGCTACATGGCAGGGATTGCATAATCCTCCCCTGAGAGCACCTGAGAGTGACTTTGAAAGTTTTATTAGGTTTTTATTAGATGGCGATACCCATTTTCAGCAGCCAGCTTGTCCAGTTGCTCGCAAATTATGAAAATTTGAAATACTGCCCTGAAAGCCATCAGCTGAAGTTAAATAAAAGGCTGATAACTCCCAGGTACTGGGGAGGATGAGCTTTCCCAGTCTGAGGGCAATAGTCAGCACTGGATTTGTTTCACCATGAAACTGAGGAGACGAACATGTGACATGATGTATTTTACAAGGTGCTTAACAAGAACATGATTGGGAAAAAATTGTAATCCATGAAATCAATGCTATAACCTAATATTGTTTGTTCTTAGTGCCTACTGGAGCACAGCAAGATCAATGTCAGGACAGCACTCTTCACTCTAAGTATCAATGACCTGGAAGAAGCCGTGTAAAAGGATGGGACCTGCCAATGGCTCAGCATGAGAGAAGGCTGGCAAGGAGAAAATGCAAACAGGAGAGATACAACTCAAAACAACTTGAGCTGGCCCAGAAATGGGTATGTGGAGGAGTTAAATGCAAAGAATATTGCATATTCTTTGGGGGAAAAAAATAAACCAGGCAAAAACTACTTATATTGCTACATTCTCTTTGTGTTGTGTCATATGAAGGAAAGTTAAAAAGTAGAGCAGAAGGATATTTAGAGATCCTGGAAATGTGCATGTAGACAAGGAAAAAAAGAAGAACACAGGGTGGAAGAGGTCCTGGAAAGGGGCAGTGGTGGGGGTTGGCAGAATTAAATCAGTCAACAGCACAAGTGAAAAAACTCTTTGTATCTTCAAGTGTTTGTTCACTACATTTCTGATAGGGAGCTTGTTCAGAGGCCAGCAATTGCACCTGGCCTAAGCTGTTCAGCCTTGTAGAGCTGTGCCCTGGTGTTTGACCTCATATTCAGCTCTCTCAAACCAATATTTCCAGAGTTTGCAGGTTACCCATGCAGACTGCTGCTCGTATTTCCACGTGTGGCTCTACTCCAGCGCCGCGTGGCTGCAATGTGAGCGAGGTACAAGGCTAAATATCTGCATTAATACCTGTTCTTTACTGCTCTGAATTGATGGCAACAATTAGAAGAGGTACAATTAGCAGTGTGCAAGAACTTGCCAGCAGAGCAGGGGATGCCCCAACCTCTGCTAAGACAGATGGGCAACGGGGAGCTGCAGCTGGTCGGCACTCTTCCCAGGAAATCAGCCCCGTATCCCAGGGATTGAAGGGGCAATGCATCATCCCCAGCCCTGGAGAGAGGCCCCAGGTGACATCTGTGGCACACCACGCTCAGCAGGTCCAGCACCTGGTGCTGCATCTCCTTCCCAGCCTTCTCCCCAAAACCCCCAATTCCCACGCGGTGTTCCCAGCCCGCTGCAGGAACAGCTGACACAGGCACCAGGGGTTCGTGTTCCTCTTTTGGAGCATTAGGATTAACATTTGGGATTCCACGTTTCGGGTAAACACCAGGCATGAGTGGAAATCCGTGTAAAGGTTCTGTTCCTTTATCATGCTCGAATTGCTTTCTGTGCTCACGGCTCGTCAAAGTTTGGAACCAACTTTTTTGGCAGGTTTCTTTGGCTCGGAACTAAAATTACAGCCAGTGGCTCTGCCTAAATCTGGAAGATTTAATATTAATATATTGATCAGAGTATCAGAGTTCATCCAGGCTGTGCCCATATTTTTCACTGGAGGACTTAAAAAATAACGCAGTGTATTTCTCCCCCACATCTTAACCATATTTCAGGATACTTAGTCATGTATTATAACAAAAAAAAAAAAAAATAAAAAAAAAAGAAGCCCTTTTCTAGTGCTATTTTCAGCATTAAAAAAATCCAGACCTGGCAGTTTTTACAGTTTCAGTCCAAGCCCAAGCTTCAATAAGCTCACACAGCTCTAATGATTGTTAGTGAAAATGTAATGGGCCATTTGAAACACAAATGAACACGAGTAGGTAAAGGGATTTTTTTTTTTTTTTTAAGTAGAATCAATTTACACTAGCTATTTAAAAAAATATTAAAATAAATGTAATGCCATTAAAAGTAAGCTCAAAACCCATTGAGAGCATTAGTGGCCAAATCTGCCAAAAAAGTAGTCATGCCAAGAGCACGGGGCCAGATTCTGCTCTCAATTACGTTGGTGTTAAGCCAGGATAACTCCCCTAATTTCAACAGGCTTGTTCTGGAATAACACCAGGGTTAAGTGGGAGCAGGAAGGAGTTCCATTCCCAGTTAGGAACCCTTGCAGAGCCCCAATTTACTCCCAGTGACCCAGTTCAGCTCCCACCAGCCTCAGGTATCCTGGAGAATTATCCAGCATCCCCTTTTGGCAGGAGGAGGAGGAGGAGCGGGTCCAACCTCCAGAGCAGCATTTTTGGAGGGGTCAGAAACAGAGAGTGGTGTTGTTCAGCAGGTGCCGTGTTTTGGAAAAGAAATTAATGGAGCAAACCAGTAGGAAGGGCCAATAGGAATCTGTCACTGCGGAATAATTAACAGCTGAGTTGAGTTCAAAGTTTCGAGGGCAATGAGCTCAGCAACAGGGGGAAAAGGCAAGTTCTTTTAAAATAGAGTTTAATTTCATATTACTCGCAAAGAAAAGGAAGGAAAACCAGCTAAATCATGTGTTTAATATTTATTTTAAAAATTCATCATAATATCCTGAATTCCCTGCAGTAGTCCAGAGCCTTTGTGGGCGATCCCTCCCTCCTTCCACATGACAATTTCTAGAAACTATTAAATATCATATTAATACACTTCTAAGGGAAAAAAGGAAAAATATTTGAGTTGGCATAAAGCTCTGCTGAGAAGATTGGCTCCTGCATCCCAGGTGATCCAGGCAGGCAAATAACCAAACAAGGAAAAGGGGAGCAGCAAAGAGGAAAAAGAGTTTCCCTCATCTGCTCTGATTTCCATCCTTATTGCTGGAGAAACCTGGAAAAAGTATCAGGTTTTCACATGAACTTTCAAAATTCCTCTTAGTGAATCTATTTTTTGCTATTACTAATAATCTTCTAATTAAAGGTTTTTATTTGGAGTACAAACCCCCCCCAAACCCCAAAACAGTGTTTCCTACTTTTCTGATCAGAATGGTACAGGTTTTTTGGGTTTTTTTCTTTTAACTCATTTGCTTTATATCCAGTTTGTCCCTTTTTATTTTCACAAATCCGAGCTTCCCTGACCATGGTGCCATCAGAGCTCAGCATCATTTCACCCTTTTCCATCCAGCAGCCAAACCACACCCAACCAGAGTTTTAGATGATAACTTTGATAATTAATGATAAAATTTTGTATGGTTGCTCAGGATATGCCAATAAAAGCAGACAAATTAACAAGATATGACAGAATAACAGAAAATATGACAAATCATTTCAAATCAGCAGCTCTGCAAACAGCAGCAAAGAGGAAAAATACTACAAATATTTTAATTATGATTTATCTGGGAGAAAAGTTATATAGACACATATTTATCCTTTCTTTCAGAACATGTAAATAATACAGAGTATGATTTGTCACATTCCTTGATTTCACGACAGTTGCAACTGGCAACTGAGGAATAATTTCATTTTAATTATAGTTCAGTTGATTTTCTCTTTAATTACTGAAGTTAGATGACTAAGGCACCAAAATATGTAAAACACAACCTTTCCATACAATAAATTTTCTTTAATATTAACAGCAGGTTTTTTATTGTTTCCAGTCTGCAGAATATAATTTTTCAGCCATGGAAAGCAGCTACTAATTCTTAAGTTGTATATTTTTCATTTCCTTACAAAATATTGGAAGGAGTTTTGTTGTGTATGTTGCTATAGGCACAGACTTGTATGTAAAAGATTTAGGATTTCACAGTTTTGACGTTGGAGGGAGGGAAAATGTCTAAAGTTGCCTGTCTCAACAAGACAAAAGCCATCAGGGCTGAAAATGCAGCCCTCGGGCTCCTCCTCTGGCCTTTGCTTTGCTGCCAGCCTGGACTAGGGGATGAATGCAGCTTTCCTTGTCTCTCTGGGGCTCTGGATTTGGGAAAACCAAACAGGAACAATGCCCGAGAACTCCTCAGCTGCAAATCACACGGCACAAATTTTTCCGTGGCTGTTTATGGCTTCAGTAGAACTCGGAATGCTCCAAATTCCCTGGTTTGTTGTTGTTGTTTGTTTTTTATTGTTTTGTTTTGTTTTTTAACAGACTTTCTAGAAGGAGCTTTACTAGAGAGGAAAGGGGATGTTTTGAAGCTAATTTTGCTCCCCAGTCTGTCACCACTGGAGTGGGCTTCTTGGTTGGGTCACTAGAAAATAAAATTGTCCCAAAGGCTTTTCTGGGCAGACAAGATCCCCAACGAGGTGCTGGTGCCAAATATCACAGAGAGCCTCGCACAACGATGCCCTGCAAAGAGCAACATTTAGATGAGGTTATTAAATGCAGGGAGGAGGTTATGTGTGTGTAACACATTCAGGAGCACTTGGGAATTTTTGGAGCCATTTTCTGCTGTCTTTTCAAGTCAGATTTCTGAGTGACTTCAGCGGGAGTTTTGCTCGCCTAAAAGCTGCCGGATTCAGCTCCGGGTCTAAACATTTGGGTTGCAATGTGCCTGGAAAGCCAGAGGAATTAAGATATTTGCCCTGCTCTTGCTGCACTGGAGCTGACTCCCCAGCACCCTTGTGCTCCTTGGAAAATCCCAGCAATAGTTTATCTGAAATTAATTTGCCCGCACTGTTAAGTCAATTACCCAAAGGAACAGAGACTCGATTAAAAATCTATTTAGTTCAATAGGAAGCAGTATACTCGGGATCAATTTTTTTTTTTCCCTCCTCCACTGCAAGGAATCTTATTGTATCCCTGTATAAATAATAAAGGTGGTGCACTCTCCTCTCCTGCTCAAGCATGACTGAGCACATACAGCCTGTGCAGTGCTCGTGTCACGAGCACCCAGAGAGAGACAGGAGGAAGAATATCCCGAACACAACCTCCAAGCCAGGGCTTGGAGTGACCCCGTGCAGGGCTGGGATGTGCCAGGCCACAGGCAGTGCTGGCTCCCTGTTTTCCAGGCGATGGCTGTACCTGTCTCACCTAGAGAAATGTTCCTATTGTCAAGCCTACAGCAAAGTGTGTCCAGACAGATTGGTGTTCTGCTCAATGGAGCCCACATGAATCATGTATTAGTTCATTTAAAAGCACTTTGTAGACAAACATGCTCAGTCTATCAGCAGGCTCGGGGATGCAAATACTTCACTCAGTGTATATGAGCCCTGACAGGACAGCTGTGATCCATGGCACCGAGAACCAGCTCCTTCCACATTAGGCAATAACAAGCAGAAAGGCTTCACCCTCTTTCGCACTTTTTCAGCAAAATGAAAATTTAACTTTGCCATCACGTTGGGAACGGAGTAAACACCATCCACTGAAAACTAGCAGCAGGAAGAGGTAAATGATTTACAAGATATTCTTCAATCATTTAGCACATATTTGGTTTAGGGGCTAGAGTATTCCTGAAGAAAGCAACAGTTCTCTGGGAACCTTAATCCTAAAATACCTGCTGAGTGGGACGGCTTCAGAGGTGAGGAAGCATTAAAACATTTAGATTCAATAGATGCTAAAGACATCTTTTTGTGTGCGCTCTCCACTCGGCAGATGCTGATTGCTTCCTGTAAATTAAAGCGAGCTGACGAGTGTCTGCAATAGCAAAATATTGGGTGGACTCTCATTAGCAGAGACAGTGTGTGGAATTAATTTCACAGAGAGAGTTGTAGGATGATTTATATATAGAAAATGCAGTTTGCAAAAGAAGCCTGGAAGAGATTCAGACGTGGATGGACTTTGCCTCTAAGTGGTTCCAAATTAATTTAATTTGTGAAGGAGAAGTCTGTAGTACTGTAAATACTGTAAGCACAAGTGCCAAAGTTACATCAGTGTGAGGAACGTCGCTTTCAGCCTCTCCTCCTTGATGCTGGTGATATTAAGATATTCCTTACAGGAATATCTTAATGAGAGTACAAACCCTTCAATTTTATAGTGCTTTAATTTTCTCCTAGCCCTGGGCTTTTCTGACTGCTAAGACAGTGTGTTTACTAACTTTATCCCCTGCTTCTTTTAATTACGTGGTCAAATCTGAGTGACTCTTACCTTCACATTGACTGGCACAAGCCTCTCACCCCTCCAGAGTACGGGATGTTCATTTCTTTGATCCTCAGAAAATGCAGGAATTCATTTGTTCACCTGGAGTCCTAATTTTTCCTTAGCAGTAAAGCAAGTCCTGGAAATAGTAACTCGGGTAATCAGAGTATTGTTACAGTTCCCAGAAAGGTAATATTTTTGAATAGCTCTGCATATTTAACAAGGAAGATGTGTTTTGAGCAATTTTTAATAAGGCAATATTTTACTTTTCCCATTTCACTCTTGCAGGAAAGTGCAGAGATCAGTTCTGGATTGAGATTGCATCCCCAGTCTTGGATCCTACAACATCCCAGAAGGCACACATGAAAAAGAAAAATCCCCCTACTTACACCGTGAATAGGTGCTAACAGCTTTAAAGAATTACCTACCAAATATTAGGTGCAATTTAAAACTACATTTAAGGCTGAAAGGGTGGTTTAAAAGTCTATGTGGCCAGCTAAAAGTCAGAGGGAGAAAATTACTTGAACACATGTTGGATGAATTTCTGTCTGTGTGGGAGATGCAGCACTGGTGGGATAAAAAATTCCCCACCTAAAAAAACCCAGGCAGGTTCTGGACCTGCTCTGTCGAGTGTTCCATGATTCAAAACCTGGTCAAATGCTTTGAGATCGTTTCCGTTTGCTATAAAAAGAAACACAACTGTGCTATCTAAGCATTGTGGAAGATTATTTATATTGAAAGACATCCTTAGGCTAAACTATTAAATGAGGATAATGGATATGAGGCACCGAAGGCACGCGGAGGACTCGTTAATGAATTAGTTGGGGAAACAGAGTCAGATGCTGGGCTCAGGTAGGGGCTGGGTGTGTAAATGTGCTTTTAGAGGAGCAGCAGGACCGAGGAGGGGTCATGGCATGGGAAGACCTGGAAAAAGCAAATAAAATGATCCACACCTGCTTCCAGGGCTGTCCGAGGCCGCTCCGGTTACACGGTACAATATTTGTTCAGAATATTGTCTGTTAGATCAGTTTAAACACGTGCTGGAACTTATTAGATATTTATTAGCTTACATTTAAGCCCCAGTCTATTTCACAAGCCCGATGCCCCCTGTTTTATGTAAAAAGGATATTTCAACAGATATAATTTAAATTAGTCTGTAACTTGATAACTTGCCACCCTAATGAAACCTGCACTAATGACTGCCCTCGCTAGGCAATTCCTAATTTTAAGAACCTATTTTAAAATATTCATAACGGATCTGGTGCGGTGTTGTTTGAACTGTATTTAATAGATATCTCAACTCTGGGCTTTCCCCTCTGGTTTGTAGGAGTCACTGTCAGCAGTGGCTCTTCCAGTACCTTCTTTGGTGGGTGTGGGATGGGAGAGGGGGTTGAATCTTCCTGGCAGTGGGGGCAGAGACCCCACATGTGTCCTTTGCATCCCAAGGGGAGGAGAACACTGAGAAAAAAAATCCCAAATGAAATAGCAGCCCAAGCAACAATCAGGAATAATGCTTTTTTATGGATTTAATCACTGTGTAAGTATCTAAAAGACAATAATCCAACGTCTCTGTTGTCTGAAGAGCAACTCTGACATCTCGTGTTAGTCTGTGCTGACAACTAAATGAGTTGTCATTCAAGTGACAACTAAATGAGTTAAAGTCACTCTGTGGCTTTGTGTGGAGATTGGTTTGATGAGGAGGTGGAGCAGGTGAGAAAAAAAAACTTGTGGGTTTTTCCTAACCAGACCTATTTTTGCCCAACTACCTACAAAATCCCAGGAATTTACCATTCCCTGGATCTAGGCAGAGCCTGCACCTCCCCAGCCCAGCGCCAGGTCAGACAAGGTTTCCCACTCCTGATGGACCAGCAGGACCTCCCAGCGTGGTCCCACCCTCGACTCCACTTCCCTGGGAAGTTTTGCTTCCTGATTAATGAAGAGCCTGCCCTGGGATGTTCCACAGAGGGGAAGGACATGCTGGGCAGCACGGGAAGCACAACCACTGCCCCTAATGCAGCCCAAACCCCCCCAAAGAGCCACGCTTCCCCGCCACCACACCCAAGGAGCATCTCTGTCCTTTAAGTGCTCTGCCTCCTCCTCAGGGGCTCCTAATGCACTTCCCTCCTTTCTGCCTCGCTGGATGCGCTCTGAGCACCCCCAGCCACGAGCAGAAAGGGAAAGTCAATATACAAACCGTAGAGATGAATATTAAACGTGGAGTGTGCATCTAAAGACAAGATTAATGTTAATGACAGCACAACAACACAACAGCAAAGCTGGGGACAGCAGGCAGACGAGCTCTTGCAGATGTGGAGGCGCTGGTAACGAGAGAGCTGCTCGGAGTTGGTTGCTGCTCGGTGCTTGCACTTTGGTGGTACCTGAACAGATTTACCTTCGTAGAATACTTCAGGAAAAGGTTGGGTTTAAGCTTGGCTCAGGTGTCAAAACTTCAGCCCCAACCCAGTGGAATGTGAAATTATTCTCCTAATGCAAATTGGCTGGTGATGTGATTAGCACTCACAAACCTGATGTTAGTCATTTGAACCCTACTGGTTGTTAGAGGCATTTTCCTGATCACCCTGAGTGTGGGGGGCATCCCTGCCCTGCTGTACTGGGACACTGAGCTGCCATCCTGCATCACCTCCTGTCAAAAAAGGTTCTCACATGAGAAGTTGGGAATCACCGTCAATGAGGAAATAAACCAACCCAAAACCTCCCTCAGTGACAATTTCCAAGGAGAAGAGAGCATCAAATGGATTTTAAACCGGCAGGAGCCCAGCACACGAGCAGAGTTTGGGCCAAATGTCCTGCCAGAGGCCAGTCAGCAGGAGCCCTCTGCCAAGCCCTGGTCCCTAGATCAACACCTCAGCCATGATAAAAAGCTGCTCTTTAAATCAAAGGCGGCTCACAAAGAACAAAAAAAAAAAACCCAGCCCCAAAGACATAAATCTGCATTGGCTCCCAGCCCAGTGTGATCTTCCAGTGTATTTCTGCTGATGCTACTTCTGGGATGGGACAAAGGAAACGGCTGACACGGAGATGGCTGTGGCAGGAAGACCACCAGGCTGCCCGTAAGGAGCCAGCAGGCAGCCGTGGAGGTGGCGTTCTGTCATGGGCCACAAGTTCAGCTCCAACTCTTTTGGTTGCAGCAGCTCAGCTAAGCCAGCTCGAGGTTTGGAACCTGCTGAGGGATGAGGTGCTCTGTGCCCACGGATGCAGTGAAGGAGCAGGGTTGGATTTGGCAATGTTTTAGGCAAACAGGAAGAATCCCACTGAATGGAAGGGACCAGAATATCTTTTGTCACTTCAATTTCACCATTGATTTTTGTTGAAGATCACCTAAAAGCACAGCAGTGATGGAACAGGTGTTTCTCTGAGAAATACCCCAATCAGACACACACCATGCCCAAAAGCAAAATTCACCTCCAAAAAATCAGTGCTGCATCTCTGCTTTAAAAACTGTTCTGTAACTACTTCCAAATTATTTCACTAACATATATTGGTTTTAACAAAGGATTATTTGACCCCGTTCTGGTATCACTCAGGACCTCAATATACCCATCCCTGAGACATCACTGAGAGATGAAAAAATAAGTTACAGATGTGTGCTCCTCATAAGGAGTATCAATCAAGGAGGACACAGTCAAAAGGGTCGCCAAGACTTTTTTCCTGTAAGAAAGAGAACAATAAAATTTGTTCACCATTTGGTTTTGGGGTTGAGTTGTTTTGTTGGGCTTTTTTTTTTTTTTTGCACAAGAGAATGAAAATCTGTTTGTAGTTGTAACTTTTACAGTATGTCAAGTATTTTCTTTTTTTTTACTCCCCTCTTCCATAATTATTTTTACAGAGAGCTGTTCTTTCAATCAGGTCACTGAACTCTGAAAAACAAACCTTCAAGACTGCTTTTGAAAAATTGGACCTTCCTTTCCTTTCAATAGAAAGATTCACAACTTTCCCTTACGAGCCAAGACTCAAAAAATAACATAAATCCTTTCAGTGCTGTCTCTCTCTTTGCCTGTGTAACAGATATTTCTGCTAACATTTACTTTCGTAATTTTTCACATTATTCTAGCTCTCAGAGGTTAATATTTACCATTCATTTCGATATTCACAAACTACAGAGGTAGGATTGCAAATATCCTCCCTGGGAAAATGAGCAGCTCTGCCAGAAAATATGTTCAAGTTTCATTGTGGAACTGTGGGAGACAACACACCACTGACAACATTTCACTGGATTCATCTGTTCGTGTTTTCAACATCTGCACAATCAATTCATGCAGCACAACAACTGGAACTTCCAAAGGATAACCAGATAATTACAGCAAATGGGGTTTGGTCCTTTTGAACAGTGGGGATGTACTTGGAAAAATACTGTTAAAAAACAAGGTGAAGTGATACATAGAAGGGAAATCACTGAAATTATATCCCTAAACTGATCCCAAAAGCTCCTTTTCTGGGAGGCATCTACAAATAGAGCAGACACTGAGCAGCAACAGCAAAATTCAACAGAGCTGTCTGCACAAGCTGACCCACTGCTGGCAATATTATCAAATCATAAATGAATTAATTTGCTTGCTGACCAAGTAGTTTGCCATATTAAAGTGCAAGTTTGCAAGACATGTATTCTATTATCCCAGACTGCACTCTTGACACTTTGCATTAGGAACATTTAGCATTCAGCCTTTGATATTTTGAACGCTGAGTACAATGAAGTTGTCAGCACAAAGGAGGGTTTTATTCAATTTTGAGATGTAACAAGCAAGGATCTAACAGAACCACCAGTAAGAAGGGTGAAAGAATGGAGAGCTGATAATTTGAGGGGAAGGGAAAAGGGAAAAGGGGAAAGAGAAAAGGGAAAAGGAGAGGAAGGGAAAAGGGAAGGGGGAAGGGGG